>QPKB01000009.1:37624781-38224781 GCA_003546025.1 Camphora micrantha
AATATATAAATGGTCATCAAATAACATCCCCATAGTTGAAGAATAAAAACCGATATATCACTTTATCCTGAGGAATGTCCGACACCCACTTCTAAACTAGGGGTGATCATTGACGAGGCAGGGCAATTCCGAGTAATGTCCGACACCCACTTCTACACTAGAAGTCTAACCCTGGCCCAACCATGAATTAGGCCAGAAGTAGTTGGCCCCAACCCAAACCGCATGGAAATGGTGAAGCCCAAGCCCGACCTATGTTAGACCTATAGAAAAGAAAAATGAGTTTCTTAGCATGTCCTAGGCCAGCTCAGCTGCTCTGGTAATATCACCTTCGATGAGAGGTCATGGGTTTGAGTCCTCACATTACTGCTCCCTCCCACCCTCCTAAATATATATATATATATATATTCAGGCAAGACAGTGATTCCGGCTCTCAAGCACTAGGTGCAAATAAAATAAAATAAAAACTTGAGCACTACCCATCTATGAATAACTAAACCCCATACCCAAAGCCCAATGCATGAGCTCCCTTACAAAAAAAAAAAAAAAAAAAAAGAAAAGGCTCTTTTTTCTAAGTGAAAAAATAAAAATTCTACGTTCTCACCTTTTGATTCTGCTACTCCCTTACTTTGGTTCTCTCTTATATTGATCATTTCCATCACTTCATCGGTAAAGTAAATTTACGATTTTTTGTGTGTTTATTACGATTTGTTATTATTTCATCCAATTGCTATATATTTACACATGTCCATCCATCATTTTGTGAACTAAGCCCTGACCCGTGACCCACCAACAAGTAAAAGAAGGAAAAAGAGGCTAAAAAATCGATTTGCAAGAGTTCCGCTTTATTTATCCTCGGTATACCTGCAATTTCCAGCTTTCCTCCTCTCAGAGAGGATGAAAACTGGAAAATGCGAATTTACCACCCATGACAGCAGCGGTGAAGCTGCGTGAGTGTCCAAATATACTCCCAAGACCTTTCCATGTCCAATTAACATAAAATAGAAAGAAAGAATCAATAGTTGCGATTTTTCTTGTAGTCCTTATCTAGTAAACGCCCATATGATATGAATAGTGACAAAAAAAATCACACACGCTGACTTTGGCAATTGACGTATATTGAATTTGATTTTTATTCATTTTTATATTTATACTTCCCCATAAATAAAAGTAGAAATATATAAATGGTCATCAAATAACATCCCCATAGTTGAAGAATAAAAACCGATATATCACTTTATCCTGAGGATTGTCCGACACCCACTTCTAAACTAGGGGTGATCATTGACGAGGCAGGGCAATTCCGAGTAATGTCTGACACCCACTTCTAAACTAGAAGTCTAACCCTGGCCCAACCATGAATTAGGCCTGAAGTAGTTGGCCCGAACCCAAACCGCATGGAAATGGAGAAGCACAAGCCCGACCTGTGTTAGACCTATAGAAAAGAAAAATGAGTTTCTTAGCATCTCCTAGGCCAGCTCAGCTGCTCTGGTCATATCACCTTCTGTGAGAGGTCATGGGTTTGAGTCCCCATATTACTGCTCCCTCCCACCCTCCTAAATATATGTATATATATATATATATATATATATATTCAGGCAAGACAGTGATTCCGGCTCTCAAGCACTAGGTGCAAATAAAAACTTGAGCACTACCCATCTATGAATAACTAAACCCCATACCCAAAGCCCAATCCATGAGCTCCCTTACAAAAAAAAAAAAAAAACAAAAAAACGCTCTTTTTATTTAAGTGAAAAAATAAAAATGCTACGTTCTCACCTTTTGATTCTACTACATCCCTACTTTTGTTCTCTCTTATATTGACCATTTCCTTCACTTCATCGGTGAAGTAAATTTACGATTTTTTGTGTGTTTATTACGATTTGTTATTATTTCATCCAATTGCTATTTACACATGTCCATCCATCATTTTGTGAACTAAGCCCCGACCCGAGACCCACCAACAAGTAAAAGAAGGAAAAAGAGGCTAAAAAATCGATTTGCAAGAGTTCCGCTGTATGTATCCACGGTATACCTGTAATTTCCAGTTTTCCTCCTCTCAGAGAGGAGGAAAACTGGAAAATGCAAATTTACCACCCATGACAGCAGCGGTGAAGCTGCGTGAGTGTCCAAATATACTCCCAAGACCTTTCCATGTCCAATTAACATAAAATAGAAAGAAAGAATCAATAGTTGCGATTTTTCTTGTAGTCCTTATCTAGTGAACGCCCATATGATATGAATAGTGAGAAAAAAAATCACACACGCTGACTTTGGCAATTGACGTATATTGAATTTGATTTATATTCATTTTAATATTTATACTTCCCCATAAATAAAAGTAGAAATATATAAATGGTCATCAAATGACATCCCCATAATTAAAGAATAAAAACCGATATATCACTTTATTCCGAGGAATGTCCGACACCCACTTCTAAACTAGGGGTGATCATTGATGAGGCAGGGCAATTCCGAGTAATGTCCGACACCCACTTGTAAACTAGAAGTCTAACCCTGGCCCAACCATGAATTAGGCCTGAAGTAGTTGGCCCGAACCCAAACCGCATGAAAATGGTGGAGCCCAAGCCCGACCTATGTTAGACCTATAGAAAAGAAAAATGAGTTTCTTAGCATGTCCTAGGCCAGCTCAGCTGCTCTGGTCATATCACCTTCTATGAGAGGTCATTGGTTTGAGTCCTCACATTACTGCTCCCTCCCACCCTCCTAAATATATATATATATATATATATATTCAGGCAAGACAGTGATTCCGGCTCTCAAGCACTAGGTGCTAATAAAATAAAATAAAAACTTGAGCACTACCCATCTATGAATAACTAAACCCCATACCCAAAGCCCAATGCATGAGCTCCCTTACAAAAAAGAAAAGAAAAGAAAAGAAAAGGCTCTTTTTTCTAAGTGAAAAAATAAAAATGCTACGTTCTCACCTTTTGATTCTACTACTCCCTTACTTTGGTTCTCTCTTATATTGACCATTTCCATCACTTCATCGGTAAAGTAAATTTACGATTTTTTGTGTGTTTATTACGATTTGTTATTATTTCATCCAATTGCTATTTATTTACACATGTCCATCCATCATTTTGTGAACTAAGCCCCGACCCGTGTCCCACCAACATGTAAAAGAAGGATAAAGAGGCTAAAAAATCGATTTGCTAGAGTTCCGCTGTATGTATCCACGGTATAACTGCAATTTCCAGTTTTCCTCCTCTTAGAGAGGAGAAAAACTGGAAAATGCGAATTTACCACCCATGACAGCAGCGGTGAAGCTGCGTGAGTGTCCAAATATACTCCCAAGACCTTTCCATGTCCAATTAACATAAAATAGAAAGAAAGAATCAATAGTTGCGATTTTTCTTGTAGTCCTTATCTAGTGAACGCCCGTATGATATGAATAGTGAGAAAAAAAATCACACACGCTGACTTTGGCAATTGACGTATATTGAATTTGATTTTTATTCATTTTAATATTTATACTTCCCCATAAATAAAAGTAGAAATATATAAATGGTCATCAAATAACATCCCCATAATTGAATAATAAAAACCGATATATCACTTTATCCTGAGGAATGTCCGACACCCACTTTTAAACTAGGGGTGATCATTGACGAGGCAGGGCAATTCCGAGTAATGTCTGACACCCACTTCTAAACTAGAAGTCTAACCCTGGCCCAACCATGAATTAGGCCTGAAGTAGTTGGCCCGAACCCAAACCGCATGGAAATGGTGAAGCCCAAGCCCGACCTATGTTAGACCTATAGAAAAGAAAAATGAGTTTCTTAGCATGTCCTAGGCCACCTAAGCTGCTCTGCTCATCTCACCTTCTGTGAGAGGTCATGGGTTTGAGTCCCCACATTACTGCTCCCTCCCACCCACCTAAATGTATAGATATATATATTCAGGCAACACAGTGATTCCGGCTCTCAAGCACTAGGTGCAAATAAAATAAAATAAAAAATTGAGCACAACCATCTATGAATAACTAAACCCATACCCAAAACCCAATCCATGAGCTCCCTTACAAAAAAAAAAAAAAAAAAAAAAGGCTCTTTTTTTAAGTGAAAAAATAAAAATGCTACGTTCTCACCTTTTGATTCTACTACACCCTTACTTTTGTTCTCTCTTATATTGACCATTTCCTTCACTTCATCGGTAAAGTAAATTTACGATTTTTTTGTGTGTTTATTACGATTTGTTATTATTTCATCCAATTGCTATTTACACATGTCCATCCATCATTTTGTGAACTAAGCCCCGACCCGTGACCCACCAACAAGTAAAAGAAGGAAAAAGAGGCAAAAAAATCGATTTGCAAGAGTTCCGCTGTATGTATCGACGGTATACCTCCAATTTCCGGTTTTCCTCCTCTCAGAGAGGAGGAAAACTGGAAAATGCGAATTTACCACCCATCACAGCAGCGGTGAAGCTGCGTGAGTGTCCAAATATACTCCCAAGACCTTTCCGTGTCCAATTAACATAAAATAGAAAGAAAGAATCAATAGTTGTGTTTTTTCTTGTAGTCCATATCTTGTGAACGCCCATATGATATGAATAGTGAGAAAAAAAATCACACACGCTGACTATGGCAATTGACGTATATTGAATTTGATTTATATTCATTTTAATATTTATACTTCCCCATAAATAAAAGTAGAAATATATAAATGGTCATCAAATAACATCCCCACAATTAAAGAATAAAAACCGATATATCACTTTATTCCGAGGAATGTCCGACACCCACTTCTAAACAAGGGGTGATCTTTGACGAGGCAGGGCAATTCCGAGTAATGTCCGACACCCATTTCGAAACTAGAAGTCTAACCCTGGCCCAACCATGAATTAGGCCTGAAGTAGTTGGCCCGAACCCAAACCGCATGGAAATGGTGAAGTCCAAGCCCGACCTATGTTAGACCTTTAGAAAAGAAAAATGAGTTTCTTAGCATGTCCTAGGCCAGCTAAGCTGCTCTGGTCATCTCACCTTCTGCGAGAGGTCATGGGTTTGAGTCCCCACATTACTGCTCCCTCCCACCCACCTAAATATATATACATATATATATATATATATATTCAGGCAAGACAGTGATTCCGGCTCTCAAGCACTAGGTGCAAATAAAATAAAATAAAAAATTGAGCACAACCCATCTATGAATAACTAAACCCCATACCCAAAGCCTAATCCATGAGCTCCCTTACAAAAAAAAAAAAACAAAAAAAAAGGCTCTTTTTTTAAGTGAAAAAATAAAAATGCTACGTTCTCTCCTTTTGATTCTACTACTCCCTTACTTTTGTTCTCTCTTATATTGACCATTTCCTTCACTTCATCGGTAAAGTAAATTTACGATTTTTTGTGTGTTTATTACGATTTGCTATTATTTCATCCAATTGCTATTTACACATGTCCATCCATCATTTTGTGAACTAAGCCCCGACCCGTGACCCACAAACAAGTAAAAGAAGGAAAAAGAGGCTAAAAAATCGATTTGCAAGAGTTCCGCTGTATGTATCCACGGTATACCTGCAATTTCCAGTTTTCCTCCTCTCAGAGACGAGGCAAACTGGAAAATGCGAATTTACCACCCATGACAGCAGCGGTGAAGCTGCGTGAGTGTCCAAATATACTCCCAAGACCTTTCCATGTCCAATTAACATAAAATAGAAAGAAAGAATCAATAGTTGCGTTTTTACTTGTAGTACATATCTCGTGAACGCCCATATGATATGAATAGTGAGAAAAAAAATCATACACGCTGACTTTGGCAATTGACGTATATTGAATTTGATTTATATTCGTTTTAATATTTATACTTCCCCATAAATAAAAGTAGAAATATATAAATGGTCATCAAATAACATCCCCATAATTAAAGAATAAAAACCGATATATCACTTTCTTCCGAGGAATGTCCGACACCCACTTCTAAACTAGGGGTGATCATTGACGAGGCAGGGCAATTCCGAGTAATGTCCGACACCCACTTCTAAACTAGAAGTCTAACCCTGGCCCAACCATGAATTAGGCCTGAAGTAGTTGGCCCGAACCCAAACCGCATGGAAATGGTGAAGCCCAAGCCCGACCTATGTTAGACCTATAGAAAAGAAAAATGAGTTTCCTAGCATGTCCTAGGCCACCTAAGCTGCTCTGCTCATCTCACCTTCTGTGAGAGGTCATGGGTTTGAGTCCCCACATTACTGCTCCCTCCCACCCACCTAAATGTATAGATATATATATTCAGGCAACACAGTGATTCCGGCTCTCAAGCACTAGGTGCAAATAAAATAAAATAAAAAATTGAGCACAACCCATCTATGAATAACTAAACCCCATACCCAAAACCCAATCCATGAGCTCCCTTACAAAAAAAAAACAAAAAAAAAAAAAAGGCTCTTTTTTTTAAGTGAAAAAATAAAAATGCTACGTTCTCACCTTTTGATTCTACCATACCCTTACTTTTGTTCTCTCTTATATTGACCATTTCCTTCACTTCATCGGTAAAGTAAATTTACGATTTTTTGTGTGTTTATTACGATTTGTTATTATTTCATCCAATTGCTATTTACACATGTCCATCCATCATTTTGTGAACTAAGCCCCGACCCGTGACCCACCAACAAGTAAAAGAAGGAAAAAGAGGCAAAAAAATCGATTTGCAAGAGTTCCGCTGTATGTATCGACGGTATACCTCCAATTTCCGGTTTTCCTCCTCTCAGAGAGGAGGAAAACTGGAAAATGCGAATTTACCACCCATCACAGCAGCGGTGAAGCTGCGTGAGTGTCCAAATATACTCCCAAGACCTTTCCATGTCCAATTAACATAAAATAGAAAGAAAGAATCAATAGTTGCGTTTTTTCTTGTAGTCCATATCTTGTGAACGCCCATATGATATGAATAGTTTGAAAAAAAATCACACACGCTGACTTTGGCAATTGACGTATATTGAATTTGATTTATATTCATTTTAATATTTATACTTCCCCATAAATAAAAGTAGAAATATATAAATGGTCATCAAAAAACATCCCCATAATTAAAGAATAAAAACCGATATATCACTTTATCCCGAGGAATGTCCGACACCCACTTCTAAACTAGGGGTGATCATTGACGAGGCAGGGCAATTCCGAGTAATGTCCGACACCCACTTCTAAACTAGAAGTCTAACCCTGGCCCAACCATGAATTAGGCCTGAAGTAGTTGGCCCGAACCCAAACCGCATGGAAATGGTGAAGTCCAAGCCCGACCTCTGTTAGACCTATAAAAAAGAAAAATGAGTTTCTTAGCATGTCCTAGGCCAGCTCAGCTGCTCTGGTCAAATCACCTTCTATGAGAGGTCATGGGTTTGAGTCCCCACATTACTGCTCCCACCCACCCTCCTAAATATATATATATATATATATATATTCAGGCAAGACAGTGATTCCGGCTCTCAAGCACTAGGTGCAAATAAAATAAAATAAAAAATTGAGCACAACCCATCTATGAATAACTAAACCCCATACCCAAAGCCCAATCCATGAGCTCCCTTACAAAAAAAAAAAACGCTCTTTTTTCTTCGTGAAAAAATAAAAATGCTACGTTCTCACCTTTTGATTCTACTACTCCCTTACTTTTGTTCTCTCTTATATTGACCATTTCCTTCACTTCATCGGTAAAGTAAATTTACGATTTTTTGTGTGTTTATTACGATTTGTTATTATTTCATCCAATTGCTATTTACACATGTCCATCCATCATTTTGTGAACTAAGCCCCGACCCGTGACCCACCAACAAGTAAAAGAAGGAAAAAGAGGCTAAAAAATCGATTTGCAAGAGTTCCGCTGTCTGTATCCACGGTATACCTCCAATTTCCAATTTTCCTCCTCTCAGAGAGGAGGAAAACTGGAAAATGCGAATTTACCACCCATCACAGCAGCGGTGAAGCTGCGTGAGTGTCCAAATATACTCCCAAGACCTTTCCATGTCCAATCAACATAAAATAGAGAGAAAGAATCAATAGTTGCGATTTTTCTTGTAGTCCTTATCTAGCGAACGCCCATATGATATGAATAGTGACAAAAAAATTCACACACGCTGACTTTGGCAATTGACGTATATTGAATTTGATTTTTATTCATTTTAATATTTATACTTCCCCATAAATAAAAGTAGAAATATATAAATGGTCATCAAATAATATCCCCATAATTAAAGAATAAAAACCGATATATCACTTTATCCCGAGGAATGTCCGACACCCACTTCTAAACTAGGGGTGATCATTGACGAGGCAGGGCAATTCCGAGTAATGTCCGACACCCACTTCTAAACTAGAAGTCTAACCCTGGCCCAACCATGAATTAGGCCTGAAGTAGTTGGCCCGAACCCAAACCGCATGGAAATGGTGAAGCCCAAGCCCGACCTATGTTAGACCTATAGAAAAGAAAAATGAGTTTCTTAGCATGTCCTAGGCCAGCTCAGCTGCTCTGGTCATATCACCTTCTGTGAGAGGTCATGGGTTTGAGTCCCCACATTACTGCTCCCTCCCACCCACCTAAATATATATATATATATATATATATATATTCAGGCAAGACAGTGATTCCGGCTCTCAAGCACTAGGTGCAAATAAAATAAAATAAAAACTTGAGCACTACCCATCTATGAATAACTAAACCCCATACCCAAAGCCCAATCCATGAGCTCCCTTACAAAAAAAAAAACGCTCTTTTTTCTTCGTGAAAAAATAAAAATGCTACGTTCTCACCTTTTGATTCTACTACTCCCTTACTTTTGTTCTCTCTTATATTGACCATTTCCTTCACTTCATCGGTAAAGTAAATTTACGATTTTTTGTGTGTTTATTATAATTTGTTATTATTTCATCCAATTGCTTACACATGTCCATCCATCATTTTGTGAACTAAGCCCGACCCGTGACCCACCAACAAGTAAAAGAAGGAAAAAGAGGCTAAAAAATCGATTTGCAAGAGTTCCGCTGTATGTATCCACGGTATACCTGCAATTTCTAGTTTTCCTCTTCTCAGAGAGGAGGAAAACTGGAAAATGCGAATTTACCACCCATGACAGCAGCGGTGAAGCTGCGTGAGTGTCCAAATATACTCCCAAGACCTTCCCATGTCCAATTAACATAAAATAGAAAGAAAGAATCAATAGTTGCGTTTTTTCTTGTAGTCCATATCTAGTGAACGCCCATATGATATGAATAGTGAGAAAAAAAATCACACACGCTGACTTTGGCAATTGACGTATATTGAATTTGATTTATATTCATTTTAATATCTATACTTCCCCATAAATAAAAGTAGAAATATATAAATTGTCATCAAATAACATCCCCATAATTAAAGAATAAAAACCGATATATCACTTTATTCCGAGGAATGTCCGACACCCACTTCTAAACTAGGGGTGATCATTGACGAGGTAGGGTAATTCCGAGTAATGTCTGACACCCACTTCTAAACTAGAAGTCTAACCCTGGCCCAACCATGAATTAGGCCTGAAGTAGTTGGCCCGAACCCAAACCGCATGGAAATGGTGAAGCCCAAGCCCGACCTATGTTAGACCTATAGAAAAGAAAAATGAGTTTCTTAGCATGTCCTAGGCCAGCTCAGCTGCTCTGGTCATATCACCTTCTGTGAGAGGTCATGGGTTTGAGTCCCCACATTACTGCTCCCTCCCACCCACCTAAATATATATATATATATATATATATATATATTCAGGCAAGACAGTGATTCCGGCTCTCAAGCACTAGGTGCAAATAAAATAAAATAAAAACTTGAGCACTACCCATCTATGAATAACTAAACCCCATACCCAAAGCCCAATCCATGAGCTCCCTTACAAAAAAAAAAAAATGGCTCTTTTTTTTAAGTGAAAAAATAAAAATGCTACGTTCTCACCTTTTGATTCTACTACACCCTTACTTTTGTTCTCTCTTATATTGACCATTTCCTTCACTTCATCGGTAAAGTAAATTTACGATTTTTTGTGTGTTTATTATAATTTGTTATTATTTCATCCAATTGCTATTTACACATGTCCATCCATCATTTTGTGAACTAAGCCCCAACCCGTGACCCACCAACAAGTAAAAGAAGGAAAAAGAGGCTAAAAGATCGATTTGCAAGAGTTCCGCCGTATGTATCCACGGTATACCTGCAATTTCCAGTTTTCCTCCTCTCAGAGAGGAGGAAAACTGGAAAATGCGAATTTACCACCCATGACAGCAGCGGTGAAGCTGCGTGAGTGTCCAAATATACTCTCAAGACCTTTCCATTTTCAAATAACATAAAATAGAATGAAAGAATCAGTAGTGATGTTTTAATTTTTAGGTGTTGCAAAATGAGAATCAATAGACGAGAATGGAGAATGAGGGTCTTGAAAAATGAAGGAGATGATGACTCAGGAGACCAACCCAGACCAAAGGTTCCTCACCGGAAGAATATCACAGCTACCAAGCTCAGCACAACCATACCATAAACCCAAACACATTTAGTTTCATAATCTCTATTTTCCGTGTTTTGGGACAAAAAGTCCCAAAAACAACTTTTGTCCATTTTCTATTTTACGTATAAATCCGTCTTCTGTTTTCTAAAACATATTTTGAAAACATGAGTGACCAAATGTGTTTTGGGATTTTTTTTTTTTTTTTTTTTGTTGTTTTCAATAATGCAAAATGAAAAACAAGTATACCAAATGGAACTTAATATTTTTTTTTTCTGATATTTTCTTCAAATAATATAATTTGTTATCATATAAGGGTATTTTGAATTTAAAATCTTAATTTTATTACTATATGTGGGCCATGTGATTTTTCCATCATTATTTTGAAACAACTATTAAATTTATAGTTTACGAGATAATAAAGTGTAGGATTTAACGCTTTTAAGGGGATTAAAGTGAAAAATCTCCTTTAATTAAGGAGTCTCTGTATAATTAACCCAACAAATATGAGGGTGTACATGTCATTTGTATTAGATTCGCTAATTGATTATTAAATAGAATTATTTTTTCTTAATTTAGGAGATCGCGTAAGATTTTATAGTTGAAATAGATAAATAAAAATCACATTTAATTGAGAGCGAGTTTCCATATAATTAATCCTAAATTGAATAAAGAGTATCTTTCTATCTTAAACCTCAACTATGTATTTAGAGTCGTGCTACAGAGCCTGGATTTTGTCCCAGGCTCTGGCACGGCTCCCGTGGGACAAAAATCCCGGGCTCTGTAGACTTTTTGATGTATTTAAGGGCGATGAGGAATCTCGTCATTGTACAAGATAGAATATTCCATCCCAATAACACATTCCATAATGAGTTTGACCCAATTAGAGAAGACAAATCAAACTGGACTATTGAATTAAACTTTAACGGTTTAAATACATTCATAAATTTTTAATTTAAAAAACTACGTGAATTTGTTTGAACTGTTGGATTAAAATCCAACGACTCAGATTGAGTTGTCACCTTGGCTGACATCAAATTTGATGTCAACCCCCGAGTTATGAAGTTTATAGAAATGGTTCTTCCCAAATAAATAAATAAATAAATGAAAGACCAGCTCATTTTGTCATAGGTGTTTTCAAGGCCCAATCTTAATGATGAAACCACCATTTTTTGCTGTTACAGCTTTGTATGGAATGAAAAATCTCTCAAGTGGTGATAATATCATCATTAATTAAGTAACTCTCCCAAGGATAAAAACTACTTTGGAAAGGATAAATTCATCCGAAAAAAAATGTCTAAATTCAATTCTATTGATGACTAAAACTTTAGTCACAATTTTATAAATTATTGCTAACTAATTCTTAATTTTTGGAATCGAAGTTATAAAAGTTTTACTCAAATAAGACGGAACTATTATTAGCAAATAATAGTGATACCATGAAATAATGTAGCAAATAATATTAAAGACTTTTTGTTGTCTGAATATTCATGAGCACAGACCATTTCAGTCGGAATGGTTTGTGTTGTGAGTTCTGAATAAACCTATGACTGGACCAGCTACAAGAAAAGACCTCCATATTTCAAGTTGCAATCGGATCTATTTATTAAAAAGAATCGATTCAATACATTTAGTCTTCCAATATCAAAATGTTGATTGTTTGACTCCTGTATCTTTATAAATTTAAATAAATATTTTTTTTTATAGTGATTTCAAACTCATCATAATTTATAATTTTAAAAATCTCTCGAATATATGATAAAATTCATACATAAACCAATTTAGTTATATTTGAGTTTTTTTTTTTCTTAAATAAATAGCAATAAATACAAATACAACTTGAAAAAGAACATTTGTTTTTTACATTGAAAATATGTTATAATTCTCAACAATTTTAATAATAATAGAATCTGTAAAACTAGCCCTGCCATATCCAAGTGCTCAATCTTTTACACAAAGTTTTATTTATTTTTTATTTGAGAACTCTTGTTATTAGAATGTTAGAAACTTATCATATTGTCTTATCAGATTAAATGAGCATTCTTTTATTGTGCATATTGTTTAGTTAATGCTAACACAGTTACGGTCTTAGTAATTTGGGGTTAAACTTATGTTCATAGAAATGGAATTTCAGTTAATTAGAGAGAGAGAGAGAGAACAATAACGGCAAATGCAATTTTAGTCATTTTTTATGATACAAAATGAACAAGTTCTAGAAAGAGAACAAAAACGGCAAATGCAATTTTAGTCATTTTTTTATGATACAAAATGAACAAGTTCAAGAATTGAACAATATCTCATAGCAAACTGTAAATATTATACAAAGGAAGAATATTTGGGACTCAAAGATGCAAATAAAACATCAGGTATAAATTATACTTTTCACTAATTTCACTTTAGAATTTGTAATCTAAATCATCTCATTATACTCTTGTACATTTAAATCGTATTACTTTGCCACCTTCCGTCTAATTTATTGACAAAAAATATGTGTCTATCGAGTGCAATAGACACGTGGTTTTTTTTTTTTTTATTCATATTTAACGATAATTAAAAGGGACAAATTAGAACTAGATTAAATATACATGAGTAAAATGGGATAATTTAAAGTACATGTCATCAAATAATATTGGTGGCAAAGTACAGGGTGTTTGAGTGTAATTTACATGTAAAACTTGGATACCAACCAACTCAACAGTAGAAAGGCAGAAGGTAGTACAATGAAGAGAAGCACAAATGAATTGGCCCGGTCTAATGATCTTGGTTCTCTTCTCCTCCCTTGCCCTTCTCTTTCAACTTCAGAAATGGAGTCCAAGACGCGATTATTGTCATCTGAAGATCCAATGAATGTTGTTAATTTCTGTGACACAGACTGATGACTTTCTGACAACGATTCCTCATCTCCAGCATAATCATCATCATTTTCGAAAACCAGATGAATCCCACACTTCTTCAGCTGAACCCCCTTGACGATTGGAGGGTCCCGCATGGTTACTTGTATTCTGTCACCATCTTTCAGATAATAAACTAGAGGTTGATCCTGATATCGGCACAAGTAAAAGTGATCTTCGTCCGTCTTTGGAACCCCTGCTAAATGTGGTCCAGTGTTGAATACTGGTTTATTCAATCTGAGAATCTTTACTTCAACACCTACTACTACAGGGAGTTCATCTCTCAAATCATCTGCCATCTGATGGTCGATAGACACGACAACACCTATAATTACAGCCTTTAGAGCTCGGTTTTTGGGCTTTCTGTAAGAAACCACGTCTGGAGTAAACCAATCTGGAATTTCACTTCCTGGCACACTCAAATAGTACAAATTCCTCAAAATATTCTGCATTCAGAAAGTAAGTGTCATATATCACATCATGTTACTGAAACAAAATAGAAGGGAAAACACAAATCTATGACAGGATATGAATATTTGTGTGAGCTGTGTGCATGTGCCAGAGAGAGAAGGAAAGGGAGAGGGAGGGAAGGAGGGAGAACGAACCTTATCAAGCTTAGACTTTGCTTCAGAACAGCAAGAACGGCAACCAGTCATGTACAACATTCGCAATGACTTCAACCTTTCAAGACCTGGAATGTCCTTTAGTTTTTCACAGTTTGCAAGGTTCAAGTCTCGTAAATTCTCCAGATTTGATAGATCACATATACTTTCCAGTGCAGTACAGTTTGCAGCATTCAACTCCACCAAACTTGAAGGAAGTGGAGGAATGTCCCTGAGATACTTACAGTGAGACAGATGAAGCTTTTTAAGGATGGAGAGTCCTGTAAGCCTATGAGGAAGACTGTAGAAGTCATTGTGACAAAGATTCAGATTCTCTAAAGCTGACAACTTTTCAAAATCATCAGGTATTTTTCCAGATATTTTCCATGCTCGGGCATTCAATTCTTCTAATGAGGAAAGATTTGAGAAAGACGATGGAAGTGCAACAGGCGAACATTTCTCCTCTGCACTGAGAAGTTTTAGCTCTTCATTTTTGGAATTCTCAGATACTTCATGGAAATACGGCTTCTTTGCCATTTTCAATACCATTAAACTTGAGAGCATGCCAAAGCTTTCAGGTAGTTCTGTCACAGCTGTTTGCTCCATTAGTAAGCGGTGTAGGGACTTCAATTTCCCAATTGAAGACGGCAGACTGCAAAGCTGCATACATTTATTCAAATTTAACATGATAAGGTTTTCCAACATCCCTATAGAGTCTGGAAGCTCTGTTATGGAAGCATTCACCATGATCAATGTAGTAAGAGTTAACACGCGCCCAATAGATTCTGGCAATGACCTAAGTGATACACAATTTCTCATCTCAAGCTTCTGAAGAGATTTCAAGCCATCAACCTGATCTGGCAGATCCACAATCAATGTCCCGTCTAGCTGAAGCTTAACAACAGAAGCCAAGCCTCCAATGGAAACAGGCAATTTGCTCAAAAAACGACAGTTACCAACTGACAAGTCCTTGAGACAGAATAATGACCCAATGGAAGCTGGAAGGTCTTTCACTGAACTAGCATTAAGCCACAGTTTTGATAATAATTTGAGATTGCCCATAGAATCAGGTAATACAGTAAGTGATTTACACCACATCAAACTCAGCTTCTCTAGATTTTGCAAGGAGCCAATGGAATTAGGTATCTCTTCTAATGCAGAATTATTAAGGGAAAGGTCCCTTAAAGAAACCAGCTGTGCTATGCAGAGGGGTAGTTGCTTTAGTGATTGGCAATCATTTAAACTAAGCCTTTCAAGTTTTGTCAACCAAAATATAGATTCAGGCAACTTATCTATTGCAGTTTTATCAAGGAGAAGTTCTCTTAAAGAATTCATGCCACGTATATCTTGTGGTATTGCTTTCAGTCTAGAGCAACCAGAGAGGATTAGGATCTCGAGATGTTTCAGCCCAGACACATTTGGTAACTCAACAAGGTTGGAACAGTCTCTCATGTTCAAATGACGTAACATAGTCATATCTCCAAGCGATTTATGAATTGTTGTTAAACTAGTGCAACGCTCAAGAATTAGCTTTTCCAAGGCTTGATGCCTAGATAAATCAGGAATAGCAGCGAGGTTGTAGCAACCACGAAGATTCATAACCATCAAGTTCGCTGCCACCTAGCAAACAAGACATGCTAGAAACATTATAAAATAAAAAAGCTGCAATATAAAAATCGTATGCAAAGATAAAATCATAATAAGCACTTCAGCAACTTGAGGTTGGCTTAGAGCAACAAAATCAAAACAGGAGAAATATGAAGATAAACAGAAGGAAGCCATTTCAAAGCACTAGGTAACATCTATATCCAAACATTGTGCGGCTACTATTATGGTTGAACACGTCATGCTTAATGAAGGCAATTCTGATGTTTTATTTCTCTCTTTTTGGTGGGTTTGATTGCAGACTTGCAGTGAAAGGAGTGCAATTGGCGTGATTGAGAACTTATTATCAATGTCATAAGGTCCTTAGACAACTCATCCCCCGTAATAAATTATGTATAACAAACAAATGTCCATCATCTTACATTTTGCTCTAATGCCCTCCAACTTCAGATCACAATGGAATCCCAAACCTAGACAATAAAGATTAGACATTTTTGTGTTACCAAGGCCATTTGAGATGAATCCAAGTACAGCCTCAGTCAATCAAGTTGCCTACAGGCACATTTTATAAATTATCACCTTCGTTAATATCATTGAAACATGTAATTTTGACCATTTAGCCCTCAAATGCATTGAACTTTTGTCAGAAAATTTAAGGCTAACAAGCGGTTGCAGAAAATGTAAGCCTAAGATCCAAGGAAATCTAATTGACCAATCATATGTTATCGGTCTGATAAGTCTAGTTATATATATCAAAAACATTATTGATCTGATAAGTGAAACACACCTCATTATTGTACCAATCCCACCATTTCCAGCCCCATAAACTTTCTATCTTGCTTTCTGAGAGATCAAGTACAGTGAGCTGCGGTGGACAAAAACTAGAAGGAAGATTTTTCAAAGGGCACCTTCTCCATTGTAGCCACTTTAGTTCAGGAGGCAAGCATTCGAAGTTTCCCTCTAATTGCACATTACTTAATTGAAGTAGTCTCAGACAAACCATTGACTGAAATGCTTCAGTATGCAGTATCATCTCTCCATCTTTCTTGGAATCATAGTGAAATGTTTCTTTAGGAAAGTTCTCAAAGTCTAGAATGATTCCTTGAACATGTCTCGTTCCCTGAGGTCAATGAAACAACAAAAATGAGTTCAAATAACAAAATTATAAGCCTAATTCATTGCAAGCCAAAGAAAAGCGTCTGCAAGAAAATTAAGTTGTTCCAACAACTTTGACAGGCAATAAAAATGTTAAACACAAAATAAAAATAAAAAATTCGCATTGTTGAAATATTGACATGTGAGAGTAAAATTGACCACCTCTCTTCTTCTGTTCTTTCGATTTTTGCTTTCTGCATTCTTCTTTCTTTCTTCTTCTTCTTCTTCTTTATTTTTTTATTTTTTTATTTTTTTTGGGTTACTTTAACTGGCAAGAGCAAGAGTAATAATGTTTTGCGCATTGCAAGAGCATTACTGTTTTTTATACTATTACAGTAACATATATATTTTAAGGGTCCACCACTGATGGGTTACACAACCATGGTAGCCTTCCCATGGCCATAACTCCCAATTTCAGTTAAGGCAGGTTCGCTGCATTGAGAGACTTTGCTAGGTAAATTAGACAACACCTATATTTATTTATGCTGTGAAATTAGGTTAAATCTTTTTTAACACTTGGTGGTTGCCTCGAAAAGCAATATATGTGCTATTCCAATTATATTAGCAACAAAAATTAATGATAAACTAAACAATAGGAACAAACACTAGACACAAGATTACATGGTTAACTCACCAATAGGGCTATGTCCGATAATGAAAACACTCAACATCTAAAAGGTATGTTCTTCAAAAATTAGGATATCATAAATACATGGATTTCACCACAAATATCTAAAAGGTAGGTTGTCCAAAAATTCCCAAGGAGACTAGAAGACCCAATATTTAGATTCCTTACATGGATATGGTACCTAAGAAAAACTCAAAGTGGAAACACATTTTGATGTTAACCAATAATTTGTCTCACCAATGACCAAAATGTGCTTTCTATGAATTCCAGAATCCAAACAAAACCCTTGTTGTGGAGCACTGAACTGAATCACTAGCTAGATGAAAAATAGAGAACTCCTTCCCCATATGAAAACTCTAAAAGAAGAAACCTATGAATTAGGAATTTAAGAATGTAGATGGGTGCTAAATTGACCATTGAACCTATCTGAATGCGAGTTACTAGAAGGCATCGAGTGAATGAGGACCAAGTAAAGGATAAGGTAAAGGTGAATGATATTAACTCAGTAGCTCATTGTTTACCTACTCAACAGAAGCTAATCAGGTAAATAATTCACAGCTCCAGAAGAACATCAACTTGATAAAGACTTGAAGAAGTACACACAAGCTAATACATGATCATCACGGTCAAAAATGATAGAATCGAGAGAAAGCGCTTGAAGCAAATACCCACTACCTAAGAAAGCTGGCACTTGACGTATTCGAGGAAGTCTAACTAAACCAATATAATGGCCATGTTTGGTTCACTTTTTTTTCACTTTAAATCTCTTTAAAATTCAAATTTTCTACTCACTGCACAAATTACGAGACTGCAACTTTCACCAATTTAAATTAATTTAAACTACTCCAAACACAGCCAATATCGGCTCGAATAAAGATGAGCTCAATTAGAATGATCAGCTCAGCCTCAGATATAGGCCAATAAAGAAAAAGCTAAAGATCTGAATATTAAAGTTTAAAGTGGAATACAATTTGCAACCACTTGCTATGCATGAAGCAGCCAGTAATGAGGTGATGATACCACATTCATTGCCCTCACAAAGTTTTAGTGTGGTGAAGGCGCGACAAGCAAAGATTACGGGAATATGAGAAGTATTGGTGTGATGGCTTAGAAAATAAGCATGTCAAGGGGATACATCATTAGCTCAGGAATTAACCAGCTCGATGATTGTCTCTAGCTCGGCATAATAAAAAATAAAAAAAAAAAAAAAATTGAGAGCATGTATGCAAGTTGAAGAGGGACCCAAGTGACACATGTCGTCAAAAGAGTACCTTATACGTTGACTTAAATGAAGATCCCAAAATTTACGGGAAATGCTAAGTAACTACCCGAGATATACGGGAATCATGTATAAACCATCAAAGTTATACCTAGTATGTATATTGTCAAGTCACCAATTGTTCCAACTTCCAAAAGCTTAAGCTGTTAGGAAATGGGCCCAACAATGAATATCAAGCTATTTCATCACTCCCCCTGACGTGCAACCCCAATTTGCACGTGGAGCAGAGACAAGCGAACAACCAAATCAGACAAGGTTCACCAATACAAGGAAACAAAGTGCACAATAATAAATGAGAAATAACAAGATTCGAACCCAGGACTTCCTGGAACTGCTCTGATACCATGTCAAGTCACCAATTGTCCCAAAAGTTTAAGTTGTTAGGAAATGGGCCCAACAATGTATATCAAGCTATTTCAACATATACATTGTGTAAGACAACAGTGAAAAGAAAGGTAAAATTTGGTGCTAAGATTCATACCATACTATCGTTAAAAAGGGTCAAAATTTCACATTTTTTGTTTGTCATTTTCTTTTCTCTTGATTGCAAACCAGATCAGAAAACTAGTATGTATATATTGTGTAAGATAACAGGTAACACAAAGGTAAGATTTGGTCCTAAGATTCATACCATTCTATCTTTCAAAACGGTCAGAATTTCACTAGGATTCCAAAGTCTACTACGCATTCCGGGATCCACAAGGTTTTCAAGGTGTACAATTTGTCTTCCCATGTCCCTCATTTGGTCGTGCATCCACAAAGTATTGTCCTCCATAATTTTAATGAGAGATCTTGCTACGAGGACATTGATTGCAAGCTCAGCTCTGAAGCCACAGCCCTTTAGTATGTCAACTGCATTGTCTCTCGTCATTCCTAGATTGACGAACAAACATGCAATGTCGAGGAATATGCACTTTTCTTCATCATCGAGCCCGTCAAAACTTATCTTTAGGATATCATGAAGATGGTGAGGACGAATCTGCTTCAGTTTATGTAGAGCGTCTTCCCATTCCTCTACTCTCCTCTTATCAAAGAGAAACGAACCAAAGACTTCAAGAGCCAAGGGTAATCCTCCAGTGAGGGACACAATTTGCTGAGAAAGTTTCAGGAAAGCTCCAGAGGAATTTTTACTTCCCAATGCATGATAACGGAAAAGTTTCAGTGAATCAGAGAAACCCAATTCTTTCACCTCATAAATTTTGTCCACATGATCAGCAAGCAGAACATTTCTATCTCTTGTAGTAATGATTATTCGACTTCCTTCATAAAACCATTCTCTCTTGATGGCCAGTGCACCAAGTTGGCTTACATCGTCAACATCATCTAAAACGACAAGGACTCGCTTATCATTAAGTATCCCTTTAATTGCAATCTTGCCAGCACTGACATCATTTACGCCAGATGCCTTTCCCAGTGAAAGGTCACCAAGGAGTTTCCTCTGAAGAAATACTAAACCATTTGGTTGCATGGATGCTTCTCTAACATTGGAAATAAAACTGCGGTGTTCAAATTGAGAGACAAGTTTATTGTAGAGAGCCTTGGCAAGAGTTGTCTTGCCAACCCCACCCATTCCATGAAACCCCGAAACTTGAATTCCATTTGATTTAACATCTAACAATTTCATCAAATCCTCAACACGGGAGTTGAGTCCCACAGTATATGAAGCCACACGCATTGGGGTGTTGCTTAATTCATCCAAAATCCTTCTAGCTAATAATTGAATCAACGACTGATGGTCTTCCCTGCCAGTTGACATGAATGTTAGTGCATATTTCATAGTAAATACAGAAGGTTAACAAGGAAATGTATAAGCTGGTTTGACATTGTTAAAAAGAGAGAGATATGATACATGTTACATCAACCAAGATTAGAACCAGAATAATACTCTCTAAGAGCCCTGTGATTTTATCCCAGTGTGCATTCACTAGGATTAGAGACAACTTGTATTAACAACAAACAAAAACGGAGAAGTATATGCTAACAATTTTATCAAAAGGATCAATAAGTTAATTCATAGGCCCCAACACCATTTTCTAATGTTTGCAAAAAGTTTTTGTCTAGACGTTTGATAAAATTGTAAAAAAAAAACTACAAGCAAATATGTTTAACTTGTATGCAAAGTAACTGTTGATTTGGACTAAGTCCGCTTTATAAATATATCCTTGAGCTATAATTAACCAAACTTAAAATTAATGAATTTTCCATTTTACACACTCAACTAACCTAAAATAACTTTCCAAGTCATGTAACAAAACCTCAAGCACTTAACCACATGACAGCCTCAATAAACCGTGTGAAATTTACTTTCTAAGAAATAACCTCAATGAGCTTTCAGAAGTCATTTCTCTTAGTTGATAAGGTGGAATACAAAATTACAATCAATACCAAGACTAGCAAGCTGGATAACTCAATTCCCCACAAAGACATGGCTGATTCAATAAGATCAACATCTTTGGTACATAGGTAGACCATGTGAAAAAGATTTCTCGTAATTCTTCATCCAAATCATAGCTTCAATTAAACAACTGGCCCAGACAACATGCATCCATTGCTATCTATGACTATGAGACCATGTTCATAACTTCGTGTACAAAAATGTGAAAAAAAAAAAGAAGAAAAAACATTAAGTTCTTTCATACACATCATGTTATTTAGTGACATCAAAGAATTTAAGACTGGATGTTACATTGAGTAATGAACCAAAATATGGTGGAACTTTCAATTCAAAGAAAAAATATTTCTGTTACCAAAAAGTCCACATTGACAGCTTTATAATAATATAACTTGCATAAGCTTAAGAATTATCACCACCCATCTTCTGACAAATAGACTCCACTCACTAAAATAACATCTGGTCACATAATTATCCAGGCATATATCTGGTCGCATGAGGGAGGCACTGATGGTGCTTTTTCCAAAAATAAAAAATAAAAAATTGTCAGGCACATGCTCCATGTCCTGAAATAACATAAAGGCTAAGATATATACCTCAGGTATGCCTGGAAGCCTAAGTGACTTAAGGTCTTTGTTTTGTTCATCAGAAATGGTTGGTCCTTACAACACCCGGCCTTCCCAAGCAAAACCAACACTGGAGAGCCTTTGTCTGGAACAAAACATTCCTTTTGCAATTAAAAAATTTTGAGAACTAAATAGTTCCTGTTTCTTCCTTACAGAGAATTTTAATAGGACACTTTGAAGAGAACTACTCAAGAATCTCAAATTTAATCATACTTGGCATAAGTAGCCATTAACAGTAATATTGCTAGGGGTTAACATGATGATATTCCGGTGAGCTAGGACCATTACTTTTGAACACCTACGAGCTAGACTGCATTGACATGTACATTTAAAAACTTATCAAAATGAGAATTGAACAAGAGTGGGTTGCAACAGATATGACAGCATTATAATTCTTCTCGATTTGAATCTAAGGGGAGTCATCTCATTTTAGTTGACATGACCTCAACTGACACTAAGCTCCATTCAAATTTTTAACCATGGTATGAGAATCCACATTGCAAGATAGAAAGAGCAAACTTAATTCAGTAGATGATAGGGTGTGCTCCATACAATCGCAACACCATGACATCCAGTTCCAGAAAGTGCATCATAACTAAGCAAGAGGAGGAGAGGATGTTATGTATGTGCTAGAGATGAACACACAAGAGAATGTGCATGTACAAGCTGCCACACATGAAATAAGAGGGATAGAGACAGAGGGAGCTTTTAAAAGAGTACTATTATCTTCCAATCTCAACCGTGGTAGACAAAAATCATCAGCATCAAACCAGAAGTACCGGTTTAAACAAGACAAGGGGCAATTTCATGTGCTATAATACTCACAGAAAATATCTATACATAGTCAACTATACATTTTTTTGGCAAGGCAAAGTCACAAGAGCTACTGAGTTGACCAAGCAATCTTAAAAAAATAAATAAATAAGTCGACCAAGCAACAAGTTCTAACTTAACCTCTCAAGGCATAATCATACAAATCAAGTCACTGCTTTGCATAACTTTACATGTCTCTCCAATAACTCAATTTCTTCCAACACAAACTGTATCCATACTGGAAGATTGAGTCAAACAAAAAAATTTATGTTTATGTCGCAAACTTGCAGGCACCTGTTAAAAGGTGTGAAAGCATGGAGATTGCCAGAAGTAGGAGAAGGAGAGGGAGACCCAAGAGAAGTTGGAAAGAAACTATTAAACATGACCTTGCGTACATGGATCTAACGAAGGACATGGCTCTAAACAGAATTGATTGGCATCGTCAAATCCATATAGCCGACCCCACCTAGTGGGAAAATGCTTGGTTTGGTTATGTCGCAAACTTGCATCATGCGGCATGCTCTTCTTTTTAATATTTTTTCCCTCAGTCTTTTGGTTTTCAAAACAAGATGGTAAATAATAAATAATCTCTAAAATTTACATTGACTGAACTGAAGTATTATGAATCCTCACAGCCAATTACTATATCTTCAATTTATTAAATTATTAATCTAAGTTTATCTAACCTTATTTCTTACGTACAATTATAATACTCCTTACACACATTTTCATAGAAGTTGTGTAAGTTCATGCCACTAGATCTAAAAGCTGTATTTACTAAATCCAAATAAAAAGAAACTTGACTATCTTCTCGCCTCCTTTGTCATTAATGCTCTATACCAACAATTATATTTCTTTTACAAAGACCTGGTTAACTTGATTCAGGTAATTTATAATGATTTTGTAGATGATTATGCAGACATAACTAAATGGATAAAGCAATAGATAATTCATTTAATTAAGGGAAAATTTCAAATAAGGCCTTAAGTTTTTATCTTATTTCAAAAAAGGACACAAGTTTTAAAACTTTTCAAATTGGTCCCTAAGTTTTCAAGAAAGTTTTCAATTAAGGACATTCGTCCATTCAAATCTATTTTTTGGCAACTTTTTCTCTCAATTTTTTAAAAATGCTCAAATTACCCTTCATTGAAATAACACCCTCCATTTTTTTCTATATTCTCCTCGTTATTTTCACCGACGTCCTCAATGTGATCAAGGACGAACTAGCGTCCCTACGTGATCAGTTGCATGTAGTGGCCGCCGGAACCATGTCATGGCTTTAAATAAAGGGTAATTTGGATATTTTAAAAAAAATTGAGAAAAAAGTCTTCAGAAAATACATTTAAATGGTTGGATGTCCTTAATTGAAAATTTACTGAAAAACTTAGGGACTAATTTGAAAACTTTTGAAACTTGTGTCCTTTTTTGAAATAAGGCAAAAACTTAAGGCCTTATTTGAAATTTTCCCTTTAATTAAATGACATAAAAAATGAAAATATGACAAAAAATATTATACATATTTTATATGCAATCATTATTAATAAAATTAGACCTGAAAATTAGAAAACAAACCCTTGCATCTCACAGGCCTAAAACTTGTAAAAATTAATAATTAAGCAAAACAAGTTTGATTTTTAATCTATCAAAAGAGACTTATAAGAAATATACAAGTGACTAAGATAGTGGGGGATCAGAACATAAGTGCCACTTAAATTATTTGCCAATTTGCTAAAGTCAAAGCAATCAAGATTTAACAAAAGCAAACCACCATTCACAAAAATCATCACGTTAACCAATTATACACTAAAAAATTCCACAACTAGAATAAACAAATCTGAAATGTCACTAACAAAGTGCACTAGGGACAACAATTTTTAAAAAGCTTATCTTACTTGAATTCCAAAGATTCCATCAGAATATCTTAAAATATCTTCATTGTGATATCCAATTAAGCTCAGTTTACATCATAGAAAACCTTGTGTTTCCAACTAAAAAAACAAAACAAAACTGTGTCAAATTAATTTTGCCTTTAGTTGGTCTCCTCTAATCCCCATGAAGGCATGTATAAGGGTGAACCAGCATTTAAGGCTACCTATTGCCTAAAGTTGGTCTCCTCTCATCCCCATGAAGGCAAATACCAGCTTTTAAGATTACCTATGGCCCTGAAACCGATCACCCATGGCAGCAAGCAAGTACAAGGTCTTCCATCTCCTTTCCCAAATTGAACTCCCATTACAAAAGCATGGAAGAACATGTCAAAGTGCATACATTTAATCAAATGTCCTGATTAATTTTTTTAATTGCAGGTCTGACCTCTGGAGTGAATCAACAAAGCTAGGATTTGAGTTCAGCTAAGCTTTCTCTCTGCAAACTGAATCAAGAATCCAGATTAAAGAATAGAAAACGATTCTTGGAAGAATTTCACTCTAAAAACTGAACCAACTAACCAAGGAACTCGAGTTAGTTACCTTCTCTATCTAGAATGGATCTCAGCTTAGGGCTTTAGAAATTGAATCATAAACAAACATAGGGTTTCCTCTGTCAAAACTTGAATGGTAAAGAGAGAAGAGAGAGAAACACCCACTTATTTTGGAGCACCCAACCAACTCTTCCACCGGTCTTTGCCATGGCATTTCTCCATCTCCTGACCTCGTGTTCTTTAAACCTGCTCTCAAGATCCCGAAAGCCTCTTTCGAAGGGCCCTCTTTGGCGCCGAACGTCCGACGGATCGACGAAGTAGAATACCGGAAGAATTAGCCTCCCAAAGTCACAGATCGTCGCAAGCTCCTCGAGGCACCACCTGGAGGAGGCGTAGTTGGGAGAGATGATCGCAATCGCGGCGGCGGAGTCTTCGATCCCTTCGAGCAAGCCCGAAGCGATCTCGTCCCCCTGGTTTAACACATCGTTGTCTCGGAACACTCGGACCCCTTTCCTCTCCAGCTCCGTGTAAAGAAGGTCCGTGATGCCGTGGCGAGTGTCTTCCCCTCTGAAGCTCAGGAACACGTCCCACCGGAGCCTGAACGCCGGCGTTGGCCGCGACACATCGTTGTTCTCCGCCATTTTCCGTACCTCCTTGAACAAGTTCTACTACGCAACCGCTAGCAGTCGTTCGTGCAAAGTATGGGTGTTAACGTTTACATACTCATGCAATTTAATGAACTCATGTTTATGTGTCGTCTTTATCACGAAGGGGGTGAAGATGACCTTAGAAGAGGGCATTTGGCAGCATGGGTAGGTGTACATAATATGTTACTACCCTTTACCCTTGCTGTAAAGTCCCTCTGTATCAGAAGAAGTAGAGATGGTAAATGATCGCTACTAGATTCCCTTCGTGTGAGACTGTGAGTTGTAAAGAAGGCCACATACCAAAAGTCAGCACGCCGTCCTAAGCCGAACACGGTAAGGTGAAAATATCGATTGTTGGATTCCTACTTTACTTTACATTACTTTACATATAAAATTACCACACAAGTTACTTTATTATTGCTGGGGAAGGAGATGGAGTGCTGCAGAGTTAAAAAGTGAGTTTTTTTTTTTTTTTTTTTTTTTTTTTTTTACAATGGACATTGGCTATATCGTGAATTGTGTTCACCATATCAACTTAGTTACGATATCATTAATGGAGGTAATTTTGTCAGAAAATTTTATGGGAACAACTCTTCCATCATTTTGTGGTTTTTCTTCATAAACTAATTTTAGTAAGGTTTAAACTTAATTTATTTTTTTTTTGGTAAAAAAGCCCTTTTATATATTACTTGTTGTATATGACATTTCCCATGGACCCTATGTCCTGAACTTTTTTGAAATAAATAATGATAGTGTCATTTGAAAAAAAAAAAAAAAAAAATAGAGGTGTCATAATTTGCTCAAAGCCCATTTTCAGAGGAAATGTACCAAAGGCCAAAAGGCACATAAGATGAACTGGCTTTGTCTTTTGTATTGCACAGAACTTTACATATTTGCCACTTCGATCTACTCCACCACCGTCTATCAACATATTATTATTTATACCTCAATGGGTTCACTTCAGACATGATTGTGCAGGCATGGGCTACCCTGTATGCGAAGGGTTTCATTCTGAAATCATTGTGTTGGAAGATTAAGAATGTAACATCTGTTAATATGTTTAAATAAATTTATTTTAAATATCCAAAACTTTTGAGATTATGAAGATTTTTGTGTTATTAGTATTTAGTAGTTATAATCCAGTGTTTTAAGATTTAATACAGAGTTTAGAATATAAAGTTTAAAATTTAGAATCCAACATACAAAGCTAGTAAAAGGTGATGGGCATTCATAATAAGTTGAGTCCAGCTTGAATGTCTGCATAATTCAGGGATTTTTTGGGATCAAGTAGTGTATGGGGCAAGGCTGGCAAAGAGTCGGGCCGGGAGTTGTTCTAGCCCTACCTTCAATATATATAGAGTCGGGCCTAAGCAGGCCAAAGTCCTCGAAGGGCCTTTACTATCTAGGCCCTTACCCTACCCTCGAAGGCTAGGGCCGGGCCAATGTAGGGCTCAAGGCTTCAAAATAAGAAAACTATTTTTATTTTTTATAACATTGTTATCAAAATTTGGGTGTGATCGAGCATTATCTTGTCTAACTTCAATTGCATAGAAACCATTAAGAAAACATCTATTATCTTGTCTTATCTCGATTGCAAACAAACCTTAAAAAAAAAAAATTGGGAGAATATAAGTCATCTCTAAAAACTTTCTTTTTATCAGATAAAATTATATATGCTTTGGTGACTTGGGTTGGGTTCTAGACATATGATTTTATTTATTTTGACAAAGAAGGAAAATGGTTAAAGAGTATGATCTATTTCACACCTTTAGTATGACTTTCATATGAATTTTCACGTACGAAATTATTCAAGCAGTGTTTCATCTTCGAGAGTTTTAAACCATTTACACTCACATACCTTTTATCAATTGACATTATTTTTAATTAAACACTGATCTGACTATTACGCATTCTTGGATATCGGTCACAAAAATGAATGCACTTAAAAAGTACTATCAGTTAAAATAATTGAGAGATATAATTATCTAATTAAAAGGATGTTTGGATTACCCCATATCCTTAAAGTTCCATACACATACAAACTAACTCTATGAATTGGTTGACATCCCAAGTAACTCTATATAAGAAAATGTGTATAATTATTAATAGAAATGAATATACCCCCTTTTGCACTAACAATGATTTATAAAAATAATATAAAATGCCTAAATAAGAAGCAATAAAAAAAACGGGGGGGATTAGAAGCACCGTGCAACACTTATTGATTATGTATTAAGTACAATACATAATTTAAATAATTAAATATAGATGAAATGAACCAAGTATATATGGATTTTTAGGACATTTTTTTATGGGTAATTAGTGGGTAAGAAATTGCCTTCGTATCTCCCATATTACTACAAAGTAACTATGATAAGGGCATTTTAGTATATATCAAATATATGTATATATTATATATAAAATATAATAAAAGTAAGAGGGCTAGGGCCGGGCCGGGCTAGTACTGTCTAAGCCTAACCCTCAAATCTCAGAGCCTGCAAAAAATTGTCCAAGCCTGGCCCTAGGGCTTTTCGTTAGAAACAAAAGCCCTCATTTTTAAGGGCTTTTTTAGAATCATGCCTAGCCGGGCCTCCTTTCTCAGGGCCAAATTGACAAGCCTAGTATAGGGACAGTTTTTAAAAGAATTCGGGGATCGGGTAGGGTATGGGGATTAATTTGGGTTCGAGGATCGGGTACGGAGATAGGCATACCCGTCGCCTACTCGGGCCATGTCCATCCCTGGTAAACACATACATGACGATACATATACATAATAGAGAGAGAAATATCGATTTGTCTACCATGTGCGCTTGACTCTGTGTATCAGTTCGTGTACGTGAAATGAAGGCAATGCTTACAAGCGTTGAAGATTATTTGAGGTATTTTTGTCGTTAGAGCGGGTTGCCCGCTGGTCTTCGGCTGGTCTTTTTCTAATATTTCTTTACTTGAAACTTGAAAGACGACCCCAGGGATTACGGAATTAATGGTATACCCCTTGAGACACCGGAAAGTAAAACCATAATTACGTGATAGTGATAAACAAGGATGTAGTTATGATTTTTGGTTTGGGAGGACTAATTTATTTTTAGGTTGAATTTAAGCTTAGAAAAAATTATAATTAATATTATAAATTATATTTAATAAATAAAAAATAAATTAATATATATATGTATAGATGGCACAATAAGTTGGGCTTCCAAATTTTAGATTATATATAACAATTAAGAAAAAAATAGTTAAATTTTAAGAGGTTGGTCTATAGCCTAAATTTTTTTAACCCAAAAAATCATTTGATTATATGTACTAGGGGTGGTGTTTTCTTGACCAAGATCGATCATTTTTTTAATTTTAAGGGGGTCGAACTACTGTATAAATTTTTTGGGTGGGTCTATTTGCACTTCACAAATAGATTATTTCAAGCCACTTTTTTTTTCTATTGAGTGAAATTACACAACTACCTCATTTTTCTAATATAAGGTATTTATTACATTAAAAGTAAAGTGCAAGAATGAGGGTAATTGTGTAATTCCACTCAATGAAAAAGAAAAAAAGAGTGCAATAATTTATTTGTGGAGGCAAATAGACTCACCCCAATTTTTTTTTAGTCAAAAATTTACATGCCCAAGTAGTATTTTCTAAAATTCAAGGGGAGCCATGGCCCCGCCGAGCCCCTTAGTAGTTTCATCCCTAGTGATAAAGTTGTAGCAATATTTATATATATCTGTTTCTATAAATGCCTAAAATAATACGGACCTGGTTAAGCGATTATAGTACTCGCGAATTTGCTGTTAAGCTTTTTGGGAAGATTGAGTACCTAGGACCTGAAATGAAAGAAGGGGCAAAGGTTAGGGGCCCCTGACTGCTATCAGCCAAAGGCTCTCCGATGCCTGAATTAGTGCAATCACTAAGCAAAGGATGAGTGAATGGGAGAGTGAAAGCAAGAGTGTATGTGCATCAGGGCATACATTTTTGGGTTTCACCTCTTGCATATATATAGGCGTGGTCATCTCAGATTCTTCCTTAGTGGAGGTACCGTCCCATCGTACCATACCTCGCTCCCTCGGTGGAAGTAGGTGGAGGCACTGTACCATTGGAAGTACCATGACCTCTTGTATGATTGCGGATGTTACCGTTGATAAGGATAGCCCATTATCTATATCCGGCGCCCATCCTATCTGTCGATGCGTTCTGTAACATCACCATACTTTCATTAAATGCTAATTGATGTTCTAGTATCCATCTCGGTCAGTCGACCAAGCTAAGGGAGAACCTTGGACGCATCTTGATGCTACTGCCGAACTGCGCAGGGTCGGTATTATTACATAGATGCATCAATCGAGAAGCCCAGCTGGCACTTTTACCAAGGCTGGCCCAGGCTCGGTATAGGCTAGCACTATTGCCAAGCTCCAAGGAACCGAGATCAAGATGAACCTAGTTGGTATCTTTATCGAAACCAAAGCTCATCTCGGCATTACGAAAATGCCCCCACACAATTTCTTTTTCTTGGATATAGAGTTAGATATGAGATATGAGATAATATTTCCATAGGCCAGGGAGAAGGGCGTTGCCGAGGTGGAGCGCCTTGGAGTAGTTTTGTACGCCTATAGGACGCTCGAAAGTTCTACCACTCATCTTCCCTTAGCTCGGTCGAGTCTCTTCTTGAGTCCATCGAGCACCACCTTATTTGAAATTTCGGCTCGACCGTTGATTTGTGGATAAGCTGGGGTTGAATAGTAATTTCTGATATCGAGCTCTTGGCAGAAGTTCCTGAAGAAGTTGGAGTTGAATTGAGTCCCGTAGTCCTAGATCAGTGTTCGTGGGACTCCAAATCTTGTGATGACATTCTTCCAGACGAAGTTTCTCGTATCCTGCTTGGTAATGGAGGACAGTGGCTCCGCTTCTATCCATTTGGTGAAATAATCGGTGGCTACCATTAGCCACCTTTTATTCCCTGGAGTTTGGTGAAGAGGTCCCACGATGTCCAATCCCCACTGAGCGAAGGGCCACAAGCTTGAGAGTGGGCTTAGGTCCTGTGCTGGCTGATGGAGAGAGTGTGAGAATTTCTGACATTTTTCGCACTTCCTGGCGTAAAGCTAGGCGTCCTTCTGCATATAGGGCCACCAATAACCTTGGCTTATAGCTCGGTAGCTAGTGACTGACCTCCAATATGGCTTCCGCAGATCCCTTCATGGGTTTCATAAAGGAAATCTTCGACTTTGCTTAGGTGGACGCATTGGAGGTAATGACCTGTGAAGGACTTCCTGTAGAGCTTGCCATTTGGAGATAACCAAAACCAAGCTGCTTTCAGCCTAATTTTGTAAGCCTCATTTTCATCCTAGAGAAGCTGATCATCTTTTTGATAGGCGATGATTGGGTCCATCCAGCTTGGACTGAGATCAACACACAGAATTTGTCGGGGTGGCTGGAGCTCTATACTTGGCTTTTCCAGTGTCTCCACCTCAACAGTTCTTTTTCTCCCGACCTCAACGGCAAATGCCAGATTGGCGAGAGCATTGGCATAAGAGTTGGAGTCTCTGTTGATTTGCTTGACTTCAGCTCTATTGAACTGAGAAAGTAGCTGCTTCGCGTGAGCGAGGTAGGCCGCCATCCTTTTGTCCCGAGTTTGATAGTCTCTGTTCAACTGGCTCGTCACCAGTTGTGAGTCACTGAAGACCACCAGTTGTTGCGCCGCCGAGCCCTGTAATCAGTGCTTCGTACTCAACTTCATTGTTAGATGCCCTGAAATTAAGTGTTAAGGCTTGCTCGATGACAAGGCCATCGATGACTAGAGGACTATGCCAGCGCCAGCCCTTTTAGACGTTGAGGATCCGTCGACGAAGACCTTCCATGCCGAGTCGAGGAACTGCTTCCAGGTCTTTTCTTGTTCCATTTCGGTAATCTCTTCCTCGTTGCCCCCCAGTTCAGTGTCGAGTTGGCTCGGTGCCGAACTAGGAGAAACAAACTCTACGATGATGTCCGCCAAAATTTGGGCATCGATCGCAGTTTTGAATTGATATTGGATATCAAATTGCCTCAGCTCGACAACCCACTTCGATATTTTTCCAGAGAAGTCTGCCTTTCTGAAAAGGGATTTGAGTGGTTGTTCCGTAACAACCATGATAGTGTACGTTTGGAAGTAATAAAAGAGTTTACGAGAAGCGCTGACGAGCGCTAATGCGAGTTTCTCCAGCGGCAAGTACTTGGTCTCGGCATCAAGGACGATCTTGCTCGTGTAATAGATTGGCTTTTGTTGCTTGTCCTCCTTCCTGACGACGACCGAGGTCACCGCATGATTCGAGACTGCCAGGTATAAATAGAGCAATTCTCCCTGTCTTGGTGTAAACAATAAGGGAGGTGAAGACAAATAGTCTTTGAGCTCTTACAGGGCTTGATCGCACTCCGGAGTCCATTGGAACTTTGAGCTTTCTTCAAAAGTTGGAAGAACGGGCGGCACTTGTCCGAAGCACGACTGATGAAGTGATTGAGTGCAGCGGCCATGCCTGTAAGCCTCTGGACTTGTTTTGTCATAGTTGGACTCTGGATTGCCTGGATTGCCGAAATTTGGTCTGGGTTGGCTTCGATCCCCCTTCTGGTAACCAGGCTTCCCAGGAATTTTCCGGAGCCGACCCCAAATGCACACTTAGATGCGTTTAGTTTGAGCTGGAACTTCTTCAGGACATCAAATGTTTGACGCAGGTCGGTCAAGTGGTCCTGTGAGCTTTTAGACTTGACAACCATATCATCAATGTAGACCTCCATGGTCCTGCCGGGCTGATCTTGGAGCATCTTCGTTACCAGCTTATGGTAAGTCGCTCATGCATTCTTTAACCCAAAGGGCGTCACTTTGTAGCAGTAGATGCCCCTGGGTGTTATAAATGCAGTCTTTTCTTTGTCAGGTTTGTGCATAGGGATCTAATGGTAGCCTTGGTAAGCATTGAGGAAACTCATCCTATCGTGCCCGGCGGTGGCGTCGATCATCTGGACGATCTTCGGGAGTGGAAAGTTGTCCTTGGGACATTCCTTGTTAAGGTCAGTGAAGTCGACGCAGGCTCTCCACTTCCCATTCTTCTTCTTGACTACCAATGTGTTTGCGAGCCACTCAGGGTAGTGGACTTCTTTGATTGCCTCTTCTTCTAGTAGTTTTTCAACCTCTTCTATCACGGCCTCAGTCTGCTGGATTCCCATTCTGCGAGCTTTCTAGATGACATGTTTGTACTTGGGGTCCACATTTAGCTTGTGGCAGATGATCTCCAGGTCGATGCCTGGCATTTCGTAGGGGGTTCCAGCTCGGCCATGTGTACCTAAGATGGTTCTGCTTCGCCAGGTGCCACGGCCATTAAGCATTGTTTGGCCATTTCTTGGTCACCTCTAACCGTTACTACTTCGACTCTGCCATCCTCGTTTTCTAGCAGGAACTTCAGCTTTTGGTGGTGAGTGGAGGGCACAGCCTCCATGTTATGTAGCCAAGTCCTTCCCATTATTGCATTGTAAGGCGATGGTATATCTACCACCAGGAAGTCGGCTTGCATGTTGGCTCCTCCGATCTGAACCTTCAGGAAGATCCTTCCCTTGGGGTATAGTGGCTTCGAGTTGAAACCCATGAGAGGAGTGCGTGATTCCTGCAAGTCCTCCTCTTTGAGCCCTAACTTTTTGAAGCAGTCAAAATATAGGATCTCCGAGGAACTCTCGGGGTCCACAAGTACCCTCTTAACCATGAAGTTTTTCAGCTTCAGAGTGAGAACCAGTGGGTTATTGTGAGGTAGTTGGACCCCCTTGAGGTCCTGGTCTGAGAACCAAATCCTTGGCTTTTCCGCCCGAGTTTTCTTTGCAGCTGGCTCCAGCTCAGTCGTCATCACTTGCTTATTGTGACAAGCCCTTCTGGCCTCGGCACGAGCTTGGTTGCTCCCCCTTGGTGTGGGAGTTAGGTGGATAACGTTTATTATTCCTTTTGACTCTTCGCTATCTTTATTATTTTGGTGCTGACGGGCTCGGATATTATTGTTGTTTTCTTCCTTTATATGTAATCCTTCAGATGTTCGTCCTTGACGAGCCTCTCAAGATGAGACTTAAAGGACATGCAATCTTCTGCTTTATGCCCGTTCTACTTGTGGCAGGCACAAAACTTATTCTAGTCACGGGTGGAAGGATCACCTCTCATCTGCGGCGGCCATTTAAAGAAGGGCTCTGACCTGATTTTGCCGAGAAGTCTGTAGATCGACTCCTTGAAGACTATATTTACAGCCCTGTAGGAGTCGGCAGATGGCTTGGACTTCTTCTTGCCTTTCGAGGTGAGGGCTGAGACCATCATCGAGCTTGGAGAAGCCTTGTCTCGGCCTGTCTCTTCTCTTCGAAACAGCTTGTCCTTGCAAGGTTTGCCTTCGCGTCCGAGACCAAAGTTCTCCCGAGCTCAGATTTCATCTTCCTCCTGCTCAATAAACTGGTTTACCGGAGCCATCAGTGCTTACATTGTGGCCACAGGACACCGGACAAGTTCCTTCGGAGCTCGTTGCTTGGCAGCAGAGCCTCTTTGAAGCACATGACGGCCACTGCGTCATTGGCATCCTTGATCTGGCTATGGTTGGTCCAGAACCTCTTGGCGAATCGAATGACGTTTTCATTCTGCTTCATCCTGATTGTCATCAGGTCATTGTTCGTCCTCGGAATGACTCTATGTGCCTGGAACTTCTCCAAGAAGGAGCCTCTGAGTTGCCTCCAGCTCGAGATTGACTCCTCTGGGAGTGCGCAGAACCATCTGAGGGGGAGATCCCCTAGACTGGAGGAGAATACTATGTAGTTCAAGTGTTCGACATCCCCCCAAATTGACATTTGCTGGGTGAAATGCCGGAGGTGTGCTGCCAGGTCCAAGGTTCCGTCATAAAAGGAGAACCTCGAAATACTAAACTTTTCGGGGAGAGGGAAATCTCTTATCTCTTGAGAGAAGGGAGATGTGTCGAGATCCCCTGAGTCGTACGCGTTTAGCCGGTCTCGGGCGAAACCGGCCACCTCCATATTTGGCGGAATAGTTAGTTTGATATGTTGGTCAAGCCACTATGGCAGATCATCTTTGTCTTCTGGCCTTCGTTTCAACCTCCCTTGGGTGTCGCTTGGGTGGCTGCTGCTTGAGCCTTCATCACAGGCTCGACGGCGTCTCTTGTTGTCCAAGACTTGCCTCAAAACCTGTCCAACTGAATGAAGCCTAGAAGGCAGAGCCTAATTCGCCGTTTTTTCTCGCACTGTTGCTGAAGCTGACGAATCAACTCGTCCTTCTCCTGGATAATGACGTTTTGGGCTCTGACGTCCTCAGTAAGAGGATTGTAGTCATCATCTTCATCGTCTTCCTCACTCTGGCAATGGGACTGATGAGACATGACAGGTGTCGGAGACCTGTTTCGCTAGGGAGCTCCTTCCTTACGAGATTTGCCTCCCGTTCTCCTCTGATGAGAGGGCTGCAGTCATTGTTGGGGACGCTTGGCCAACTGGTTATCTTGCCGGGGGGGTGCTGTCAACCCTTTTGAAGTTCTTGCCTGGGAGGCTCGTGTTGGACAAGATTTGCCCCCGATCCTTTTCTGCCTAGAGGGTGGTGGCTGCTCTTGCAACGCCAGCGGCAGTTGTGTTGGCATCGTTTCTCGTCACTCCACCCGTGCTTGAGATAGTGATACCTCCTGCAACACTGGCGACGATTGCATTGGGACCGCTTCTTGTCGCACTTGCAGCACCGGTGACTCCTGTGTTGGCAAGGTCTTTGATGATTCATCGATCTTTTTAGCTTTCAGAGGCATGGTGTTCTTGAATCTGTTTCCCACAGACGGCGCCAATTGTAAGTGCCTAAAATAATGCGGACTTGGTTAAGCAATTATAGTACTTGCGAATTTACAGTTAAGCTTTTTAGGAAGATTGAGTGCCTGGGACCTGAAAGGAAAGAAGGGGTAAAGGTTAGAGGCCCCTGGCTGCTATCAGCCGAAGGCTCTCCGATGCCTGAGTTAGTGTAGTCACTAAGCAATTGATGAGTGAAGCTAAGCAATTGATGAGTGAAGGAGAGAGTGAGAGTAAGAGTGTTTGTGCATCAGGGCATACCTTTTGGGGTTTCACCTCTTGCATATATATAGGCGGTGATCATCTCAGATTCTTCCTTAGTGGAGGTAGGTGGAGGTACCGTCCCATCGAACCATACATTGCTCCCTCAATGGAGGTAAGTGGAGGCACTGTTCCATCGGAAGTACTATGACCTCTTGTATGATTACGGATGTGACCGTTGATAAGGATAACCCCTTATCTATATACGTCGCTCATCTTATCTGTCGGCGCGTTCTGTAACATCGTCATACTTTCATTAAATGTTGATTGACGTTTTAGTGTCCATCTCTGTCAGTCGACCGAGCTGAGGGAGAGCCTTAGACACATCTTGATGCTACTGTTGAACTGTGTAGGGTTGGTACTATTACTGAGCTGCATCAGACCGAGAAGCCCAGCTGGTACTTTTACTGAGGCTGGCCCAAGCTGGCACACTATTGTCGAGCTCCAAGCAACCGAGATCAAGATGAACCTAGTTGGTATCTTTATCAAAACCAAAGCTCATCTCGGTATTACGGAAATGCCCCCACATAGTTTCTTTTTCTTGGATATAGAGTTAGATATGAGATAATATTTTTATTCTTAATTTTGTCTTACATTAAATTTCATGTATTTTACTTGGAATAACACATCTATATAGAATCTTATCTAAAATATTTCTTCATTCCATAAGAAATGGATGTGTTGAAGTTATGGCTCATACTTATTTCACTCAGACTCCAGTAAAATAGCAGATGCTTGAGTGAAATGAGTAGAGTCAATGAAACGAGAGCTCACTGGCACTCGCCAAGAAAAATCGAAAGAGGTATAGGTGGTCTGAAACCACGCTGGGAAGGTCGTTGGCATGCTTGCTAGCTAGAAATTACAAAGCACATAACATTGCAACAGGGTGCTTGTTGGGAAAAACAGAAAACACACATAGTTGCAGAGAAGCTCGCCCTTACAAGTGACATAGTTTTTGTTTTGTAACAAAACTTTATGAGGTCGTTTTGGAATAGATCTCTTGTTCCTATATATGTGTGTTAAGAGTTGTGGCTCATGTTTTTACTCACGGAAGCACATATAAAGTTCGTGGGTTAAGGGGGTTTAACCCCGTGGTACGGAACTGCTAGTGTTTTATTTCAAGCAAGTTTCCTAATCCTGTTTTGAGTAGGTTTCCTGTTCCTATATATTTGGGACGTGTTGTACACTATGGTCAAGTTCAGACTAGAGTTTTCAAAGGCTAGCAAGGGTTGAGAGAGAAGTTAAGAACAAAGGGATAGGGTTATCAAAGGGTTCTTTAAGGGTCTCTCTTCATGTCTTGTAATTCCTTGCTCCATTGTTGGAGTTTAATTAATTGAAATCCAGTCTTTACCGTGCCTTTGGGCGTAAGCAAATTGTTGAACCATGTAAATCTTGTGAGTTCATATTATATTTTATAAATTTTGGATTAAGAGAAAAACGAACAACAAAGTGAAAAGGGTTTCTCTAAGAGATTTTCCAGGTTCTTCTACTGTACTTATAATCCTTACTCCATTGTTGGAGATTTATAGTAATGAGAAGGTTACAAACCTTTAATAAAAATCCCCAACACTAAAATGGCCCAAAGGTATTACATTAAAAAAATGTAACAAAAGTCAAAACAATATATTTAATTACGAGAGACATTCTCCTACAAGCTTTATTGGCTCGGGACCACGGTTTGCACCCAGAGATTATAGGTTCGAAACTGCACTGCCACACTGAGGTTACATGGGAGTTTACCTGGCTTCCCTCTGAACCCGAAGGAATTAGTCCAGCTCAAAGAGTTAGGAACCCTCCGACAATAAAATAAAATAAAAAAAGCAGCTAGATTGGCCCACTCGGCCTATGAGGGTTAGTTAGGGTGATCTAATAAGTATTATTTTTTGTCTAATAATATGAGCATTCTATAGTCCACTCATAGGTGAAAAGATCCACAAATTTTCAATTGTCAATTAACTTGGCAGTGCACTAATTGTCATTAAGCGGTTTGAAAGCAAGTATGGGGTCTATTCAAATTTTTGAATAATTTGGAACTAGGGTTAGACTTCTAGTGCCAACTCAAATGCAACAAATGAAAAGATCAAAATAAGCTTCCATTCATCAGTTTGATTTGATTCAAATGGAGTCCGCAGGTTGACATGCAGTGACTGAGACTCAATGAGGTTTGCATTGAGTTTGCTAAAAGATTTTTCTGACTCGTCCTGACTGGTTAAAGTTGGGTTGATTCAATGAATCAATAATTTGTGCATGTTGATCAATCTAGTTGCTCCTGACCGAGTCAAGTACCTTGGATAGGTGACATCTTTCATGAAACTGAGTTTCTGGGTTATTGGACTTTTATATGGACTGGATCCAAATCTCAATCAACCATCAATAAGGATAAAAATCCCAAACAAAACTTAACCATCAAGTACAATAAGTCAAATGAGCCATGAATTGTCTGTCTAGTTTAATTGAATTGTTGACTCTATTGCCACCGCCCCTACATGTACCAGAAACCTAATACCTTTGACTAATTAGCTGAGTCTTGCTATTCTCAAATGCCCCAACTTAATCATCTACCATCTGCCCTAATGTAAGCACATTTGACAAGTGGGCCATACATGCATGTAAAAGCAATGGATGGTAAAAGATATAAACAAAAGATTTTAACATTTTGGGGGCGGACACAAGATTTTTATGTGAATTTTATAAGTAAACTCAAGGTTTTCATGCTTGTTTTAGAGGTGGACTCAAGTCCAACCGGATCAACCGCCCTCTATCCATATACGTGGGTATGCCCCTTGCCACAATTTTGTGTCACTCCATTTCAATGAAAAAAGATTCACTTTTCTACAATTTGGTGTATCACCTTTTCGTACACGAAAAAAAGAAAAAAAGCAACTAATTATCTACGAGTTTACATAAAATTATTTTCTAAATCCACAATGGTCACTATGGATTCCACAAAGCTACTGAATTGCGATTGTTTTATATGTATTCTAAAGTAAACTAGCTCGAAACCCACACACAATGGCAGTATACCCCATCATTGCACTGCATGCTGGTTTGGCAACCAAGGAGAGCTCTTGAATTGAATGAGTAGTATGTGGCCATGGTTCAGGTGCTGTCATGAGTGGTCTAGCATAGTCTACTTTCTTGTGCCCAGCACTCTCTTTTCTTGTGTTTTTGAGTCTCTTAGACAATGAAACTATGCAACGAAGGTATCTTGTGATGATGAGACCTCTATTTTTTTTCCCCAAATTAGAATGAATTTGATGAAAAGATCCTAACGCTAAACATCCTATAATAAGCATCCAAATTCCAAACAATGAGTGCCCCAAATCAAGATACTCCTAAACTCACATAGATGTCAAACCAATGATGATTTTCAGCACTCTCTTTTCTTGTGTTTTTGAGTCTCTTAGACAATGAAACTATGCAACGAAGGTATCTTGTGATGATGAGACCTCTATTTTTTTTCCCCAAATTAGAATGAATTTGATGAAAAGATCCTAACGCTAAACATCCTATAATAAGCATCCAAATTCCAAACAATGAGTGCCCCAAATCAAGATACTCCTAAACTCACATAGATGTCAAACCAATGATGATTTTCAGGATAAAAGAACAACCATACTGGCCCTCGATATTGAAAATTGTGAATCACCATAATAAAATATGTGTGTATATAGGTGCTTAATTCATCCAGAAATCTCGCATAAGGGCGGTGGGGGATTTTCAACTCCCGCCGTTGACAAAGTGGAGCCCCCATGAACCAAAGGTGGATGGCAAAAATCCCCATATCTATGCTGTGCTATGCAGGACTCAAGTGGGATACATAATATGGCTAGGCTCACCTAAGGATGAGTCTCTCCATGCTTATGCTTACCCTCAGTTTTCAGCACTTGGGACTCCTACGACGAATCCAATTCCTCACACTCACTACACCCATGAATTGGCACAATTCCATGTTTGACACTCATCAGATGTTACCATCTCTCAATTTTACACTCATTTAACCTACACTAGCATTGTACCAAAGCGTTTAAAAAAGTAAATTCAGAAATTGTTAAAATTTGATCCTCTTAAAAGGGTTAGTATAGGCTTTTGTTTCACAAAATTTTATCCGAAGTCAAACCTTTCCATCACTATGCATCCAAATGGGCCTGAAAAAGAGATGAGACCACTTCTTCTCACAAGAACCATGAGATACCTCTTGAGCCAAAAAATTTATTTTTTGCTGTTTAGGGTGAAAGCATATGGGCTATGGCCCCTCTCCAGCATTCTCTTAAATCCGCCCTGCCAATATGTTGGAGTTCTTGAAAAACTGGTACAATGAAAGGTATCTATATATCCCATCGAAGTCAAAATCTAGCTGGATCTGACCCAACCCTGACCCCATTCCAGCCCTACCCACTACTGCTTGTCAAGAGTCCCACAAAATTGAGCCATGTCGACCCGACCCACTTGGACCCTATTTGGGACTCCTTAAATTGTGAATGATAACATACAAATTCTTATCCAAGTATCAGTCAATTCACATGCTACAGATCCCCATTCTGCTAAAGTGCTGCTAAGATTAGGAGTCACATCCATGGACTTGCTAAAAAGGCACCCTCCCCTAAGAAAAAGAACACCCTACCTAGAATTATTGCCTCGTGACAATGGGGCCATGTGCATAGGTGTGTAGAGAGGTTTGGTCGTTCCACTTCCATTCTATCTTTTTTCGTACTCCCCCACACTTTTCAATTATGCAGTGTATACTTAGTTGGTTAGTCATATGGATTCCTCCAGCTATCTTTCACCACATATCTCAACAACCTTTTATCAGAATTAGAAAGTTTATGATGCCTTTTGGCTCTTCTTGTCCTTCATTTGTTATTGTTCACATTGTAATAGAAAAATCTTTGTGCAAGTGGTAGAAAGATCTAATATAATGAAGAAAGAAATAGGATTTGTAAGGTAAGCAACATACTTAGTGTTTTTGGTTGATCTCTTTTAATAGGGTAAGGTGGGCAATCAAGATGTTATTATTGTGATAGTGCACCAAATCAAGGGATCATAAGCCAGTGAAGTAGAACCTTCAAGTCAGGGCACAAAGGCAAAAGCCTTTGGTCCCTGCTTTTGGGTGGACTACGATTGCTTCGATGATGATGATGACGACATGACAAACATTTGTTTTGTGACAGATTTATGTCCTGAACATGGCTGTTCCTTTTCATGTTTTTTTAATCATTTATCAGTTTTCCAAAAGCATTTGGGTTATCTATATTTGTTCATTTTCTTATATCCTCTATCCTCAAGTGTGGTCTCTATTGGCCTGTGTTTTACTGTGCATGGACTGGACGTGGGTCTATTTTTTTCTGGCCTGATAGTTAAACGGACTTAGCTTGGACTTCATATTCTTAAATGTCGTCGAACATATTTAATATGACAGGTTTGTATATTTTACAAGGGATTGGGCCTAGGCTTACTTTCAGGTTTGCAGCCTCGATCAGGGCATGAATATTAAGCCAAATAACTAAGGCGGCCAGGGTTAATCTTTTTCTTCTTCTTCCTTTTTCTTTCTGGTAGAAAACTTAACAAACACAGTTAGAGTCTATTTGTTTGCATAAAATACAGAGCAATGCATGGTGAAATGAGCTCAATTAAAGAATTATTAATGAGGTGAGGGGTAGACGTTATAAAGTGGGAGATATAGATGAGACATTGACTTTCCAAAATATACATTGAATTACTAGGCCGGTGGATGGATATTCATATCTCACCTCCACTTGATTCTTTATTCATTAGAAGGGAGATAATTTGATGGTAATTTTTGGAAATACACATTTGTTTCTTCACCCACGTCGGAGTTGGTAGAGTGGCATGAGCAATGAGTTGGCTAGCTCCCCATTTCTTGTGTTTAAAAACCCGCACCAGATTCGCTCATTTTGTGGGTTTGGCGGGCACCATCCGGGAGATTAATCATGTTTGGTCAAAGATCTCATAGATATCCACATCATCAAACTAAATAAATATCTAATAATTCCTATGAATTCAATTACATGAAAAAAGGGCCCATATGAGCGTATATTCCCCCTTCTCTTTCGTGAATTCATGGGGTGCAGTTTCGTGTGTACAGAAACATATCATATAAAACAAAAGAACCTTCAGCTTCAAAAAAAAAAAAAAAAATGCAGTTCATATAAAATGCTGTGCAAGTCAAGCATATGGTTTGCATTGATTGTATTTTTTTTTTCCTCATGTTTGTTCGCTTCTATCTATAGCTCCCTTTTCTTTGAATAGAAGAATAGAGAAACATACTGCCAGGACAAATGATCCATGATTCCATGTACCCATCTCAACAAGACTTCAGTCTCACATAAACAACTGATGGTGTTCCACAAATTGTCCACATCAACAGGTAAATTAAAGGGCCTGGAGTCAGCCATATGGTCCACGTCAACCCGCGTGGGCTACCTGGTTATGACTTATGAGTCTGACTCGCTTGACTCGGTGCAAAGCAACCCCACATTTGGGTCCATCAAACCATTTCTGCAGAGAAATTTTTTTGATATATGTTGACTCTTCCCTTCATTCACTCATGAAAATTGGAAAGGCAGCAAAATTTAGCTCAGATTGCGCCTTCTAGCACTCAATCACAACAGCAATGATGGAGACTGACTAACTGTAGTAGAATGTAAGTGTGTGCAACATGCACTTCTTCTTTTTAAGTTTATATTTGATGTGGATGATGTTAGTGCAAAAACAGATAAAAGTGGTGTGATTTGGTGCATGACTCTACAGGATCATGATAGAATTCTGTGATTTGTTACGACATTGACCCGCTTGAATCTTTGTAAAACCAAGTGAAGGTAACTTGCTTTATCCATGATTGGAGGTTGATGCATTTGGCTTAGCAGCCTTGGCTGATGTGCATGTAAATGTTTGTTAGCTAGATCAAAGTGAATGTCACTGTTGGATTCATCATAAGCAAGAAAAGGTGGAATATTGTTACAATAAAAAAAAGCTATTTGTTATCGAATTTTGTGTGATTAATTACCCAAGGCCAGTGTAATTAAATTCCTATCAATTCTAAAGCTTGTATTTTTCAAATTGTTTAGGGCCTGTTTGGATAAATGAGGAGTGGAGTAAAATGAAGAGGATTTTACATATGGAGTGACGTGAAGAGAAGTATGTTGAAGTTAAAATAGAGTACTTCACTTCACCCCATTTAGATGCTTATTTTGAAGTTAAGATTTGGAGTATAATTCACTTTTACTCAAGGAAATAGAAGTATTTAAAATTGAAGTGAAATGGAGTATATGTGGCTCACAACATTACTTCATCTATCAGTCTAGACTCATTCAAACGGATAGAGTTGAAATTTTAGACTATTAGGGCACATTTAACTTTACTTTACTCTATTTTTTGCATATCCAAACAAGCCCTAAAAATGAATATCTAAAAATGATCATTAAATAATCTTCCATTTTTTAATGGGAAACAAACCAATTGGTAATTACAATAGTAATTCAAATTATAGGAAAGTCAAGATCTTTTGTACATTTCCAACTTATATCCTTCACCCCTCACCTCTTTAATAATTCTTTGTTGGTACTCATTTTCCTTGGTTAAATGAGCTCTAGTGATAGATTACTAAAGAAGTGAGGTGGGAATAATATGATGTGAGGGTGAAGGATTTAAGTTAATAAAGAATGTAAGTTAGAGAACAAGGGATTGCCTAGTTGGTTCAATACTCTATTTCTCACCTAACTGCTTAAGGTTTGATTCCTAGATTTTTATTACTATTACTACATGAGTAGGCTAGGGCTTTTCTTCCTAAGGGAGTAGGCACCGGGTCTATCATAAGTCCCAGCTCCGTTGGTTGAGTACCCAAAAAATAGTTACCTATATAGATGGAACCTACACTTTCTCAAGATTTGAGTTACTGGTTGCTAGGTTGATGGCCACATCTTTATTTCCTAATTTATCTTGATTAAACTTCCATTAAATAGGATGTTATATGATGGTCATTTTTGGGAATTCGCCTTTAGTTCTTCATTTTTAATTACTTACTTACTAGTACAATAGCCGTGCTAAGCAAGGTTATGACTCGCGTGGCTAGGGTCCCTGCTCCATCTAATTAATTTTAATATTTTTTATTTATAAATAATTACATATAAGTATTGTATGGTATAGTGGTTATGTTAGTTGTTTAAAAATATAAGAGGTCTTGTTACCAAGGCTCAATAAAAAAGTCAAAATTAAAAGGAATCCGGTCAAAATTGAAGCCAAACCCTCGGCTTTAATATTTTATAATAGAACAAGAGTGAAGTGAGATCTACAGGAAACTTTCGAAATTTATTTGATGGTTCATATTCACAAAAGAATCCATTTAATAGCTTCGATGAGTTCACTATCATAATATGACACAAGCAAGTTTCAATCTCATTAAAGACCCAAGATTCCTTTCCAGGGCATGTATGATTCCAAGGTGCCAAACAGACCCAACTATGAGTTTGTTGGACAGCAATCTCACAGGTCTTATTTGGACCACACAGTCCATGTGAATAATTTGATCTCTACCTGTGAGCATCACCACTAAAAGTGTATTGATATTTTGTGGTGATGAAAGCTGGGACCCACTCACATTATTTATAATAACTTTCAATCAATGTCTGGGAATTATTTCTCTTTAAAGATAACCAACATTCCAACCAAGAAAAAAAATTAAAGATAACCAACATTCTGGATCTACAGAGGCAAATGAATAATAATACAACTGGATTGCCAGAGGCAGGAAGACTGTAAAATTTAAAAGATCATATGACCATGTTAATGGCCCTAGTACATCCAGGTATATTACATTGGATATTATGATAAAACAAACAGGCAAAGTAACATTCAATTGAAATAGGTGGAGTACTGGAAAGCTTAAATGCCCATTTCCTTGCCATATACTAGGCAAATCCCCACCCTACTCATGCACCCGCCCCCACACACTTATTCAAGTCTCTCACCATCATCGCTATAGTCAGGAATTGATCTCTGATTGTTTACGTAGAAAAGAGATTTTTTTCTTAATAATTCTTTTTAAGAAAACTTTTATCATATAGTCACTGTCTTTTGGCCCAATTATTTTGGGAGTCCCTGAATTGTTAGTAATTATATTTTGGTCTCCAACTTTTACTTTTATTGAAGTATAATCCATTTGGTCAAACTGAATTTTAACAAATGACATAGACCCCCTTCATGTTAAAAAGGTCTTTTATCTTGCAAAATCATGGTTTCTAGCAATGAGTTTTACAAGATATTTGATGGGGTAATTAGGAGCAGGAATTCTTGACCGACTTTTCAGCTCATTCCAATTCTGGCTTATTTTTCAGGTTTAAGTTTATCTATTTTATTTTCATGTCCGGTTCAATCTAACGTTTCTAATCGACCCAAACATTCCTGACATAAAATAACAAATGTGTTGTGTTTGAATTGAGTCTTTCTTACTACTCAACCTACCAATCCCGGACATAACTCATAATTAATAACAGTTTGGGTTGACCATTTTAACTTCCCGAATAAATTCGAGTTAAAGTTTTCAACCCAATTAATAAATACATTGGGTTGGGCTGAGCCAATACATGTGGGTTGAGCGGGCAGTTGAAATAGTAAGAACGGATTCAACATTTGAACGCAATTCAATTGTTATTCAAGAACTCTAGATGATTAAGACAAAAGGCATAGAGGCTTTTCTCCTCCTTCTATTTTATTTCTTCCCCTATGTCTATATTTGCAATTTGAGTTTATAAGTAACAAGTAAGGATTCCAATAGGACAAGATCAAGTACCCTACATTAACTCTGCAATACACCTTTCCATTTCTGACATAGCCACTTAACCATGGTGACTTTACAAGAAGCTTTGGTTCTCCTTTTCGTTTTCATGATGCACTCACCCCATCTTTATTTATACACTGCACAATTTGATGTTGATCTTGACATCATATACCGTTGAGTTTTACTACAATAAATTTGCATGGTAATAGCCACATTCAAACCTTGAGTATCTAGAAGTGAGGAATATGATCATTTGAATGGTTTAATATCACCCCCCCAATTGTAATACACTTCAAACATATTCATCCCCCTCCCTCTCTTGCCACTTGTGTATTTTTTACCGAGTTAAAACGAAACTAGTTCATTTTTTTTTTCTTCCCTATGAAAACTTATGCACTAAACGGCTGAAAATGCTTGATGTTTCTCCACGCTAATGAAGAATCCTTCATTTGTTAAAAAATGTCATAATTTCAAACAACTTGCAAATTCTAACTCTATATTAGCACAAATCCCGTTTGAGATAGTTTGGACGTGTCTAACGTAGGCCGACAATGATGTTGGTAAAGAAAAGTTTGACTCTACAAGTTGATGGTCCCATCAACGGGAACAAATATGCCGAAGATGATGCGAATATAGTAAAAATAAATTTAAAAAAGTACAATTTATCTGAAAATTTTATCGGAGATAAATTGAAATAGAGAAACAAAACCAATCATTTTAGGTACCGTTTGGGAATGAGGTAAAATGAGGGGAAGAAAAAAAAAAGAGGAAAAAATGGAGGGAAAGTGAAAATTGAGGGTGTTTGGGAAGGGGGGAGGAGAATTTGGGGGGAAAATGAGTGTGGGGCCCACTCCAAAATTTTTCCCTCAAAAGTGGGGGAAAATGAGGGGCGAAGAGGGAAATTTGTTTTAAATTACTAAATTGCTCTTTTGTCCAATTGAAACTTTTGCAAAAGTAATGATAAAATAGTCTTTCGTCTCTCTACCTACAAACAAATAAAATTATATTTTTTCACTTTTCTTCTCCATATTTTTTTACTATCCAAACAAGAAGAAGTAAAATTAATTTCCCCTCCCCTCTCATTTTCCTTCCCCTCCCTTCCCCTCTCAAATATAGTTTTAAAGACCAACTGAGTCAAGACTGGAGGGGTTGGGGATGCCTTGCTTTTTCCCTTCCAACACTAGAGGGGGGTGATGTCTTCGTGTCTCTGCCTGGAAGAGATCTTCATTGGGCCAACCAATAACAAACATATGCATACGACAATGCAGGGTAGAAAGAAGAGGCACATGCACACTTTTGCCGGCTTTCCATCACGCCTCTGCCACGTGCCTTGGTTGCTCAAAACGTGCTCCAACTGACCCCTTCCTTTCATATCTACGGCTCAGATTTGATGAAATTCGCCAACCGTTCCCATTGGCTTATGGCCTTTTTTTTCTTTTCACTGTCATGGTACGTGGCCTTAGAAGTTGGACTTCTTCAGTGCTTCCTCTTTACTTTATTGCATGCGGTGTGCAGTAAACCATCTGTACAAATACAATCTTTGCTTTTTAGTAATTAGTAATTGCAGATCATCTGTTGCTTGTAACATACATTAATAATTCATGAATGGCAAAAGAGTTGTTGAAAGTGGGGAAAAAAATTTCATGGTATGAATCCTTATAAAAGAAAATAGAGTACCATTTATTCTATACGATTTAGATTTTTCATAATCACACATAGGTAAAGATCTAAATTATGTAACTATATAAGCATGCAGTTAGAGGAATGTGAGAGAAGGATTTTGGTTTTCGACGCTTAAGTAAATTGAAGTTCTTGTTTATTCTAAGAAGTTTGTTAAAATAAATTTTTCTTCTTCTTTTTTTCATAAACAGTTATTGCATCAAATGACATGGAAAGTGACTTGTGCCTAAGTGAGCTACTTTTCTTTCAATTTTGGAGCTCTTGTTATACAAATACACCATAGATGACTATTCATATAGCATAAGTTTTGAACTAGCAAAGCAGCCCATGCTAAACTCGGGATTCTGTACAAAAATATATCAGTGGTTAATTTCAAAATAAGAGGCTCTTCACTTTGTTTAAAAGGGAATGAGAAGTATCTAAAATTAATTGCAAATTTCACTTTCAAGATTTTTTGCAATTATGAGAATCATTAAGTGGGGCCATCACATTTTCAGATATTTCCTTTCTTTTTTTTTTTATTCTTCAACAAGTTTGATGGATTTCATATTTGTAATTGCTCGATCTTTGAATTGGCTTCTAATATGGTGTTTTTCTGACCTGGGGTTTGATATAGTTGTTAGGGAGAACTTTCTCCCGCCAACCATCACTAAAGGTGTGACCCCTTGAATATCACCAGGCCGATTTGACGAACCGCACATGTGCAAAGTGTGCAAGAGCCTAGAAAAAAAAACTATCCTTGTTCTTAGATAGTTCAATTGATGTACTAATTTATAGCATCAACTAAAAGGGGTTTTCTTTCTCTGATCCATTAGCACTCATGTGAAATAATACCAAATGATCAATATCTATACCTAGTGTTAAAAAGAGAGAGAGAGAGAGAGAGAAGAAAGCAAAGTAAAGTAAAGCACAAGGTTTAAACTGTGTATAGTAAAACAAGATTATATTATGATGGGAAAAGTCCAGATAATCTACCAAGGTGCACTGTGATTGTCGAGAGTGAGAGCCGTGCTAATTGAAAGGACATCTTTATAAGACCATCGTTGAACTTACCAGTGCAAGTAGCTGAATGTTGGGCAATAAAAAGGCAAAGAGGCTAAAATACACAGATATAAAATACAACTGTTAGAATCTTGTGAGGAGTTAACAAAGCTAAAATTAGGAATGAGTCTGCACAAGAAGGCATGTATAAAATTTTAATAGAATGAAAATGAGAAATTGTTGTAGATATTGTTTGAGCATGTAAATATATAGGATTGATGAGCTTGATAACACGACCAAGGGTTGCAAATTTAAGAATCTAAGCGAAGGGGATATTAATAAAAACATTAGCCTAATAGATTGTAAACCTTTTTTTGAACTGCCTATTTTAGAGTTAAATCTACACATCCTTATTTCACATGCCTCAAACAAAAAAAAAAAAAAGAAAAAAGATATGTTTCCCAAGATGAAAATCTATCTCAATATCTTCCTATGCCTATCAAGATTTTATCTGATAAAAAAAATCAAGAATTAGCAAAGAATGAAAATTTTGATCCGCATTATATGTTGCTGATGCCCATCAAGATTTTATCAGATAAAAAAAAACCAAGAATTGCAAAAAATAAAAATATAATCCCCGATCTATGATACCGATGCCCATCAAGATTCTATACTATAAAAAAATAAAAAATTGCAAAGAATGAGAATTGTGATCCTCAATCTATGTTGCGGATCATGTGAGCCCCACTTCTGATAATTATTATTATTATAGTTTGGATTAGAGCACTATATCATTATGGGCCTACCTAATTAGTTCAAGTCTTTTGTCTTTCCCTTACTTTTTTCCTCGTCTTGCTTCCTATACAAATCTTTTTGTATTTATATTTTAATTTTCCTATTTATATTTTTTTATATGCACAAATATTATTATTATGTTCGGATATATGTTTTTTTCTTCTTCTTTTTTGGCTCGTATTAGGGCACAGGCCACTCACACTAGTTTTTATAATTTCAACTTCCATAGCATTTTTGGATGCTCTAGTATAAAGGAGGATCAACAATTGTACTTAGAGGATAGTTTGGAGAATTTACAAATTGTCCACGCATAAATTCTTGGAATTCTAGTAAATAAACATGTCCTAAGATCACATGTGTTTCTTTCTTCTAGCAAAAATAATCTTCCCAATAAACCTTGGACTTATGAGGGTGTTTTATATCTTCAACTAGCATAAAATCCTCACCATGATGGCCTTTTTTTGTGTTGTGTTTGGCCTTAATAGATGATCAGGTTGTGTGACAAAATGCAAATTTACTGTGGTATAGAACCCTATGAGGTCACAATCTATGATTAATTGATCCCATGCTATTAGGGATGGTAAAGTGTCTGGACTAGGTTGGATCTAACTATATTCAGACCAAACACAACACAAAAAAAGGCCATCAGTTTGGGTCCAACCTAGTCAAGTTGGTTCTCCATCCTTGGACCCATGCTCAATCCCAATTAAGTCCTAGGTTTTGGATGGAGAAATAGAGTCTTATATGAAATTATACCAGACTTTCATGTTTGTATATATGTTATTTATTAATAATATAAATACATTATGTATGTATTATGTGTGCAATTCTATTTCGGGTCCAAGTCCTTTGGTCCTAACTAAAAATGGACCTAAGCCCAGACCCAAATATCTTTAGGTCTTACTAAATCTAATCCAAAATAAGTATCTAGGAGCTTATTTATTTGCAATACAAGACACATAGTTTATGTCATAAGCGGCTAAAAATGAAAACTAAGAAATTTTAAAAATGAGCATCAAATAATATATTTTTATGGAAACGGAATCAAAGGAATATAGGAAATGAATAACTATGATGATGTTTGGTTATTCATTTAATCATTTTCTAACTTTGATTCTATTACCATAAAAAGAAAGGTCAATTGATACTTCTGTTTTTTAAATTGACTTACGTCTTCATTTTTAACTACTTATTACCTAAATCATATGCATTCAATCCTTATGCATTTTAATATATATAAACAACTCTTTAAAGCTTTAATAATTATAAATTCCAAAGGATTTTGACCCAAACTTCACATCAAAGTTCAGACCTCCCTCCCATGGGACTTGAAAAGACCCCCCAATAGAATTTGAAAATCCTCGTTTTTTTCAAATTTGTACATCAAAACAAAAATTTTCTCTCCTCTGTATATAAATCCACACCATTGTCAAGGTAACATTCTCAACTATATAAATCTCCTTAATCCTAAGGGATAGCTCAGTTAGCTTAGGATCACGGTTTGCACTCGGAGGTTGTAGATTCGAAACTGCACTACCACACGGGGGCTACGTGGGAATTTATACTACTTCCCTCTAAGTTTGAAGGGATTAGTTTAGCTCAAAGGACTAAGAACCTTCAAATAGTAGGAAAAAAAAAAACTAAATAAATCCTTACGAAGAACCTGATTTTCAAAAACCTTTAAAGGAGGGATTCTTCACTTGTTATCGGACATTCAAATGATGAATACCACTCTAAATAAAGTGAAATTCATCCCTCTACTCAGAATTGATGTTGGTATTCAATGCCTAAATCAACAAAAGGTAGTAATGTATTATAGGCTCCCACAGGTTGAATGACGTTACAAAAAATTTCATTTTCATAATATAATTACTTTCTTACCCCTGTATTTCTCGTTTACTAGTATGGTGGCTGGGGGATTATGAGTAAAACAGCGAGAGTCCAATTTGGTCTTTTCAACCATTTTAAATCAAGTCCAAGATTTTCGTGGGTAGGAATATAAATGCAATAAATAAAGGCCGGTGAGTCTGGCGCTTCTTTGACGAATGTAATGCTCTTTACTCTCTCTCTCTCTCTCTCTGACCCGGAAAGAAGGAAAAACCACGGGAAAGAGAAAGATAGATAAAGCTGTTCCTTCCTTCTCCACTCGCTTTGTTTGGATGTCTCATTCCTTTTTGGAAGAATTCCAAGCGTCCAATTTCCAAACCGAGAAATAGGATTTTCAGATCCAGTTAGAAATTCTCATTTCTCAGAATCTCTCTCAAATCGCTGTGAATCCCAAGATGCTATAGTTGTTGAAAGATTGGAGATATTTTGCAGCACTCGAGATCGATTTTTTCCAACTTTCCACGGCTCAAATCCATTCCTCTTTTCCCCAAATTCCCCGTCTTTCTAACCCATCTATCGAAGTTTTTTTTTTCTTCTTCTTCTTCTTCTTCCAAGAAGTAAAGTTCGATTCTTTGTTGTTGTTGTTGTTGTTTTTGTAAGATTTTAGATTTCGTAGGGTTTTAGATCGAGTTTTAGAGGCAGACGGATCGAAACCTGCGAAGAGTAGTTTCAGGGAGATTATTTTTTACTGTATTTGAGTTACGGATCGATTTCTGGAGTCACATTTGATAGATTTTTTAGGGTTTGAAATCGATGAGTCGTTTATTGGTGAATTTTTTTTCTACTAGTGAAGATCGAAGAGAGTGTTTTCAAGATACAAAGGAAAAGATCTGAAAAAAAGGCATATGATTTGGTGAAAAGATCGAATTTTTAAGCCGATTGCGCGATTTGATTCCGAGATGCATTAGATTTTGTTGGATTTCTGTTCCTGTTGTTTTCTCCTAGTTCGTATCGGCTGCTGCAGTGAATTGGATTGAAAGCAAAGAACATCACCTGATTCTTTTCATTAGCTCATTGCATCCAAGCTCTTTTTTTTTTTTTACTTATTCACTGCAACATGCTTTTGGTGATCATGAAATGAGGGGCATTTTGCAGTAATTCTTGTAAAGGTAAGGTCTTCGTCACCAGTGTGGGACCTTGTTTAAAGCTTGGTGGTGCCATTTAGAAGGAAAAGGAAAGCTTTTTCCCCATTAGCCTATATACATATCATGGCATCAGCTCAGAGGCCTTTGTCAAGGCCGAAACGCTCTTCGGAGAAAATACCCAGGAAACCAGTGCCAAAGTCTCGCACACCGCTGCCTGTGCTCCAATCGATGCGATCATTGCCTGTTGATTATAAATTTGTTGGGTCGCCTGAATCTCGCAAAATTGGAAAGTCTGATGCCCCCAATGCAGAAGCCAAGAAGATAGTTCCTTCTGATCTTCCTGAGTACAATGCTTTTGTTGCTGAGGATGCTCAGGGTCTTGAGAGCAGTGATAGAAACATGGATCAGATTGATGATGATTCACCCTATAGTAAGAAAACACTTTCTGTTGAAGTGAGACCTTCTGAAGTTGATGAGGAGTTGGATTCCATGGCTGCTCCTGCTCGCTTGCCTTTGTTCTCACCTTCACCTATAGAAGGCAAGTGGAGTGACACCACTGCGTATGGCCCCAAGAAGGTATTTTGTAGCACCATTTTAGTTTTGGTTTTGCTTAGGACTCGGATCGATTTTAAAATGTTGTTTTCTGCTGTTTCAAATCTATTTTAGTTAATGCGTTGCACAAGTGTTCGATTAACTGAAAAATGTGGGCATGTGTAAATTGTAGAAATTGCAGAATTGTTTTCTCTAAGTTGCATTTGAACGGATATCTGTGATAGAATCGAATTGTCATGTGAGGTGTTCGACTTGACAAATCTTAAAACATAGGCCTCATGGATTTGGTATAATGTTGAAATAAATTTAAACAAGTGTTTATCTAACAACACAGTTATGTTACTCATTTCCAGGAATGCATGTAAAAATATGTTTTATTAATATAATAATAGAGCTTTCCTCTTCACTTTTGATATTTCAACTGTTTAGCTATTTCTCACTGATATGTTCAGAGTTCTTGGCAGGTTCACATCGGTTGCACCAAGCCACCGACAACTGTTTTATGTTGCCTTCTTTTTCAATTATGGGTCATGTATCTCATGAGTCCCATGGTTTTTTTAATTTTGATGCATCTAACAATCGAATCCTTGATTATGCTATGCTTGGTCAATGAAGAAACACGTTCCGCTATAGGGTAAAACAAAACCACTCTGCTTAAGGGTAAACAAAACTGATCTAAAAGGCAAAGAGATAAGTGGTTTTCTCTCCTCTGCAACTGCCAAATAGTTGACTTCCTGAACATGCAGTTCTAGGTACTAGTCATAATACAGTAGTTAGTTTTTTCGGTCCAAGGGGGCAAAAGCACGGAACTCGAAGTCCTGCCTTTCTGCTATATTATTGAATGCCATTTTCCTTCACAAAAAATCCAATGATGCCTGTGGTTGCAGAAATTTGTCCGGCTTCAAATGGAAGTATTATCATATTCATATGACTTTAATGGGAAAAATTTTCTTTCTGTATCCGAATTCCCATCTCCTGCATCATGAATTGCATGGTAATGGGCGTCGCCCCTGAAACATCATAGGCTAAAACTATAACATAAATTACCATATGCTTCATTGGCACTATTGCCATGTGGTGGTGTTCCAATAGTTTCTTCTTGTTGCTCTTTATCTCTCTCCTCAATCACATCTATGATCAGTCCAAGTGCGGGCTGTCATTCATTATATCTTCGGCTGCCATGCTAATACTCTCTCTACTCCTGCTACTAGTAATTGGCTCCTACCATGGATAAGGCTTCCTTTGTCATCGGCTTGGATTGTTCTTAACTTCCATGGGAATGGCAATTGGCAAGTAAACCTTATTGACTAAACATGTTGGTGAAACACATACGAATTTTAAAATGCTTCAACAAAAACTAATTGTTAACTTATGCAGGGAAAAATTCTCATGTGTTTGTTGACTTACACAAACTAATTATTAACTTATGCCTAGGCATTCATCATGTGATTTTAATACATGTGTATTTGTGCTTATTCCTGGCTTACTATTTTGAACTTGAAGCATGGACATTAAAATTTCTGTGGATAGATCTCGCCCTCCAAGGGATTTGTAAAATTTCATCTTTTTACCATCTTTGAAAATTTGGATGATGGTAGCTTAATTGACTGAAATTATCCCATATGCCATTTTAGAAAGGTGGGGGTTGGGTTGGGTTGGGGGGGTTGTTAAATGTGCATGCTTGATTTCACTTGGAAAGGTGGATGTTGGGTTGGGTTAGGGGGTTGTTAAACGTGCATGCTTGATTTCACTTGGAAATTGAGTAATATTAAAATCACCCCCATACACCAAGGAGAGAGCAACTCCTTATCTCGCCACTTGATCAAATTTCTGAAAAGGGAAAAAAGATCTTGTGAGCAAGGAACTTTTGGCCCATAAGCAAATGTCATCATCCACACAAGTCCATTCCCCAGTTATTTAAGAACAATAAAGTTTATAGAACGCGCATGCTTGATTTCACTTGGAAATTGAGCAATATTAAAATCACCCCCATACACCAAGGAGAGAGCAACTCCTTATCTTGCCACCTGCTCAAATTTCTGAAAAGGGAAAAAGATCTTGCGAGCAAGGAACTTTTGGCCCATAAGCAAATACCAGCATCCACACAAGTCCATTCCCCAGTTCTTTAAGAACAATAAAGTTTATAATGTGGCTCCTTGGCATCTATCTTACTCAATTTTAGAGCATTGCACGCAATTATCATTCCCACTGAAGAACCAACTGCCTCCTTCAGCACCAAGCTTATTGTAATCAGAAATATGGATCTAACCATAGCTTTTCTTGCACCTTTAATTTTGAACTCTTGAATGAGGATCCTTTTTTTTTTTTTTTAACGACAGAATGTTGGCAGTGGCTCCTAATCCACAAACATTCCAAGTAACATATATTAGAAACACCATCCACTTCTAGAGCAATGATTTTGTATCTTTTGAGGTGAACCACACAGAATCCTCAGACTACTCTGGTCAATCATCTTCCCTTTCATGACAGTCCTTCTCAGTTCTCAATAGACACAACAGTACCAATACCAGCTCCTAACAAAGAAAGAAGGTCTTCTCCGAGCATGTAATGAGATCCTAAACATCTTCATCTGTATTGGTCTAACCATCCACATTTACATCAGTCTTAATCTTTTCACATGTATTTGCAATCCAAAGAAGTTGTCAACCAAATTTTTGTGATAAGAAACATAGGCGGTTATTTGTAATTTCCATAATTATGGACTAATTTTCAATTATAAAAGACTTTGGGGATTTTTTGTAATTTCTGAAAATAATTAATAATGTAAATAATGTTTTAGTTTTGTAATTTTCAAAAACTTTGGGGATTTTTTAATTTTGTAAAATAGTTAATAATGTAAATAATGTTTTAGGGATGATTGTCCAATGCCCTTCCTCTTTCTCTCTAGTTCTTCTTCTTTTCTTAAACTTTAATTTTATCCTACTTTGTTTTGTGTCTTTGCCAATTCTTTGTGTGTGTTTTTCTATAACAGTAAATTTTATTCCAAAGATGAGCCAATTCTTTGTGTTTTAGTCTAAATTTCTTGCGGGTTGTAATCTCCAACTATTTTCGCTCCATCAGTCACATTAAACTGCAGTAACAGTCGTGAGAGAAGTATTCAACCTCTGCCTTCAAAGCCAATGATAGGTCTTAAGCAACATTCAAAACTCGCTCTTTTTTATTTTTTTATTTTTTTATTTTTTAAGCTCAATCCATACACCATCATTACGGTTACTCTTTGTTTTTTTATTTTTTGGTGTAGAGCATCATTCCTTTTGGACTCCTTGTTCAGTTGGGTAATAGGATCAACCCCTTCTGCAGGTACTATAGTAGCTTGAGAATCAAATATTCTATTCGTACTAGCTTCCATTCCATGTTTTTCCATGTGAACTTGTGTTTTTCCTCTCACCAATTAACCTTCCATTCAATCTTTCCACAACTCTATTTGCATCCCAGTTTGATTTTTGAGTCTCACGAAGGCAAACCCTCTATTTTGCCGTATAAATCTATCAGTTGGTATGAAGACATCAATGATTGGCCCTGCTCCACGCAAAAAGCAGTACCATTGCTGAGAGGGGCTAAAACTATACCTATTCTGTTTCTAAGAATATTGACTTGACTTCCATGAAAGCAAGCCACAAACCCCCAAAGCTCGTTTTAGGCACTTCAAGGATCAATGTGGAAGACAGGCTTCACCCCATCACGACCCAAGAGTACTGCCAGTACACTAGCAGCACCTTCAACCTTCATGGCACAATGGAGTAAGGTGGCCTTACTAAGCCATACTTTTCTCAAACCCCAGAGAGAATGTAACATAGCTCCGTAGTTCTTTCAGGTGATCCAAAGGAATGGATACAGTTGTCATCGCTTGATTGGATTCTGAAAGAAGTATCACCAGAAACATCCTGTAACCACCCAACAAGGAGAAGGCTTACCATTTTGGTTAGTCAGGGTTGACAACGCAGTTCTTCATTAGGAAAGAAGTGCGTACCCTTCAACTTATCCTATGATATCCGTTTTTAAAGATTTATGGTTTCTGGTGTTTACTTTCGTGAGGGATGTGAATGGTATCACCGTCAGGACTTATAATGCTGTCATGTATGCTAAGATGACTATCATCACTATCCCATTAGTGTTGGTTTGTGTTGGAGTAATCAACATACTGTCTATTGATTGCAAGACCTACATGTTGAAGTTTATTGTTTCAGAAGCTTCAATCTTGGCATCAACTTCAAAATGGTGACTGGGTCTTGGCGAAGATACTTTCAACCTCAGGAGCAGAGTCTACAATTTCAGTTCTTGAAGGGAAAGTAAGCTTTATTATCAGAAATCCTGTGGATTGTATTCCATGTTGCTACTTTGTTCTTTTCTATTTACCTTACTCTCTGCATCTTCATTTCAGGCTCTGAAGGTGAATACTGAGAGTTTATTACCGGCAAATCCAGATATCCTTGACGGTGTAGATGATCTTATGCAGCTGAGTTATTTAAATGAGCCATCAGTACTGTACAATCTTCAATATAGATATTCTCATGACATGATTTATGTGAGTGTTTTCTTTCATGTTTGATTTCTTCTCAGTTTCTTTTAATTGGGTTTTCCCATTTTTAATGTTCTTATGGCTCCTTGTAGACTAAAGCAGGCCCAGTGTTGGTTGCCATCAATCCTTTTAAGGAAGTTCCTTTATATGGAAATGATTACATAGAAGCCTACAGGCGTAAATCTGTGGAAGACCCACATGTCTATGCCATAGCAGATACAGCTATCCGTGAAATGATACGAGGTTATTAGCTCTACTCAGTGAAACTGTATTCTCTTTCGCTGCAGTTAATTTATTCACCATGTTCAGCTCACTCAGATCCTGTTATGTAGACTAACTACAGTTTATTTTGTGGTACATTTTGCAGATGAAGTAAATCAATCAATCATTATAAGGTTGGTGGAAAATAATTTGATTAGTCAGAGGAAAGCATGTTTAATGAATTTGAATGACCTCTGTTTGGTTTTATCCAGCGGAGAAAGCGGAGCAGGAAAAACTGAAACAGCAAAAATAGCAATGCAATATTTGGCAGCACTTGGAGGTGGCAGTGGAATAGAATATGAGATCTTGAAGACTAATCCAATATTGGAAGCCTTTGGCAATGCAAAAACATCAAGAAATGATAATTCCAGTCGTTTTGTAAGCCAAATATTCCTTCGTTTGAATTTCTTGACAGTTTGCTTAAATTTGAGTTTTAGCTTTGAAGGTAAAATATAAGAAATATAGAAGATGCTTCCTTTCTTTTCAACCTTTACCCATCTGAACTTTGGGATTTCTTGATTGCAATGGATTGGTAATTTCATATTTCATACCTTTTCCTGTTCCAACAGAAGCAAGTTTTCAGGTTCGAAAATTCAAAATTTTTGGGACCTTTGGGCAATTAGATTTTACAATTAATTCATGATCTGGCGAGTGCAGAATTGAAAGCTTTATTCTTGATTTCATGAGCTTCGAGATTGTTTCATTTATTATGCAGGGTAAGCTTATTGAGATTCACTTCAGTGTAACTGGGAAAATCTCTGGTGCCAAGATTCAAACTTGTAAGATAACTGTTCTTTGCAAAAGCATATTTGAAAGGACTCATTATGAAATCATTAATGCTAGTTTTTCCTTCATTTCCTCCGTGAAACTGACTTCCTTAGCTTCACCTTTGTTTTGGACCTGTCAACTTGCATCTTAATTTCCGGACAGTTCTACTTGAGAAGGTATTCCCATTTCCTTTTTGCTTTTAGGCTTCTGTTGATTTATGCTGCCTGAAACAGTTTCTAATTGAAATTCCTATTTTGTGATCAGTCAAGAGTTGTCCAATGTGCTGAGGGTGAACGATCATATCATATATTTTACCAGCTTTGTGCAGGGGCTCCTCCTACTCTCAGAGGTATGCCATAATCCTTTACATTATTTTACATTATTATTTCCCTCATTTATAATTTAGTAGTTGCCTTAGGCAGCTATTTTCAACGCTTGCTTTTTTAAATTTGAATCTTTCAATCTATCTGCAGTGCTATAAAATGCGATGGTGTGAAACCATGGTTATCAAAATCACGGTCATGGTCGACCAGAAAAAACTGATATGTAATGGTTTGCGTCTGTCATGGCTTGAATAGTTTTGTCTAGGAAAATCTGACAGAACATCCTGACAACTAAGAATATTGGAAAATGCTAGAATCTAACGTTTATTTCTGTGAGTTCATATTGGCCCCCTAAAGTCATTAACATTTTGTATCATTGTTTACTCCTAAACTGTTAAATCTGTTAAGTTTTAGTATTTCCTTCATTTATTTTTTTTATATTTTCGTATTTCCATCATCAAAGTGGAGACCATCATTTCAACAATCCAAGTTATTGGGCCATGGTCCATAGCCCTAATTATGCTAACTTTTTTTGCATCGACTTAGGTTGCTGTAGGATTTGTGTTCATTATTTGCAGGCACACCTAGATGCATGCTAACTGGGAAGTATTTGTGTTCCCTTTGTCTTACCACCTATAGGAGCAATGATAATTCTTAAACTCTAGGTTGGCCATGCAGTCATCATTCATGTTTCAGTCCATAAACCATTGGATTCCATGAAAGCAATAAAAATTGAATATATTATCTTCCATTTAAAATTGATTCAAATCTTTGCATAAGAGAAGAAATGTCTGCTGCGTGACACAGTTGGGATCCATCTAATGTTAAGTTTCATGGTTAGACTTGTTTGCACAGGCCCGAAGACCTTTTGAGTTATATTTGTATCCAACATGGTAGAAGTGAGAATTGAATTTTCAACACCACGAAACATTATCTGCTGATTGGACTATCAATAATTCGGAATCTATCTCAACTCTGTACACTTATTCAAGCTCTCAGACTCAATGCATGAATTTTAGAATGCGGCGTGCTATGATTAATGAAAACAATCATCAACAATAATAAAAACCATGGATATTATTGTTTCTGGAGCATATAATTCAATAGTTAAATGTCTGAAGTTAGTCTAAAGGACAAGTCTCCTTTGTGTCTTCATTATTTGAAGTTGTGTAATACATTGCTGGACCTACCCATCTAAGTCATTTATATTTCCCTTTTAATCATCTCAACATGATAGGAGTTGGAGAACAGTCAAATGTTTGATATTTGGTCATTTTGATCTCAATTTATGTAACTTTCCTGCAATAAACTCAGAGAAATTGAACTTGAAGAGCGCACATGACTACAAATACATGAAGCAAAGCAATTGTTTTTCAATCACTGGTGTTGATGATGCTGAAAGATTCCGTGTTGTGCAGGTTATTTCTAACACGTTGCGAATCCTAATACATTGCCATGTCTTATTATTCTTTACTGTGTTTACGAATTTTGGCATGGATCCTTTTCAGGAAGCATTGGATATTGTTCATATCAGCAAAGAGGATCAGTATAATGTATTTGCGATGCTTGCTGCGGTTCTGTGGATGGGTAACATCTCCTTTACAGTGATTGACAATGAAAATCATGTTGAACCTGTGGCAGATGAAGGTAAAGCCCTCTTGATGTTCCAATGAGCTTAGTTTCAATGAGCAAAAGATATTTAAATGTGTCCCAGTTGCTTGGGTTTTGATTCAGAACCTTGGAGCACCATCTTCATTGCCATCATGAAAGATATTTAAATGTGTCTCTCATAGTGTTTTTCCAACATGTCCTTGTTAGTCCTACTTTGTTTGATACACTGATAGATTATTTTTTATTTCTATTCAATAACATATAATTATACTAACAATAAAGAGTACAAAAAGTGACAAAACATCCAATTTAAGGGATTGGAGCAAGAAGCTATAAAAGCATTATACTAAAAGAAAAAAACTGAAAACAACCAATGACATTGCCCTATCCACACCTTGCTTAGCCAAGGAATTTGTATCCATTAGCTGAATGCCTGCATCCTTGAACACCACCTAAATTGAAGAAGACAATATTTGGTTTTGTTGAGATAACAATGAAGCTTCCAAAGGCCCGCGTCAGAAGAACCCTAGAAATAGCATTTGTGAATTTCCTTAGTTTCATTTGATTCTCTAATCCTAAGAAAACATCAGCAACACTTACCCTTTACTATTGTGATCACTCTTCCTATACCTGCTGAACCTGTTATTTCACTAGCTGCTCCATCAACATTAAACTTCAAAACATGTATTGTGAAAGGAGATCAACATTCCAATTTCCTCACCCTTGAATGGCTGCAACATAGGCTAGCCTACCAATTATGAATACTATCATCTAACTTTAGTTTAGTAAATTCTCTCCTTGTTGAAACCCATTCTGCTATTCTCAAACCATAACAGATATAAGATCAACAAACTAAATCATCGACCCTTTGAAAATTCTTTCATTTCACCATTCAAAAAAAAAAAAAAAAAAAAAAAGAAAAGAAAAGAAAAGAAAACTCTTTCATTTCTTTCCTTCCAAGTAGACCACATGATGGCAAAGGGGACAAGTGTCCTTTCACGTCCCCACATCCAAAAAGTGACTCACTCATAATGCTCGAAGACCCAGAGTGCACCAAGAGATAATGCAATGGATGAGGGAGAGACATCGCATAGAATAAGAGAAATAACAATGCAAGAATTTGTGATCAATTGTCTGCTTCCTTCTTGCGTAGAGAGCAAATTTCTGGGATATACTCCAAAGTCATGCCTTTCCTTCTGAGATTATCCTCTATTGATAACTTTCCAGAAACTGCTGATCAAAATAGGCCTCTGCCCTTCTGGGAGACAAAACTAGACAAACATGTAAACTTGGAGACTTAGCTACTGGTGATGCTTCCGAAACCCGGTAGAAGGAATAGAGGAAAAAGGCTTCTGAATGCGAAGGTATTGCACTTCTGTGCTAACAAACATGCACAAAACAATTCAAAATCAAGACTCCTTAGGCTGGCAAGGACTCTTCCACATCCCCGTGGGGAAGAGGAGAGAAAAGGGGAGAGGTCAAAAAACTCTGTATATATACGACTTGGCTTAGATATGTATTGGAGGGAAACTCAATTTGCCAGCGGCTGAGTCCATATTAGGCTGATTTTAGAACTCTTATCTGTATTGTTAGATGTGTTTGCCAATTATATTAATGTAGTGGCAAGATTGGTTGGTGATTCATGACTCCTGGGTCCTTTTTACAAAAAAAAAAAAAAAGACTCCAGGGTCCTTATCTATCTTTTAATGCTTTGTAGCTACATACACGTATTTTATGGTCAGAGCACAAAGTAACTGAAATAACATATAATTGTTATCCTAAATTAAAAGTGCAATGTATGAGCGATGATGAAAACATAAAGCGCTATGATAATTGTCGGTCCTTGCATTCAGGGAAGGACCACATGAAGTCACAGGCACTCAGGCAGACGTATTTTGCCTTATCTTTTCATATTCAATTTAGTATTTTGATACACATTTGAATCCTTTTTTTTTTTTTTTGTATTATGTCAATTTTAACAATATCAGAAAATACTGACAAATACAAGAAGCTTTTGCAGTGAGATGAATGTTCCAAGTAACTTTTTTTGTTTCCTTTATAGTTATATACCCATTTTTATGTGGGCATATGTAGGTTTTTTTTTTTTTTTTATTATTATTTATTTATATCGATAATGTAACTTGAACTCACAACCTCAAGGTTGCAATAGTAAGCACCTTCTGCTGCGGCACGGTCACTTCGCTAGTGATTGCTGGTTATACTGGCATCTTATGCTAGATCTTTTGTTTTCAGGCTTAAACAGTGTTGCTAAATTGATCGGATGTAACACAGGGGAGCTGAAGCTAGCTTTGTCAACTCGTAAAATGAGAGTTGGCAATGATAATATTGTTCAAAAGCTTACACTGTCTCAGGTTGTGAGAATTCTTGAGTAATACTTGTATTAATAAGTTGAAACCTCTCTCTCTCTCTCTCGCACACACCACACACATCTTTTCTATTTAGCCCAATTCCTGATGACAAAAAAATATGGAAAGATCCCTTTTCAGTAATGGGTAACATAAACTACTAACAGATTGTTTCTTTTGTAGGCCATTGACACACGTGATGCTTTAGCAAAATCACTATATGCTAGTTTGTTTGAGTGGCTGGTTGAACAGATCAACAAATCTCTGGAAGTAGGCAAGCGTCGCACTGGCAGATCCATTAGCATTCTGGACATCTATGGTTTTGAATGCTTTGATGTATGTTTCTTCTGATTTGTTGTTGTGTTGTTTAGTTTCTTCAAGTAAATTCTCATGTTAATTGACATGCTTTTGCAGAAGAATAGTTTTGAGCAATTTTGCATAAATTATGCAAATGAAAGGCTGCAGCAGCATTTCAACCGTCATTTGTTCAAGTTAGAGCAGGAGGTGATTATTCTTGTTTATGTCTGTCTAAATAGATTAGCATGATAAGTAATTGCTATGCTAAAAGGTATCTTGATATTTATGTCCTTACGCAGGTACCATTAGATATTGATAAATAGAACCTATCTTTTAAGTAGTGTGTTAATGGTTATTGGCATCACTTTTAACATTATAATTATAATATCATCTGTGAATTAATGGATATTTCACTTTTAAATGCCATATTGTAGCCTATTGTAATTGGTAGACTTGATGGGCTCTTCTTAGGTGTAATCCCCACTTAGGCTGGCAGTAGGAAGTTTTCCCTGAATTACAGGATTTGTCCTGGTCGAGCAAAGGATGCCATTTTGATGCAACAAACATGTTCACAAACAAGTTGATTGATAAGATGGACATTATGCTGCCTCTTAGGGTTTCTTCTTCTTTCTTGTATCCTTTCCCCATTCCTGCCCTGACCTTCCTTGACACACGAAAAGCACCAAAAGAAACAAACTTGCACCATTTTATTTCTTTCTTTCTTTTATGCAAGTTTAGTCCCATGTGTGAATCTCATTGACTTTCCAATAATTATTCAAGTGTTGTGGGTGACATCTAAAAGGTCCTTAGATTTGATGATGAAAAGCTGTAGAACTTCATTATTATTATCTGCATTAAATAGCAGTGGTCATTTAATTTCTTTGTTGACAGCATTGTTTTCTAATGTATAAGTGAATCAAGACAGTTTCCACTTTGCTATAGTATCTACTAACTTATGGTGCACACATGTGTTTATATACAGAGTAATATTTAATTGAGAACCCTCTGTGTGGTTCTATATGTGTGCTATGGTCCACCTTTAATATTTACTCGTCATTGGATTAAAAAGAAAAAAAAAGAAAAAAAAAATGACGCCTTTTAAAACCTTTAAGTTTTGAGGACCATAAATCAAGGGGTTAGGATGATGTTATTTTGCATCCCCATATCGATATCTTTGACATCTTTAAATCCTCTCTTTTCCCATGATTGGCATGGCTCCATGATGGACCCAAACCATTCAACATGGCCTTATATGCAGATGTTCTCACTAGAATAAGACTTGTGTATATGTGTATGCATATATAATTGTGTATATGGTGTCTGTTGCAAACCCACAATTGCAGCGAATTCCAGCTTCCTTTTTAAGGCCTTCATTTTTGCAAGGATAATCATGCATACTCTTTTCTTAGGAGCAAGAAAAATTTTGAAACACTCATGCAGTGATCCCTTCCATTTAAAGTTATCTTTCTATCCTAACTGTGTCCTCTTTTTATTTCTTTTCTTATTTATCCAGGAATATATCCAGGATGGCATAGACTGGACAAAAGTTGACTTTGAAGACAACCAAGATTGCTTAAATCTTTTTGAAAAAGTATCTCTCCCTCTCTGATGTGTTCCAGCGCTTCTAACTGTAGTTGTTCTTTTCTTTCTTATGAAATATAATTACTCAAAAAATTGCTTCTTGTTGGTGGCTGCGTTATATATTGTTCGATGCTAAATAATTTTTGAATTGTGACACTCAAGCTAAAACCATAATTTTGAAACATATTCGCAAGGGAATATATATTTCTTTCTTCAACTTAAAATCAGCTCTGTTCTGTTGAATTTGAAGGGCAGTGACACTGACGTAGTGATCTTGGCCTATTCTGGGCTGGTAGGTGTATGTGATGCAGATGTAATTGAGGCCTACTTCTGTGGTGTTAAACTTTTGCTCCTTTGGATTAATCCTTTGTGATTAAATGAGATTCTAGGGTTGATATTAAATGGGCTCAGCATGTTGATTGCTTATCTTGCTACTTGGTTAACTTGGTGGAAAATCTTAGGGACTTCTCATCTTTTGAGTCTCCTTTTGCATATATTTTGAGAACTTGAGTGCACACACTGTGCTGAAGGGTGTAATATCTTGACTTTCTCTTGGCACTTTCTTATAAATTTCTTTGCCAATCAAAAGAGAAATAAATCCATTTTGAATTAAGATTAGGGCTATCCCACAGTTTGAATACTTGTTTCCAATTAATCAATATGCATGCATAAATCCAAAGAATGTCAGTATCATGTCATCTCTTTAGATGATCTGCCATCTGTGCTCAAGATGCTGACTGTTGAATTACCAAAAAATAAAAAAATTGCTGACTGTTGAAGTCCATTTAAGACTCAATGGATGACCTATATGTTCTCCTAAGAACTAGATTTTTCCATGGCATCTTTCTGTTCCTTTTGCCTTTCGTTGTACAATTTTTCAAGTATGCAATGCATTTTTACTCGAAATATATTTAATGGTTTTCTTTTTGACATATTGTTCTTATTGTGATGATTTTCTTGTGCAAGTGAATATTAGCTAATTGCGTTGGCCTTTTAGAGGTTTTCTAGAAGCAAAATACAAGGTTACATCAGACTGTATTGCCCTTAATTTTTTTCCTTATTTTCTATGCAGAAACCATTAGGGTTATTATCTCTTTTGGATGAGGAGTCTACCTTCCCAAATGGTACTGACTTGACGCTAGCCAACAAGCTTAAGCAGCACCTGAATTCTAATTCTTGCTTTAGAGGAGAGAGAAGCAGTGCTTTCAGTGTCTGTCATTATGCGGGGGAGGTGTTTACTTGGGACCCTAACAGTTCTTCTCTAATCTGGCATTGACTTCTTGATTGTTTGTAGTTTGACAATATACTCATGTCTATACTCAGGTTATGTATGACACCAGTGGGTTTTTGGAGAAGAACAGAGACCTATTGCACTTGGATTCTATTCAGCTTCTTTCTGCTTGCACGTGTCCACTTCCTCAAATATTTGCATCCAATATGCTTACTCAATCTGAGAAGCCAGTGGGTCATTTAAATAGATCCAATGCAGTAGATATCCAAAAGCTAAGTGTTGCAACAAAGTTTAAGGTAAATGCACATGAAATTCCATCCTCCTTGGTAACTGATAACTACTTTTTAGATGGAAAAAAGATAACTGAAATTTTTTCTTCTATTTCAACATTTGATTAAGGTAAGCCTTTGTTAAAATATGGATGCAATTTTATTTATTTTCAAAAGAAATTCTATTTGTGCTTACATCTTTTGAATTAGTTTAAAATGAGCAATCATCTTGTGCTGCCTTGGTAGATGGCAAGAGCAACTACTGCTTCTAACTTGGAAAAAAAGTGCAGCACTAATGCCATAAATAAATTAACTGCTGCTACTTGGAGAGATTGTTTATGGCAATAATTAAAGAACTGGATTTGTGTGCACAATTTATTTTCTGAATTGCTCATAAGGAATCTTACAAATTGCATATAAATGAGCTTTAATCTTCTAAAAGTGCTGGATGAAGAATAATCTTTTGCAGGACTAACAATGTTTGCGATGTTGACTTCCATCTGTCATCTCTTTTTGATCTATGTGTGTAGGGTCAACTATTCCAATTGATGCAACGCCTGGAAATCACAACACCACATTTCATACGTTGTATCAAGCCAAACAACTCGCAGCTTCCTGGCATCTATGAGCAAGGACTTGTGCTGCAGCAGCTCAGATGTTGTGGAGTCCTAGAGGTGGTTCGTATATCAAGGTCTGGCTATCCTACACGAATGTCTCATCAAAAGTTTGCAAGAAGGTAAAGCAATTAATTCATGTTATTTTTGTTGTTGCTGTGTAATTGTCCTGGAAGCTGTATCTATTTCTTCTAACACATGGTTTCATTTGACTGCTCTGAAAACCTTTTTAGGTATGGCTTTCTTCTTCTGGAGAATGCTGCATCTAAAGATCCACTCAGTGTTTCTGTTGCAATTCTTCACCAGTTCAATATTCTACCAGAGATGTATCAAGTTGGCTATACAAAACTGTTCTTTCGAACTGGACAGGTAAACTACATTTTTTGGGTTTTTTTTTTCCTGCTAGGTTTACTGCCAACATAAAACTTTTCTTACAACCCAAACATTAATTTTTAGAGACAATTCATGCAGCCGGCCCCAACATAGATGGAACAACACTTTGATGATGATGATGATGATTAACAATTGTGAATGTGTCGGCTGTGTGTGTGTGTTGAATTTTGATTGCTAGATTTAGATCATATAGGGATGGTGATACTCAAGGTGCTGCTCCCAACTAAAGCATCAGAAGCATGTCAACTTATCAACTGCTGCTAATTTGTTACTAACCTATATATATCTGACAATCCATAGATTGGTGTGCTTGAAGATACAAGGAACCGTACCTTTCATGGGATTCTGAAGGTCCAGAGCTGTTTCAGAGGTCACCGGGCTCGTCGTTTTGTCAGAGACCTTAGAACAGGAATCACAGCATTGCAATCATGTATTGTACCTTAAACTGTGCTTTGTTGTTCCTTAAATGTTAATTGTTGACAATTCTTAATCCTACTTGAGAAAATATTAATCATACCTTATAATTTCCAGTTGTTCGTGGTGAGAAAGCAAGACAAGAGTTTGTAATTCTGGTACAGAGATACAGGCTGCTGTGACCATACAGAAGCAGATAAAAAGAAAGCTGGCTAGAAAAGCTTTTGTTAATGTTCGTGATGCTTCAATATTGATACAATCTGGTATGATTTTGATTGCTTTTCAAGTGCTTAGAAATTCCGTTTTTGGATGAGAAGTTCTCCACTAGTCCAATTTGATTTGGTTCATTTCTGGTTTAATTAAAGTAGTGACTCAAATTTTGGGTCTTGTTAAAGAAAAGGTGGAACATAGATGTCCTGATTAGCCACAATATAAACATTGTTAGCAATTAATGATTAATAATACTTGCTGAATTTTACAGTCATTCGCGGCTGGCTTGTACGGAGGTGTTCTGGAGATATAGGTTTACTGAATGCCACCAGTAAACATGAGGGAGGAAAGGTATTTCTCTTCATCAAGCCTCTCTTTGGCCACTATGCATTCTATGTTAGATCATCAAGTGCTGAAATTTTAATCTTGGATCTTTCGTATGTTAATTGTGCCTATGTATGAAGATAAGTGCTTGATAGATGCTCCTTCATGTTAAATTACCTCGAGTAAGAAAGAACATGTACAATAATTCAAACTGTTAGTTTGTGATCAGCGTGCTATGATAATTCTGTTTAGACTATACTAATTATTGACCTCTATTGAGGGATTATTTCTCAAAGAAAGCACAGATTTGAGGTTTAATCGGAGCATGGTTTGCTATTCTCTTAACTATGCATTTGCTATCTTTGAAGAAGTCTTCCAAGTTCCAAATGAATAGTTAGGATGATCCTATATGTGTAATTGAACTCTTCTGCCACAATTAGGGTGATGCAATCCTAGGGTTAGGGTTAGGGTTAGGATGCAAGTGCTGGGGCACAATTAGGGTTCCTACTGGAACAATCACGATGAAGACAATCTCCACGATAAACTCACGCAGGGAAATTTTATTAACTAAAAAATCACTGAGATCATTGATCTCTACAAGGCTATATTTATAATAACAGAAACTTAGGGGCTAAGAAATCAACCCTAATCAAACTAGGAAACAAGAATAAAATCCTATCCAAATTAGAAACCTAATTCTAATTACACTCTTTGCTAAAAATAAAACTAATAACAATTAAAAATCAGAATTTCATGGGTCCCACATGTGGCCCATGAGTCTTGTTGCAATGACGTGGTATTGTTGCTGCATCAAAAGGTCAGGCCTACTTGATCAGATTAGATCAGTAACATCCCATAGTTACAAATGCAGTCACTGTCTCACCAATGAAAGAACTTAAATTTTAACCATTAATGAATAATATAGATACCCAAAAGGAGATTAGGATTTAGGACAAAGGAGGATGGCAAAAAGAGAATCATGTACTCATTTATGTCAATGCATGATCAAGAAACAGGACTTATTGCATATACATAAAAATAAGACCAAGCACTTCATATTTGTACATATTCCCGACATGTATTGTGTATTTAATATCATAGTACCTAATCATAAGAAAGATGTCAATGGGCTTCCAAAGATATGTGGATTATCACCATCTTTACCAGTAGTGGCAGTGGCACATGCCAATATACATCATTAATATTCAAATAATCACACCAGATTCTTATTTTAACTTGTCATGTTGCTCTCATTCATGATGCTAATCGACTCCAATTCCCATCTAGGGATCCGAGCCTGATCAGGTGCTGGTGAAGCAATCTGTGCTTGCGGAACTACAGAGGAGAGTATTAAAAGCCGAGGCCGCACTAAGGGAGAAAGAAGAAGAGAATGACATTCTCCACCAAAGACTCCAGCAGTACGAAAACCGATGGTCTGAGTACGAGCTGAAAATGAAATCCATGGAAGAGGTTTGGCAGAAGCAGATGAGATCCCTACAATCCAGCCTTTCAATTGCCAAGAAAAGCCTTGCTGTTGACGATGGAGAAAGGAAGTCTGATACATCATTGCTTATGGGTGATGACAATGACTCCAGCTGGGAAAACAGCAGTAACAGTGGGAGCAAGGGCCGGGAAAATAATGGGGTGATGTCTGGATCCCGGACCATGGACAGAGAGATGAATGCGGGGTTGAGTGTTATTAGCCGCCTGGCAGAGGAGCTCCAGCAACGCAGCCAGGTTTTCAATGATGATGCCAAGTTCTTGGTGGAGGTTAAGTCAGGGCAGTCAGAAGCGAACTTGAATCCAGACCGAGAGCTCAGGAGACTGAAGCAGTTGTTTGAAAGTTGGAAAAAGGATTACAATTTACGCCTCCGTGAGACGAAAGTGGTCCTACAGAAGCTGAAGAATGATGAAGGGAGTGGAGACAAGGGTAGGAAGAGGTGGTGGGGAAGGATAAACAGCACAAAGACTTAAGTATTATTAACTTATACATGACAATTGCCTTTTTTTTTTTCCAAGTCATATATGTTGATTTAATTGGTTGAATCGAATTCTCGGCCTATTGTTACAGCCGAAATGGAGTTGTGTTTTGCCGAGTGCAGTTCTATTGACTATTCAGTTTGTATATTCATTAAAGATCATTGTAGCTTAGTGTTTGTTTCATCTATGTAATCTTCCTTGTACTTAGTAGAGGCTGTGAACTGGATCTTGTGGAAGTATTTACTGCCATTCACGATATAATATGAGTAAGCATGTTTGGATCTTGCTGATTCTGAAATATTGGATAAACACATTTTTGGATCACATTTCTTTGTGCATCATGTAGTGGTTCCTGCTTGTCAATGGAAACTATTGGATGAACGCATACCCTTGGTAGCCTCAAATTGGAGTGATATTCATGGTTGGATTGAAATTATTTTCTTCATATGGTGATAAAAATGAACCCACTTTAGTCAAAGCCTAAATATCCATTAAAATTGATTGACATCACAGGTCAATGTATTTTTTTTTGTTTTTTGGTCAGTTGATTATTGTAACAACAAATAGGCCCACCACACTGCAATCCTTTCATCTGTAAGCTGCTGCTGACAAGTTTCTGTATGCAGTAACTCAGCCAAAGTAAACCATTCCCCTATAAAAATGGTTTTGCCAAATTGTCCCTGCTTTACCCCTTTTTCTTTTTTGGCAGAGGAGGTCCACCTATGATCATGCCAGTCAGTCTCTTCACATAAAACTACCCTCAGTGAATTGGCAGTGTTCTTATTTTGGGACTGATCTAGACATCGTGGACCGTCTGATTTTATCACCGTAAGTTTCTACCATGTATATCATTAAACATCGAGGACCTATAACCAAGGGCTAAGATCATTTCATCATCAGCATTTTATGTTGTGTACCCTATTGATGTCCAAATCCATCCATCAATATGCCTTCAATGGTCATAGATTTTGGTGGGCTCTACAGAAAGGCCCCTTAAAAATAAAAATAAAAACACACAAAAAAAAAACCTGGGGTCCAGGTCGCATGTCTATTGTAAATCATGGCATAAAGTATTATTACCATCATCATTAAAGCTTAATTCTATCTATTTGGGATTGTGTGTTATACTTCACTTGTTTGTACTACTTTTTTAACACATTCCCTTGATACATCAAATCAAGTTCTCATTGACCTTTTCTTGTTCCCTAGTTCTCTGTACTGGCAATGGATTTCTGTCCATGAAAAATGCAGACTTGACCCACAATTGGAATTTGGAAGTCTAACCCAATTCATATTCACCAATATGCCATGCTTATTGGCTCATATGGTGTATTTTTCATTACAAAACATTAGGAATTCAATTCCCACTTTCCTAGTCAATATTGATGCGTGTTATTAGGTGCATCGGTCAATACACCCACCCGTGACCACTTTCCCACTTTCCACCTTAACTATTTATCTCACCTGCACAAGAACTGTGATTCTTTTACTTCTCATTCTAGATAGTCAGAGTCCCTGAATTAAAGGTGTTGGCTGTTTTATGCGGACTTTCATGAAAGAATCCCGTGCTGAGCAATGACTTCTTACTAGAAGGGGGTAAAAATCCAAATTGTAGCTTAACATCTAAACGCCTAAGTTAGCCCAGATAAGCTGGAATTCATGAGGCTCTTGAGTGGGCCCACTTTTAGAAAATGTTAATCGATCAAAGATAAACGTCACCTTTTTGAATGTGCCTTGGCCAAATCTCACTGTAATAGGAGTCACGCACACACACAACACACACAAAAGCTGATCATTTATAAATATAGCTCTATAGTGATCAATTTCACAATGAGAGAAAACGTTGATCCTCTTCCTACTTAAGTGAAATTTGACTAGGAGTGATCAATAGCGAGGTCGCTTATTTTGTGCAATTTAGATTTTTAACAAGTGCGCTTGAGCATTAAGCCTCACAAGTTTTTCATGAGCTAAGTGAAATTTGAAATTTGCTTTGTAGTAAATTAATACCTGTCTTTTTTTTCCTTAACTATTTAGAAGATCCGGATGATTTCCTATTTATTCTTTGATTTCTTTCACTGTCTTTCAATTAAATCTTCAATGATAAAATCTAGAGAAAAAAAAAACACTTTTCTATATTATACCATGTAACAAAGTTAATTTTTATGATGTTGATATTTTCTTTTGGCTGGAAGCTAAAGAGTCAAGCAAAATGGGATGAGTTTTTAATATCACCAATAGCATCTTGATCTTTCAACATCTATTTGGGTAATAAGATCTGAACAAACAATCTTTAGACTTGAACAAACTTGCCCATATCACATGAACCCCTCTGCTTGGAATTGTCCCAGATTTCTCTTCAAAATGCTCCATGCACCAGAGTGGTTTCACCATATGATTAAATGTGGGAAGAAGGGGGCTTTCCCAGTTGGTTGGGTATTCTCACCCAGTCACCCAACTTTCCAGAGTTTGACCCCATATTTCTCTTCCTGCTAGTGCAGGTTAAATGAAAAGTTCCACATCAGTTATATTCAAGTGAAAATTGGGCCAATTCCTTCTCAAATCTAATTCTAATTGGTAACAATGAGGCAAAACTCCTGGCTATGCAATCAATAGATTAAAGGGTTGACATAAATTTTAAATGTTCATAAGGGATTAAAATATCTTATCATGACATCTATAGCTCCTGTCATGTATTCTATTCAACTATCTTTTCTCATGTAGTATGCACTAAATTGATAGTGCATACTAACAGGTGTTAAATACTATTATTGCTCCACTCATGATTCAGGTGAGTGACCAAAGAAAAACTCCACAATATAAACCATTTATTAAAATATGAGCCGTTCAAAATAAATACCCTCCCATCATATGGAATGTTGTTGAAGTTTACTTTAATAAGAGTCGGCCATATTGTAATACTAAGCATATGACCAAATAGCGTATAAAAATAAAAGTTTTTAAAATTGAGCAAGTATAAAACAAATGCATAAAAATATTAAACACTTTTTAATTCTTTTTTTTTTTTTTTATAACTCATCAATAACATGCTCAGCCAATTAGGCCAAGTCCATTTTGAATAAGATTTCACAACATTTTATGCAATAGACAACATAAGGTTGTTGAGTGGTTATCAATCCTAATGTCACCTCGCTATCCAAGGATCGCCAAATCCATTTAGAATAAGATTTCACAACATTTTATGCAATAGACAACATGAGGTTGGTAAAATGTCACTCAGCTATCTAAGGATCGATCTTTGGATATGTAACTTTTTCCACATGTGTTGCTCCTCTCTACACTTATGTATATTACCTTGGGTCCTATGCCTAGCCCTGGGGATGTTCATGCTTAACTTTGAGCATAAATGAAACTCATCATAGTCCTATCTTTCAAGATGTTAATACTTAACTATGATCCAGTGAGAACTGTTCTCATATAGTCATCGTGACAACTTTTTTGTGGAGCCCATTAGGTGCCCCATTTTAGAATGAGACCGGTGAAAATTGAAAGATTTACATATGACCACTCCCAATATCAAGTTTAGCCCCAATGCCATGCTTCTAACCCCTTTATCCATGACTGACAAGTCCAATCCATTAGTATGAATATATAGTTGATCCAATGGTCCAGTTCATTCACCAAGGGGTCCCTATACATTGCAATGTTTGGATTGGGTGATAGGTGGCCCCACCCATAGTTCTCAAGTTCTTACATGATTATTTCCCTTTTATTAATTTGTCACATCAGAGGGACTTATTCTAGTTTACCAAAAAGTCAAAGGGGCTTTTTTAAAACATCAAAGTCAAAGGGGCTTTTTTAAAACATCATAAAAAAAAAATAGTGCTCCGTAGAGAAATCGTGAAAGCATGCAACTAAAGATCCGGCCACACAATCCGTATATTCGCCTGCTGAAAAACAGCGCCTCCTCAAATCATTGCCGGCCTTAGAGAACCTCTGTAAACAGCCCTCGTAGTACCCAGACTCATACACCTATATTTCAGCTCCTGCACACAGAGAGAGAAAGATTTAGGTGAGAGGAAGGAAAGGTGAGGGGGCACAGAGAAGGTTCGGTAAGGCTCGTTGCTACTTCCCACACACTCACAAAAATCCAATCTTTCCACTCCTCCTCAAACACTACTGTTCTGAAGCTGAATCTGCAGTAATCTCTTCTCCTTCTTCACACTTTGCAATCTTTGATTGTTCGATTGTGTTCAAATCATCTGTTTTTTTTACAATTCTCTTGCAAGATTTGTTCAAATTTCATGAAATTCATGTAGTTTAGCTCTTTCTTTCTGAGATTCTTGTCTGATTGACTGTGGTTTCTAGTAGGAGAAGAAGATCTGTTGGTTTTGCGGCGAAATTAGGGCTTTGAGATGGCGAACATCAACATCGAGGGGATTTTGAAGGAGCTTCCGAACGATGGACGAATTCCAAAGACGAAGATCGTGTGCACGCTCGGTCCTGCTTCTCGATCTGTGCCGATGCTCGAGAAGCTCCTGCGAGCTGGGATGAACGTCGCCAGGTTCAATTTCTCGCATGGAACGCACGAGTATCATCAGGAGACTCTGGAGAATTTGAAGATCGCGATGCAGAACACGCAGATCTTGTGCGCAGTCATGCTCGATACGAAGGTTCGTGCTCGGATTTGAATTCTCATGAGGATTTGATTTTGATTGGTTGTTTTTATGTGCTCTTGTTTTCGATTCATCTTTTGTAGGCTTATCTTTTGATTTTTCTGATTTGCTTTTTCTCTTGCTAATGAGTTTTTGATGTCTGTTTTATGGCATACTGAATCAATTCATTTGGTTGATTTTTTTAACGTTTCTGTTCTAGTTGAGATTCTATGGGGTTGATTTGTGTGTAACATCTTTTTGTGGAGAATTTTGGTCTTAGTTATCTAATTCGTGGCTTGATCGATTCACAAATTGAGCTCGCAGTTTGAAAATTCAATAGAGTAGGGTCATTTAATTCATTTCTTATCGTGGTTTAGTCGTGACGAATTTGATGCACTTGTCTGAATATCTAGTGGTATTGTTCATGGTTGTTCGAAATTCGAATGATTTGTAGGTCCAACTAAATACATACACAAGTTATTAATAGGTAGGCCTTGCCTAAATGGATGCAATTGAGATCACTTTATTAAGGTCAAAAGGAAATCGTGTGAGGCTTTTACTATGAATTCATTCGGGCCCTTTTCTTAAATTTAAATTACTCAAAATCATGCTCTCCGTTTGTATTGAGGTTGGACCAAATTTTACTCCAATAAGAGTTGGAACCACTTACAGATTAAATGCATGTAAAGCATGTAACTCACCCCTCTCTCCTTTTTTAGTATTTGATACTGTTTATTATACGTGATCAACTGATGTTGGCGCCAAATGTAATTGCAGTAAAATTTATCCAGTGCCAAGACATGGCTGAACTTTGAGTGGCTTCGACTTTAGAGGCATGCCCTACATGGTTCAACTGATCACTTTAGACCTTTTAAAAAGTATTTGTTTCATACCTTTCCCTGTTTTGTTTCTCATGCAATCCTCATACTATTCATCATGATATAGTCTTACATGGCTAGTTCAAACATCATTAATTATATCAAATACTTAATAAGTTGTTTTTCTGATTATCAAATCTAGAATTACTTAAACAAATTAAGTTATTTTGCACTCAAATTGCTGCAAGTACATTAATTTTCAAATTTAAAACACATCCATGTTGAAAGTTCACTGTGGTGGAGTATGCTTTTCTATGTTCTTACTTTATATAAAGTTTCATTTCTTTTGGGCGTTCTTTAGATTTAAAATCAAAAATTTGAGAAACTTGCCCCGACTCATGATATGAGTCAGTATCGGTGAGAAGACTAGATTACTTCATTCAAAAAGGGGGGTGGACCCAAGAAACTGTGATTTGATTCCTTGTGCTATATATTGCGTAGTTAGCATGTATTAATATTTCAATATACATTATATGTAAAACTTTATAAATTGTACAAATATATCTAAGGTTAGTGGGTTGAAAATGCCTGACTGACTTTCAAGTTGGGTTTGGTGGCTTGCACCATTAGCTGGGGTCCAATTTTTACCTATTTGGACTTTGTGTAAGATTGATCCATCTAAAATCCTGATTGGACTGGGTACATTTTCCTATTGTTGGCTTCAGACCAACCCTGGCCTGGGCCAGATATGTCCAATTTATGACCTTCATGGAACTTCTTGAATCTTGACACAACATAGCATGACATCAGACTTCACAGTTGATTTTCTGAAAAAAATTCTTTCATGATTAAAGATTGTCTCACCTTTGCATATAAATGAAGTTTCTCTCTCTGAACCTACATCGAGTATCCAGACTTATTTTAAATGACATGGTGATAGCTCAACTGTTGCCTATTCAAACCATGCCAACATGCTAATTTCATTTGGTTTCTTGAAAATTCAGTTGGAACAATCTTAAGAAGATCAACTTTTTACTATTCTAAAACAAATATTTCTTGGAGTCCATGCATGCCAATTCAATCATTAAAGCAGTCATAGCTTAGAAAAGCTACTATTTCTTATCTTATGGAAATACTTTCTAATTTTATTAAACCTACTCAGATTATTCAGCATTGCATTTGAACAATTAACTCGTTTCTCTACTACCACCTCTCTCTCTCTCTCTCTCTGTTTTTTTTTTTTGGGTGGCTATCGAATAGTTTGTGAGAAGAAACGATGTTCATTTATGGTCTTGCTTTAGTAATACTTTGTTACTGTTGCAGGGACCTGAGATACGCACTGGCTTTTTGAAGGACGCAAAACCAGTTCAACTAAAAGAGGGGCAAGAAATAACAGTAAGTACTGACTACAGCATCAAGGGTGATGAAAATATGATCTGTATGAGTTACAAGAAACTTCCCGTGGACTTGAAGCCTGGAAATACCATTTTATGTGCTGATGGTACCATTACACTCACTGTTTTATCTTGTGATCCTGCTGCTGGAACTGTGAGATGCCGCTGTGAGAACACCGCTGTCCTAGGTGAGAGGAAGAATGTCAATCTGCCAGGTGTTATCGTGGATCTCCCCACTCTTACAGACAAGGATAAGGAAGACATCTTGGGATGGGGTGTGCCAAACAATATTGATATGATTGCTTTGTCCTTTGTGCGCAAGGGTTCAGATCTTGTTAATGTCCGACAGGTTCTTGGTTCACATGCAAAACACATACAACTGATGTCAAAGGTTTGGTTTTCTCACTGCCATAATATTTCCTTGTTTGATAATTCTGCAGAAGGATGCTTTGTGTGGTTTCTAGGTGCTTTATACACTCACACATGTAGAATGCATATACTTGTACAAGAGCACTGCATGATTGTGGACACACGCAGTCAAAAGTACAGGATCACATGTATATGTGTGCTGTGTGGTAATCGTACATGGTAATACATGACCATTAATGTAATTTGCAATTTTGCATGAATGCACACGAGAGCACTTTCTCTCTTCTCTTGAATGTTCAGAGTCTTGCCTGTGCAGATTGCAGGAGGAATCTTGACTGGTTATATAATATATCAAAACCGGAGTAGTAGATATTGTGAATCAAGTACGACATAAACATCTTGTATTAGTTAAGTACTACAATAATGATCTGATCTGATCAAGTATGTGCTATGGCTATTTTTATTTCTAGAAATCGATGTTTCTTATCTCTAGAGGCAGTTTTGCTTACCTGCTTTGCATTTTTTGGAAGACCATTGATTAGAATATAGATAGGGCTCACACTGTCGCATACTTGCATTATTATCTACTGACCACAGGCACTGTCACAAAAACTTTTCTGCAAAACTCACTGTCACAGGAAAATTTCCAAAAATTGTGCTTTGCAAAAAGTTCACTACAATTAAATAAAAAAAAAAAATTAACAAAATTTATGAATTATGTATAACACTACATGCCTAAGCATTAAGTTGAATATGATCTAGATCAGTTATATTAACCATCAGATTGAACTGCCTCACTTTATGCTGCTAAATGTTTTTGCCCTCCAGATTGGTGGATAATATCACTAAATAAGGATTAGAGTTTGCTAAAACCACAACATTGATCCCTTTCCTTTGGACTTGCACTTTAATAGCTCTTAGTACAGGCTCGAACCACACCTTAGGGAGGTCCTAGCAAATTAAACTGAAAACATAAAAAACAAAACCAGACATGACGACTTTTCAACTCATGGTTCCAAATGTCATCAAAATGCTCACAGTTTCAGACAGAGACACTACATATCCTATTTAAGATACCTGGCGAAGTCCTAGATCTATAGTTGTTTTTAGAATTTAGATATAGGAATCTATCACAATGTGGTACTTGACAAATTCAAGAACATATGAAAGATGAGAAGTTTCAGAATTGTATTCTCTTGTCGTATCCCTCCTCTGGAGATCGACTCTTAATTTATAGGTATATACATCCCTTTAATCAAGGGCCTAAGATAGGAAACAACTAATTACATCAATTTGGGTTCTAAGTTAGGAAGGAAAGCTAATTACATCAATTAGTATATCTAAGTTAGGAAAGCAACTAAAGAAAGAGATATGTACAACTGTGTCTAATATTGACCCAATCTAAATCCACGTGAGATGAATGGGCCTATAGATGAGCTGGGCCTTGGGCCTGTTTAACACCCCCCCTCAAATTGATGCGGGAGAATCAACAAGCATCAATTTGCCAACCAAGAACTGATGGCGTGGGCGCGGAAGACCTTTAGTGAGAATATCAGCAAGTTGAAGTTCAGTGGAGACATGCGGAAGGCTGATGACATCACGTTTAAACTCATCACGTATGAAGTGACAATCAACCTCAATGTGTTTAGTGCGTTCATGAAAAATCGGATTTTCAGTAATCCGAATGGCACTTGTATTATCTGCATAGAGGGGGGTAGCTCCTTCTGCTGGAAAACCAATATCAGAGAGCAGACCGCGTAGCCAAAGAATTTCGGAGCAGGCAGCAGACATGGCTCTGTACTCAGCCTCGGTAGAGGATCTGGAAACTTTTTCTTGTTTCTTGCATTTCCAGGAAATAAGACTATCACCCAAGAACATGCACCATCCTGTCGTCGATCTGCGAGTATCCGGACAACCAGCCCAATCAGCATCAGAATAAGCTATGAGAGAGAGAGGATTCTTGGATGGAAAAAATAGCCCACGAGTCGGTGTGCGAATAAGGTACCGAATGATGCGACGAACAGCAGCCAGATGAAGGTGACGAGGAGCAGTCATGAACTGACTCATCAGATTGACCGCATAAGAGATATCAGGACGAGTGATCGTGAGATAGATCAAGCTACCAACTAACTGGCGATATGCAGTAGGATCGGAAAGAAGAGCACCCTCCTCTCGACTGAGTTTGACATTCATTTCGACCGGCGTATCTACTGGAGCGAAAGTAGCGAGGCCCGCCAAGTCAATGAGATCCACAATGTATTTGTGTTGATTGAGAACTATACCTTTAGGCGATTGATGAACTTCAAGACCGAGGAAATAGTGTAGAGGGCCGAGATCCTTCATGTGAAATGTCTCACTAAGAGAAGATTGAAGCTCCTGAATCATTTTGGCATTAGGACCAGTAATGACGATGTCATCAACATAGACAAGGAGTACAGTGATCCCGGATGGAGCATGATGTAAAAAAATAGAAGGATCATACGGGCTTGGATGAAAATCCAAGCGGAGAAGAGCAGCTTGAAATTTCTCAAACCAGGCGCGAGGAGCTTGTTTCAAACCATAGAGAGAGCGAAGAAGTTTGGCAACCATACTTTTCCCGAATGAGCATCCCTGAGGCAGTCGCATATAGACATCTTCTTTGAGATCACCATGTAGAAACGCATTTTTGACATCCATTTGATATAGAGGCCACGACTGAGATGCAGCAACAGCAAGAATTGTTTGTACGGTAGTCATCTTCGCAACCGAAGCGAAAGTTTCATCATAATCAATGCCATATTCCTGCCTATTGCCAAGAGCAACAAGACGCGCCTTATAGCGATCTAAAGTACCATCAGATTTTAGCTTGAGAGAAAAAACCCACTTACAACCAATAGGTTTGACACCCACAGGAGACGGGACAACATCCCACGTATGATTTTGCTCTAATGCATCGAGTTCATCTTGCATAGCCTTATTCCAACATTGGTCCTGCACAGCCTGAGAATAGGATTGGGGAATGGAAGAGGAAGACAAAGTGGCCATTAAAGAAGTATGTGAAAACCCATAACGGGCTGGTGGTACCGAAAGACGAGTGGAGCGACGCAATGCCGGGGGTGGAGCAGATGCCGGAGGAAGATCAGGAGGGGGATCCCTGGTAGGCGCTTCTTTGTTCCGTCTCTGATACACAAAATTTTGATTAAATCGAACTGATGGGTTGTCAGAAAAACCAGGTAAAGACACGAAAGAGGAGGAGGCAGGAGGATCAGTATGTTTTTGAAAAAAATATTGTTGTTCAAAGAAAACGACATTCCTAGAGGTACGTAAACAACGAATGTGAGGATCATAACAAAGGAACCCTTTCTGGAAGGGTGCATAACCTAAAAAAACACACTAAGCTGATTGTTTGGTTAGTTTTGTTCTCTCAGAAGGAGGCAAATGCACAAAGCAAATGGAGCCAAAAACATGAAGATCATCATAGGATGGAGAGGTCTTGTACAATCGGTAATATGGGCTTTGATTCTCAATGGAGGTCGATGGCATACGATTGATCAGATGAGTCGCCGTAGCCAATGCCTCAACCCAAAAACGAGTAGGAACCGATGATTCAAGAAGAAGGGAACGAGTGACATCAAGGAGATGTATATTTTTCCTTTCAGCGATTCCATTCTGCTGGGGAGTATAAGGACAAGTTTTTTGAGAAATAATGCCTTTGTGTTGCAAAAAACGTTGAAAATCTGAGGATACATATTCCCCGCCGGAATCAGATCGCAAGATTTTAATGCAAGTGGAAAATTGATTCTCAACATAAGCGAGAAAAATTTTAAAAACATTAAAAACATCAGATTTGGAATGTAGAAAGTAGACCCATGTGAACCGACTGAAATCATCAATGAAAGTCACAAAATATTTATAGTGAGCATGGGAAAGGGCTGGAGCAATTCCCCATACATCACTATGAATTAAATCAAAACATTGAGTGGTGTGGGAAGTGGAGAGAGGAAAAGGAAGAGTTTTGCTCTTTCCCATTTTACAAGTAGCACAATCAAAAGGCACACAAGGAGATAAACGAATAGATTTATTTAATAAACCAGAATTTAATATAAGGGATAAAGCCTTGGAATTAGGATGTCCGAGTCTATTATGCCACAAGCGGCAATTATCTCTAAGAGAAAAACAAAACACATTATTGTCAAATTGAGTCCTAGAAAATTTAGAAAAATCTAGTGGAAACAAGCGTCCACACTTAGGCCCCCTCGCGATCTCCTTCCCTGACATCTGGTCTTGTACAACACAACCAGAAGAAGAAAAAGAAATGCTACAATTATTTTCAACAAGCTGCCCGACTGACAAAAGGTTTGAAGTTAAATTGGGACACAGATAAACAATTTTCAACGGAATGGGACCAGGAATGTCACCGACAGCAGTGATGGGAACATGGTCCCCGTTAGCAGTTTGTATTTGAAGATGGCCATTGTATTTGTGCACATTTGAGAGTGGGGCACGGGAAGACGTCATATGATTAGACGCCCCGGAATCAAGGAACCAAGTAGAGGATGGAGAGGATGTACCTGATAGACCAAATGCAGAAAGAGCATTGACAATCATTTGTTGGACCAATTCAGGAGTGAGAGAAGATGAGGGCCCAGGCTGTGAAGATGCAGATGTAGAAGCAGGCATATCCGAAGAAGCAACATAGGCATGTGGAGTCTGAGATTGTGGAGTCTGATACTGCGGAGATGGACGTTGTGGGCGGCGGCGACATTCAGAGATGATATGTCCCGACTTTTTACAGTAACGGCAGACCTTCTGTTTGCATTGAGATGCAAGATGTCCAAATTTTTGACAGCTGTAGCATTGTATTTTGCTCAAGTCATGAGCCGGAGGCTGAGAAGCTTTGTTTGCCGAGAACGCGACTGAATAGGTCTCAGGTTTTTGTTGAGCAATGTGAGCCGAGGTCGTAAGGCGCTGTTCTTCGCGTAAGAGTTCATTCAAACAGACATCCAATGAAGGTAGGGGTGTCCGATTCATCAGGGCCGATCGGACACTTTCATATTCATTCCGCAGTTTCATCAAAAACTGATCGCGCTGACTAGAGGCCTGAAGGTCTTGGATCACTGTTAAAACATTGTCAGCCACATCCGCATACTTAATACTATCATATTCTGACCACAGTGTACGAAATCCAGAATAGTAGTCTTGTACCGACATTGTCCCTTGAGCATACTCAGCAATCGCACATTCAAGATGAAACTGACGTGCAGAGTTAGTTTGGTGGTATACTTTCTTCAGGTACTCCCACATAGCTTTAGAGGTAGAGTAAGGCTTGAGATTCATTATCAGATGAGGCTCAACAGATCCCAGAATCCAGGATTTGATTTTGGCATCTTTAGTATGCCAAGAGGAGATCTTCTTCTCATCCTCAGTGGGTTTAGAGTCAGTTCCAGAAACAAATCCCCACAATTCCTTAGCTTCGAGATATATTTGAAATTGGAAGGACCAGGCAGGATAATTTTGTCCCGTAAATTTAATCAAAGTAACCTCAGATTTTTCCATCTCAGTGTTAGATTGGAAAAAATTGGATTGAAACAGTAAGAATAGTAATCAACTCAAGCAACAGTGGTAGAAAAAATTGTTTGTGAGTGCAGTAGGCAAGAATCAACCAGGCAGTAAAGGAAAAAATCAAATCAGACCAAAAAACAGTAAAAAAACCCCTCTGACGACCTTGGCTGGGGCTGCAGATACTGTACGTGGATCCCACAGATGGATCTGACCACGATCAGAAGTTTGATCTGAGAAGCCACAGTATTTTCGCACCTTTTGGAATAGATTTGAACCTATTCCGCTGAAAATCCAAGATTCTGGATGGTCTTGATTGAAACTGTTGTAATATTTTGAAATAACACAAGAATGATCAGAAGAGCTACCTGGAGGTGCTGAAAAATCCTGAAAAAATCGCCAATAACCTTAGAAATATCAGGCGACCATGAAGGGATGATTTCGAAGGTTGATCTGATTGATCAAGGGTGGGCCATCAACTGGATGTCACAGACGCAGCAAGAAGAGGTCGCTGAAATTTTCTTGAAACAGAAGAGATCTGTTTGTTGCATGAGAGAGATTTGTTTCTCTCTATCCCTAATCCCTTGATGCTATGGAAGATGTCTAAGATCAAGACTGCCTTGAACCTTGCTCTGATACCATGACAAATTCAAGAACATATGAAAGATGAGAAGTTTCAGAATTGTATTCTCTTGTCGTATCCCTCCTCTGGAGATCGACTCTTAATTTATAGGTATATACATCCCTTTAATCAAGGGCCTAAGATAGGAAACAACTAATTACATCAATTTGGGTTCTAAGTTAGGAAGGAAAGCTAATTACATCAATTAGTATATCTAAGTTAGGAAAGCAACTAAAGAAAGAGATATGTACAACTGTGTCTAATATTGACCCAATCTAAATCCACGTGAGATGAATGGGCCTATAGATGAGCTGGGCCTTGGGCCTGTTTAACAGTACTGAGCGGTTTTCAGTATTGACTGGATTAAATTTCTTATATCAGATCTACTAAGTTTTCACTACTCATTTTATATCTTCTTTTTGCTAATGTTCATATCATTTGACCCAAATGTGTTTTTGTTTTCAAGATTTTTTTTTATTGGTAGCATCTTTTTTCAAGTTGTAGTTGTTAATAACCAGTAACACCAAAAGCTCGAGCTATTAGTGAATGGTATAACAATTTATATCAACACCCCCCCTTGAATGGGAAGCCGTTCGAATTTGGACCCCAACAGATAGACGGAGCAGACCAAACAGACAGATGGAGGTAACATGCTTTCCAGGGGTTTTGAACTCGTGACCTCTGGCTCTCATACCATGTTAATAACCATTGACACTAAAAGCTCGAGCTATTAGTGAATGCTATAACAATTCATTTCAACAGTAGCGTATTGTTATTTTTTATATATATTTATACAGTGATATTGTGGCTTTACAATGAGAACTCAAAACTCTTACACCCTCACACCCTACACGTCCCTAACTAGCTGACCAACAGCTTAGGACAGTTGTAATTTGTCATTTATCTTATTAACACCACACTATTAAAAACATATAATATGGAATTTCGTCATGGATTTTTGTGGTCAAATTGTTCATAACATAATTGATTTAGAACTAACAAAAAGGCGAGATAAAACTGTAGACACTAAGCTACAGCCCACTTGAAGTCACATGTTCTGAGCCCTCAGGAATCCAGGGTGGGAACACTCCCATACATTCTACGTTGTCTTATGGCAAGTAGCTTCAAGAGGATTACCTAGCTCAATGACATCTACTTGTTTTTTGCACCTTAGTCCTTGCCCTACTCTCACTTATTTTACTCTAATGCTGTCGATTTTCATATCTGTTAATTTTGTGTATTTGCATCATATATTTGAGCATAAATGATTAGAATCTAAAAAAGTTATCTTAGTTTCAAAGCCTACCCTCTGCCTACAACAAGATGGTGATTATTTATAACCAATCTCAATCAAAACCCAATCAAAGAGTCAAGGATCACTACATATTTGTGTTGATCTATTATTAATCCACATGCTCTCAGGCTTGTATGCCATGGCATTTCCTAATTCCAATCTTCATGAAGGCAGGCTTTCTGCAGCCCTTTTTATTGGCTGTTGGCCGTCTAGGGAAGTTCTTTTGACAGATGCTCTGTGGTTAATGTTTGATTGTGAAGGTTGAGAACCAAGAGGGTGTGGTCAACTTTGATGAAATACTGAAGGAGACAGATTCTTTCATGGTTGCTCGAGGTGATCTTGGAATGGAGATCCCTGTTGAGAAGATCTTCCTGGCACAAAAGATGATGATTTACAAATGCAACCTCATTGGCAAGCCTGTCGTCACTGCCACCCAGATGCTTGAGTCCATGATCAAGTCCCCCCGTCCGACGCGTGCAGAGGCCACTGATGTTGCCAATGCTGTCCTTGATGGCAGTGACTGTGTCATGCTTAGTGGTGAGAGTGCAGCAGGTGCATACCCAGAACTCGCCGTCAAAGTCATGGCCAAGATCTGCATTGAGGCAGAGTCCTCTCTTGACTATGAGGCCATCTTTAAGGAGATGGTGAAATCAGCACCACTTCCCATGAGCCCACTGGAGAGTCTTGCTTCCTCAGCTGTCCGTACAGCCAACAAGGCCAAAGCAAAACTTATCATTGTAATGACACGTGGGGGCACCACAGCCAAGCTGTTGGCCAAGTATCGACCTTCTGTTCCGATACTCTCAGTGGTGGTTCCTGTGCTAACAACAGACTCATTTGATTGGACGTGCAGCGATGAGTCGCCAGCAAGGCAGAGCCTCATCTACAGGGGTCTGATTCCACTGCTGGCTGAAGGGTCTGCAAAGGCCACAGATGCTGAGTCCACGGAGGTTATCCTTGATGCTGCCCTCAAGTCAGCAAAACAAAGAGGTTTGTGCAAGGCAGGTGATGCAGTTGTGGCGTTGCACCGCATAGGTGCTGCTTCAGTCGTTAAGATATGCACTGTGAAATGAATGATTGGCGAGTCTTGGGTCGTCTGATCCATTTCTTTTTCAGTAACAGCAGTTTCATGCTTTGTAATAATTTTGCTATATTTTCCAGTCCTGGATGCCTTGGCTGTAGTCTGCAGCCTTTTCTACAGCAGCTCCCCAGTAGACTAACAATTTGGTGGGGATATATATTTTCCTCATTGTGTTATCAGATTTCTCCTGTTGAATCTTATTCAGTATTCAGGCGTGTCCTTAAGACATAAATACGTAATCCAGTCTTTTTGCCAGGGCACAAGAAGCCACATTGCTGGGTGATGGTCATACACCGAAAAGTACGATTGGACGGTTTGAAGGTTCACCTTATTTTTGTTCTCTCTCTCTTACGCAGTGGCTGAAGACTAAAATTTAAAATGACTGATCATCTGATAATTTTTTACCTCTGAAAACTGGACTAAACTGCCTTCGTTTTAGCCAGAATTTCTTCATGATGGGTCCTATGATGTATTGGCTAGAACTGTTCATGCATGTTGGTGCAGTCAAGGTCCTAAAACATGGTACTTAAAAGGTTAAAGTGATACTCTAATAACTTGAGGACCCAACGATGATCCCTAGCTATGAGTGGCAAGAAACTAGGTGCTTAAACTCATTCAATATTCAGTTGATAAAAAGCGAAAGGAAAGGAAAATAGGTAAAACCCAACAACAGTGCTTATACATCCGGACCCGATCCCATTATTTTTTGGTTTACCAAACAACCAGCACCATGGACCAAATCAAATAAAAAGCAAGGCCCATCCCTATGGACCTGACCGAACTTGGCCCCTATTGCAAGCCCACCATTACAAATCATTATTTATTATGTTCTAAAGATGGGCTCAAGTCCTGTGGACCACTTGAACACCCTTGAGAGCTTATCAATACTGTGAAATCTCATCCAATAGGTCAGTTCCTATATACAAATATTATCACAATGCATAACATAATACACTTGCGTACATACATGGACCAACCCTACTAGACCTGAACCCAATTACTACAGTCCTGAACATTGGGATCTCAATCACCTTTGGCTGACCAGTTAATGGAAATCAGGAAATGTAAGTACAGGATATAATAACTCTAAGGGGTTGGCCGAGTGGTCAAGACTACGGTTTCTCCCTCTTTTGAAGTTAGATGTTTTGGTATCGACCCGGTTCTCCCTTTTTTAGGGGGAAAAAAAAAAGTACAGGATGTAATGGGTCAGGCCCGGGTTCGACCCACAGCAGAAATTTCTATGGGCAGTGGCTCTGTCCGACAGGCACAGGTAGACAGCTGAAAGAGAGTCCTGATTTTCAAAACCCCCAAAACCCCTCACAACATTCAAAAACCCTACTGCGTTCGGACTCGAGGGAGGCAAAAGCATCTGAAAGGGGAAAAAAGATGGAAACTACTCCTCCTCCTCCTCCTTCTCCTTCTCCTTCTCCTTCTAGGGTTTCAAAAGGCCTCATCTTTCTCACTTGATTCAAACAGCTTCCCTTTCATCATCTCTTGCATTTCCTCCTCTTCTCTCTCCCTCTATTTTATTGCATTATGCAGGCAGCAGCTAGAGGCGTCATCTTCTCATCCAAGAGCTCTTCTGCTCGATTTCCCCACTCCAGTAGAGGTATTTAAGTCTCTTTCTTTCCGATTTTCTCTTCCTCCTTTCTTAGTTTGTATATGTTCTCGTATGATTGTTTGATTTTCAGTTGAGATTGAATCATGCTGGTGAAGTAGGAGTATCAAGAATCTTCCCTTGTTGATATACTATCTTCAAGATGCCCTTTTTTTGGTTGCTAGAAATAGAGAGTACTTTGTGAGTTAAATCTTGATAAAACCTTACAGTTAACTATCTGGGTTTTCTGATCTGATTTGAATTGTAGTATTGACTGATTGATTTGATGGAGATTCTACTTGACTGAGAGGCTTATCCATGAAAGAATTGAATGATATTGGGTTTTTGAGACTTTTAGGTGCTAAAGCTATATGTTTTCATGGGTCAGAAATAGATGAATTGGATTGGGTCAGAAGGAGTATACATGACATGGAAGATAGCTTAAAATGTCCCCAGAAAGTTTAATCTTTTTTCGGTAACTCCATTTCTTTGTGGAGCGTGAGCATGTCGAAGTCTTAAGATTATGGAGCTACCGTTCACTTATAATTGATTATTGATTTCGTTTGAGGTTTTTTTTTTTTTCATAGATGACATGACTTGAACCCACAACCTTGTGCCTGCAACAATGAGCACCTCGACACTGCTATCATATTATCATTGACACTGTTAATATATTTGAGGTTATCATATTATCATCGACAACATTATCTTTGTACTTTTTGGGAAAAAAAAAAGGACCTTTTATCCCTATGGGTTTAAGGGCACTTTTTAAATAGAGGATGCAATCATGTCAGGGCCAACAAGGTTTCCCCTGAAAGTTTATTTGATTAGAGGATTCAATCTCAGTCCAATATAAGTTATGAAAAGTACGCTTAGAACAATGAGATACACAAAATGCACTTAAATCTGTTTGCTTTCTGTGGTAATGTTTGTCACAAAAGATTATCTTTTCTTTTTTTCTTCCAAACATATCCATGTCAAGACTCATATACCTTGAAAATGGATTGAGCATTTGAGAAGTAGTATTAGTAAATCATTTAGCATCTATGCAATAGAAGAGTCCACCTATCTTAGCTTTCTTTGCTGACTGTCCCTGCTGGATGGGGGTAGTATCTATTCTTCATTCAAATGAATAGCCTTTTTTATTTTATCGGATGAATTCTTCTTGGATACCTTTCTATCTCAGTTCTGTAACTTCTCCCTTTTCACTAAACTGCATTGCTACCTACCCACACACACAATATATATATATATATATATTTATATATACATACACACACACACACAATGTGTGTGTGTGTGTGTGTGTATATATACATACATAGACAAAAAAGATGTTTTCCTTTTCAAGTGAACACAAATCTTTTAATTACATTAATCTTTTGGCAGTTTCCATTGACATATCAGGTGAAGTATATGGATCAAATATCTGGCGACGTGGAAGGTCATTTGCTGCCTCAGTTCCATCTGACTCATCTAAACCCCAAAAAGCCTCAAGAAGAGTACCAATACATGAAAGGCGTGCTATGGTGGAATCTTTTGTTCACAAGTATACATCTATACAAGCTTCTTGAAGTTTTATTTGTGAACAAGTTAGTAGAGAAGGATCTAATATGAGTAAAATTAGCAAGGGATTGAATGCATGAATATTAATCATACGGTCACTGCACTTTTGAGTTGGTTGTAAACTGAAAGGTTATTTGTCTCTAAGAATGGAAATGCCTATGCTAAAGTTTACTGGTAATCCATGTATAGGGTTCCTTTTTTTTTTTGGGTAAATGTGAATACAGATGACATAAGGAGGAATTTGAATGAAAGCATGAATATGCTGCTAGAGAGACTTGAAGAGATACATATCTTGGCAATTTATTTGGAATTCAGACATGAATCTGGGCAGTTATTCTTAGCATAGGTTAATGAATGATATTGTTACAGTTCTTTGACAATTGATGCACTAGCACTGCAGTATTATTGCCGAGCCAAAATTGCCAGTCATTTTGCAAGTAAACTTTCATTCTGGTCTTTGAAGTGATAAAATTTATTGTTATCAAAAGAGAAAAAATATTATTTGGTTTTTGTCTGTTTGACAAGTGTATTAGCATATTGTGCAAGTATATGATGTATCCTGTTAAGAATTTAAATAGTTCTACTAATATATCTCTACACTTGACCACACCTATGAACGGGACAATGAGTATGTACACCATAAAGTTAGTTGGTTCTAGAATCAGGTTTTTGGATTTGAGGAAAAATGAAATGTTGTGAAAGATGACGGAAAGTCTATGTTGGATTCTTGAATCCAGCTTCATATTTTCTGGGACAATTCTCATAGACAGCTTTGTACAATTGTACTTGCATAGGTACTCACATAGAGTTAGCGTGTTGAACTGTATATGTAAATTTAGCAAAAGCTGCAAAAATCTTCCTATCGAGTTAGTTTGCAATCATTGTTCCATGGTCTCAACTCTAAATTGGACCGAATAATGTTTTGTTTTTCAACATAGAATATATATATGGGAGATGCTCTTGTGAGAGTTACTCTCACGGTATATGTGAGGGCCCCCATCCCTTACTCTCATAGTACCGTGAGAGTGACTCTCACATGAGCATCTCCCTACATATATACATATACATATATATATTGATATTTTAATTTCTTCAAGCAATCGGTTTCTGAAGTACTTGATTGAGTTCTTGTGTATTTTTTCTTTCAGTTATTTTATTTTTCTTTATAACTACAATTACCCTACCACAATATCAAGTTACCGAGATGGCTTCATCAACTTAAACCTTTAATATATTCATGCTAGCTGATATCTGGCTACCTAAAATGGATAAAGCAGCGCAAATATCTGTTAAAATATGGAAGGCAAAGGATCATATATTTTGAGAATTCAATCATATTTTTATATTGCTGATCAACCACTGGATGTTTCATGGTCACTGGATGGCATAAATCTGACATTACGGTGGTAAGGACCATTCAACATGTTTGGTGTCTTGGTAAATTTTCTGTTGGAATAAATGTTAACAGGTCCTCTTTGCAGGTACAGGATCTCAAATGCTGGAAAATTCCCCACTACTTCTGCTGCCCAAAAACAGGTTGGAGGTTCTTATTATGTCATCCGACAGATACTTCAGGAAATACAATATAAATTTAAATTATCCAATGTAAACAAGAAAGATGAAGTGCAATTGAAAAAAACAGAGGAAGTCGTTCTCCCATATTTTGATCCAAAAGAAGCAACCCAAGAGTCAACTGCACATAAAGAGATCTCAAATTCTGCAATATCAGATATTTCTGCTTCTCCAAGTTCAAGATTGAAAGGCATGGAAGAATCAAGCATGAAAATCATTGAATATCCTAAAATGGATGAAACCCTGATTTCAGAACATGATGAAGCTACTAGTGAGTATTTTGAAGCAAAGGAAGAGTCTAAGATTTCAACTCAGGATGAAGAGGTCTTGATTGAAGAAGCTTCAGACCATGATACAATGGTTATGCCTGTCAGAAAGTCCATAATGAAAGGTGAAGAAACAACCAGCATTAAATGCGCGATGTCTAATACTAGCTTGAGAATTGAAGTAGAAGGGGAAGATTGCAATACAAGAATCACTGCTGATGAAAGCATTCAGGATAAGACTCTGGTTTCCACCAGAGATCAGGTATCTAGTGTTTCTAACCTGATCAATAGTGCTATAATTCTGGCTCCACCAGTTCAGCTAATTCAAAAGCCTCTTTTGTGCAGCAATTTTCTTTTGCCAGTATATTACTGTTATTTATCACTAATTTATTGTATAAAAATGTCTTATATCTTATATATTATAATACTGATCAAAGAACAAATCATGTCGACTTGATGTTTCATTGAAAATATTTGATCACATCATCCATTTTACTTATGCAGGTCATTCATTCTACTACTACCAAAACACACGGTCACCAGAGAAAATTGGAAAGTAGAGAAATATTACAGCCACCTGAAGAAGCCAAAGGTAGTCGAAAAGATAGAATGGCTATCAAAGGGTCAGATGGTCTGAAAGGAGAAACTGTGCTAAAAAATGTTCAAGAAGATCCTGAATCAGAGAATTTTGATCGGTAAGCATCTAAGGATATAATATCCTTTATAGTTGCAATCTAATGTTAAAGGATTATAATATATTAATATTTGGATATATGGAGATGATCTCTGCATACAAATGCACCCATGTTTTTATCTTCTACTGAAAATGAAAAAGCTGGGAGAATGAACAAATCTAAAACAATAGCCACTAAAAAAAAACAAAAACATATCTAAAACAATAATTTCTTCGGCAAAAAAAAAAAAAAAAAAATCCAATAATTTCTTCTGCTAAAACAGGGAAAAGGTGGCACCGGTGTATTGAAAACAATAAGAGAAAATTGTCCACAGAAAATAATATCCTTGATGCTGCAAGTTACCAAACCATTAGGGCTACTCTATGCTCTTGAGGCTATGGCAACTGAGATATCAAATCATTCTGGAGACACCCAGAGTGCTGTTAATAATGTTTCAAACTGTATTAGTTGAAAGGCTTTAGGACTTGCTTCATTTCTTAAAAATGGTGTCTTTAAAGACATACAAATCTGCCTACTTGCGTAAAGGTTTCTTTGGATTTCTGAATCCAAAGAGCCTGTTCACCACAGTGATTGGTTTAATCCAGATTTAGTGCTAACAGCAGGTTTTTGAAAAGGTTTTAAAATTGATTCCTAAACTTTTTATGGATGATGTTAGTGGATTATTAACAGATTTTGGATTCCTGCATTTTTTTAATAAAAAAATACTTACTGTTTTGTCTTGTGTTCCATACAAGATTATTTAACTGTTAACAGGAGAAAATAATCTCTGAAAGGTCTTAATCCCTGATTATGTCTAAACCTGTGGCAATAGGACCCAAAAAGAATAAGGGGTCAGTATGATAGTAGAAACTGAAAATTAATCAGCTTGTTACATGTATGTTTTAGATCTTCTTAATCCATATTCTGCAGGTTCTCCAATAGCTAATGCCTTATGCTTCCTCGTAAGTTGTACTTGTGCTGATGTGTCATATTGTTCTCACATTTGACAGTGACACAGCTTATGGATAATATCATAATCTACTTTTACTTGTTTTTCCAGTATAATTGCACAAAAAAGGGGCAAGAGGGTACTACTATTGGAGGCCATATGGAACCAGAAGCACTATAATTGGGCGTTAAGACATGATATTAAGATGAATCAAACCATGAATGTGGATCCATTCATGCATTTTCATGGAAGTTTGCATGAGAGTTTTGGAAAATCCTCAATTTTTTACATCTTTTGCTTTTATCAAATTAAGTTTTTCTATAAATGCACTCTGTCTTGCTACTGCCATGTCTCCTTTGAAGATTGTTTGTTATTTTCCCCAGAAATCAAATAATATTAACCTCAACACCCCCTTCCAAAAAAAAAAAAAAAAAAACCTTTTGTTTTTGCTAACAAAATAACATGACCAATTACTCCCTTTTGTAGTCTTGTATATCTTTTCATGAGTTGGTTTAGTCTTTATATCTGTTGTTTGTTTTTGTCCAGGAGTAGCTCTGAAAAGTTACCAGCTGTAGAAGAACCACCAACTGCGAAATCAACAGTGTGGGGAAATCTAAAGTCTCTTGCAGATGGAATCATCAATTTCTGGAGAAAAATGTAAAATTTTGGACATGGTAATCCCCATATTGGTAAAGATTTGCGCAAATTGTTGAAATATTGCGAAGCTAGGGCATCTCAATTATAGCACATGATTTTACCTCGTTTTCTATTGGATTGAAATTTCAATTCCTAATGATGTGGGAACTGGGAACTCATGTGCCAATTGTTGTTGGGGAATGGTTGTGTATGAAATAAATTTTGTAGAAAAAGGAAGCCTTCAAAGGTTGTTGGAATGTATTTCCTCTAGTTTTCCTCTTTCCATTTCTCTTTTAATCTTGTGCTGTATTATATGGCTTTCTGTATTATGCATCATTGCTATGCTTTAACACATTATGTTGAAGTTTGGCTGGTAATGGGTTGGGTACACCCTTATTTGCATGGATGGGGATTGTAGAGTCTTGAGAATTGCTAATGTTTGGTGGATGCAGTGGCTCATTGTTCTATTGGTATACAGATCACGTTGCCGGCGCTCCCCACACTGGAGACCTGATGTGGGGGGTGAACCCCAGCACACCCAGTGGGGGAGGACTGCAAGAACATGCAGGCGAGGGGACTTGGGGATCGAACTCTGTGCAGCTGGGTGAGAACAAGACTCTCGACCACTGAGCTGTCTCTTTATTCTCAGTTTAATCACTCGATTAACTGTCTTGCAAATCTCTCCATGATGGATCTTGGCCATCCAGTTTCAACCATTTTTAGTTGAAGATGACTGTTGCTGTAATAATTTTTTTTCCATCTGTGCTTGGGTTGTTGAAGTAAATCCAGAGAAGAGAGAACAGCTCCCAAGCTGTATGGTACACACTCTCTACCAAATCAGATCCTCGTCTGTTATCTCAAGGCCTCGTATTGGATATCAAATATATATTTGTCCATGGCCTGGGCCTGAGGCGCAGGTCTTCTCTGGGTGGTTTTTTTAGGACTTATTGGCTCGACCCAGATTTATTTTCTGGTTAAAAAGCTAAATGAGTTGGGCCTGCATTTGCATATGCTTGAAAGTTTGAATATTTGGCCTGGACTAACTTGTTCACTCTGGTTTGACCCAGAAAGGGCCCACATGGATGAGGAGAATACTGTGGATGAGAAAAACTTGTATTTATTTATAAAAGCCACTTTTTTTCCATTTGGACATCCTTTATTAGAAAAGTAATTCATTTCTTAACTAACTTTTGACAATTAAAGAAAGTTTTGCATAGAAAAGAAAACAGACAATTTTTTTAAAGTTAAATTAATTTTAAATAGGTATAGTATTCAGCTATTTAACAATTAATCTATTCAAATAAATATTATAAATTAATTTTCTCGTAGATAGCTTTCTCCATAAATTCAAACAAAATAGAGAATCACTGTTAGAGAAAAGTGATGAATCTTGAATGGGGATTATGTAGTCGGTATTGGGCACATTTGTGCCACCGTTTTTCCACAGAAAAGGTATGGAAAGCGGAAATGTTTTTCTGCACCACAGTAGAATACATTTTAATGAAATAATTTTTCCGTAATTTCACGGAAAGCCCTTTCTTATGGAAGGGGGTTGGACTTGGTGTTCCACGAAACGCGGAAAACCTTCTCCACAGATCTGGTTTTCCACAGCGCCCACAAACATTGGCATATTTGGTTTCACAATGCTAAAAGCTCCATATTTGGTGCTCCTGCTTTTTCGCGAGAAAAGGCAGAAAAATAAACTTATTTTTTTTCTCAAAATTTTCTCCTCATGCATCACTCATCAATACCTCTGCGAATTGCATAAACCCCATTCAAGTCAATGATCTAAGCCGTCCAATTATTGGGGACCCTTTTTCAGATAGCTTTGATCTTCCACAATTGTATCTGTAGACAGGATCAGTTCAATACATGAAAAAAAATAAAATTTTGGGGATACGCCCATGTGTACTCTAGTAACTGTACAAATAATGAGTTGAGTTCTCTTCAATGTTCAATGCAAGCCCAAGCACTAGCCACTAGTAGTAGCCCAGATCCAAAGGCAAAGAACATGATGCCATGTGTAATTGAACCAACTTGTCTCTCACATAAACAAGTAAAATGAATACAAAACTAAATTAACAAAGCCCAACAAAGTATATTACATATCGTCTCAAACAACTAAAACACATTTTGAAAATATCACAACAATATTGCAATACTTGAAATTGTCAAATCTGAAAACTAAAATTGTGAGAAAATCACGATGATATAGGAATGGAAGTAGATCCAATTTTGGAGAAATTTACAAAAAAAAAAAAAAAAAAAAAAGAATTTCTTTACATTTGTTACTTATTATCTGGTATTTTTAGTTACTTATAATAAATTTATTTTTTCAATATTTTTTTAATAACGTTTCAATAAAAATCTCAAATTTGAAGATATTCCCATATTTTGCAAATCCAATAGCAGCTCAGTGGTGAGAGGCACTCCTCTTCTATAGAAACACGTAAGGATTAATTTCTACTTGTAGCGCTAATGGTGAGAGATTTCGGTAAGATGTGTGAGGCAGCATAAATATTTCTCCTATGCGCACATTGCTCAATAGGCATGCACACCTTGTGCAGGAGAATATTGTCCCTAGATAATCACCTTATATCCTTCCCACATCACTTTTTTAATAATAATGGTTGGGTCCAGCTTGACTATGAATTCCTACACAATCAATTCCCATGCAAACAAACTGAACCATAGTATCGGTTTTATATGTCCAATGTGGGAAATAGCATTCTGAGTAAGGTTGTAAACGGGTTGCTTCTGGTTTGAGTCCATGGTAGACTTGGAACCGGAACCGTGAAGGAGAAGGTGAAACTGGATCTGGACCCAGAACCGTTTCGGAACCTATTTCTTAGATCCAAAATCGGAACCAAAATCATATACGGGACAGGTCTAGATCCGGGTTCGGGGGTCTAGGTAGAGAACGATAATAAGAAAAATATAGTTTTTAGGAGAGATTTTTGAAAATTGAGGTAATATGTCGAGTCTCGACTCCACGGGTCTGAACAAAGGTGGAACCGGACCCGGACCCATTTACTTATCGGGGTCTAAATAAGGATTCAGACCTGATTTTTAACGAGTTGGAACCTTCGGATAATAAGAGAATTAGAGACCCATTTACATCCCTAATTATGAGGTTTTAACCCTGGTTGGATTTGGAGCCATAACATGGATTATAGTGTGGTTGCAGTGCACCCCAAGAAAGCCGTTTCCTTGAGAAAACCGTCCTTCTTCCTTGAGATCTAAGATGATTCATTCCTGTGGATGGGGGAGACACAACTGGAAAGGAGTAGCACTAGCACTGCCTTTGTCTAGAGATCTGCTTTAGAATTAGAAAGCGCATTGTTTCATAAATGAAAGCTTTTTTCAAATGGTTGGTGGGTCTTTCTATGAAGAAGATGACCCTTTAATTAGTTGCCAAAAATAGCTCGAGAGAATACAAGGGCGTCGATCCTGGGTCTACTCTCAGTCCCATTCCCTTCCATGCCCTTCTCCACTCCCAATAAAGAGCATTGAATCTAGGATTTAACCTGGCTGCCCCCTTACCTGATTGAGTCAATACAGCCAACTCACCTTGTTGATGAAGAAAATGAAAGCTACCCATTGAGTTTGCTGCGGCTATTGGAGTAGAGCCCACTTATTGAAAATCAAATCTACGTCATTCGAATGAATGCAGCACCCTTTTATGGGATATCTAGTTATCTTACTCTAATAAGAGTTGATCCTACCATTAGACTCAGAATACAACTAATGATTAAATGAATATGGTGAACAATGCAGAAGATTATGTTAGTCATGTTATTAATTTTATGTCAATCTTACGGTGGGGTCAACTCTATTGGAGTAAAATTTGGAGGAAAAAAAAGTCTACAGAGCCTGGGACAAAATCCGGGCTCTGTAGCACGGCTCTTGGAGGAATTCCATAGACAGGCAGGGTGTTCATTTGAGCATCCTGTTCAAGACATCTACACTGTTGAATGTATTCATAATAAATTTGCATGAAATATAAAATTTGAAGACCTAAAATTAAGAGCTAAAGATCATTTGATTGGCTCGATATCTCAGATTCCCCCGACGATATAGAACAAACATTTTATTCTATGTAGCCGATTCCCTCCGGGCTTCTGGTGTTCCCTATTTTAAGACTAAAGTTTCTAACCATAATGTGTAGAGCCAAAATCGAAGTATTTCATACTTTAACCTTCCCTGATGCAGAATAACCAAACATGGTCAGGTCCATTGACAGAATTAGGAATGATGCTATAAGGAGCAAATGTATTTTGAATTTTGGATGTTTGACTCCATTTGCAGTCACCATGATAGTCAATATGTTTCACTCTCTGCATAGGAGTGCACACGTGTATGAGACCCCAGCCATCCATTCTGTTCATCCACTTCTGTGGGCCCATAGCCAGAATCACACAGCTGAATAAACCATCTCAACTAAATAGAAGAGAATTACACAACAAAAGGAACTCCCATTGGCAATAAAGACCTCCACCAGTAACATCCTGTTTCCTCAATTCACTTGGCATCTCATGTGTATAAAAGTACTAGTTGAATAAAAGAAGTGCTGGAAAAGTACTCTCAGATTTCAAAGATCCAAGAAAAAATGGCAAAAAAATAAGAAGCCCAGCCGATTGCAATTAAGACCATCTTGACTTGCAATTTTCATATTATTACTTGTTGGCAAGAGAGCAAGTAATTAGCTTCTTCCATCCATCAAAGCTATAAATAGAGGTGATGGAGTGATGCTTCTACTCATCCCTTGGTGACTTCAACCGTTCTAGTACTAAGTGTGGGTGTGAGAGAGAATTTTCATCTGTTTGAAGTGAGTGGTGTGGTGTTATACACTACCACAGAGCCATGAACATTCTCACTCCTTTGCTCTCTGTCCTCTTCTTCATCCCTCTACTGGGCCACGTCCATGCGGCGGGGTATGGCAGTCCGGCCACCGGGCCGGCCCCACCGCCACCTTTCGTGGTTGCAGGGAAGCCATTCCCACCGCAGTCTTTCGACTGCAATAGCAAAAAGAGCAAATGTTTTGGCAAAACGATCAAGTGCCCCAAACAGTGCCCTGAGTTCAAGCCGGCAGACCCAAAAGCCAAAGCTTGCTTCATAGACTGCAACTCACCCAAATGTGAAGCTGTGTGCAAGAGTAAGGAGCACAGTTTTGTTTAAGGATATCCATCCTCACTTGCTTTTGCTTTTGATTAAACAAGGTAGTAATTTCATGGCATTGGCCTAAAACATAGGACTAACTCCTTTCCTTTTTTGGGTGAAGTAAACCTTATTGATTAGATTGTGCTAGTATTACATGCTAAGATGTGGACCATGGCATCATGGATGGGCTATGAAGGGTGCAAAAGCATTAATATTACTTTGAAGAGTAAATGGTGTGACTATGCAGTGAACTATGGAGCATTTGCAATGGAAGGGGAATTTACAAATAAAAACCCATCCTTCCTGATATTTACGAACAATCAACTTCATTATCCATATCTATATATGAACACATGTACTATCTTGACAATCTAGTGCTTTGATCCTAATTAATGTATCCCCGTCGAAGTTACTATCTTACCTCAAAAATATTTTGGTGTTAATTTCTGGATCCTTCTGTCGATTAAAACAGATTTTTCTTTGTTTCTTTTGTATCGAAATTGCAACTGTTTTCTGACCTTCCATCTTCTCAAACTTTTCTGAGTAGGACATGACAATGATGGAGAATGGAGACATGTATATTTGGACTTAATCTTCACCCAATTTGAACTATGAGGGTTGACCGTAGTTGAATGCATTGTCTTCTTAAATTTTTTAACATGACCCATATGAATTGGTCAATGGGGCATTCTTCAGGCTCTGACTGGTAGTCAAGGTGGTTTGATTGATATATTTAGGATAGTATAGGTGGTCAAATGTGAATATGGATAGCACAGTTGGTTAAATACTATAGAATAAAAATGGTGCAAATTTCTCTCTTATATGAACCTGCAACATTAACAATGAGCACCTTCCACCTGTGCTATAGGCTCTTGTTTCTCATATAACATCTTGTAACAATCATGTGTTACATGTTAATTTGTCTTGTTTTAGTTCTCTCCTATCCAATTTCAATTAACACTTCCTTTTTGCAGAACGAAAACCAAACTGTGAAGGGATGGGAGCGGCCTGCTATGACCCAAGGTTCATTGGAGGCGATGGCATCATGTTCTACTTTCATGGAAAGGCCAATGAGCACTTCACCCTAGTATCTGACTCCAACCTCCAGATCAATGCCCGCTTCATCGGGCGAAGGCCAGAAGGAAGAGCGCGCGACTACACATGGATCCAGTCCTTGGGCCTCAGGTTTGACTCCCACACCTTCACCTTGGCTGCTAACAAAGTTGCCAAATGGGATGACAGCATCGACCAGCTCCACTTGTCCTACGATGGTGCACCCGTTCACATGGAAGAAGGCCATCTCTCTACATGGGCTGCCCCAGATGGCCACTTGGTCATGGAGCGCACTGCAAGGCGTAACAGTGTCATAGTCACCCTCCCAGAAGTAGTGGAGATATCCGTAAGCGTTGTTCCGATAACTGAAGAAGATGACCACATCCACAACTATCAGATCCCTGCCGATGACTGTTTTGCCCACTTGGAAGTTCAATTCAGATTCTTCAATCTATCTGACAAGGTGGAAGGAGTACTGGGCCAGACATACCGCCCTGATTTCCAGAATCCAGTGAAGAGGGGGGTGTCTATGCCAATCATGGGAGGCGAATACAAGTACAAGACGTCTGGGCTACTCTCCGCTGATTGTAAGTACTGCACTTTCTCTCAAGTCTCCATTGTGGCCGAGCCTTTGGCCTTGGAGAACACCTGGATGGACTGCACTAGCAAGATGACCAATGGCCGTGGTGTCGTTTGTCGCCGGTAGAATGGAAGAAAGACCGAACAGTTCGAAGAGTTTCCTAGTAGAGAAGGATCATAGAGAAGTACTTAGAGAGTTTGTCTGAATAAAATGGTATGCTGTTGCTCTTTCAAAGGTACCAATAGTACTAAGGTTAGTGTGGGACTTGTCGAATGTAATCTAAGTAGCAAGTCTAGATAAAGTCGTATGATATGGATGGGTAGACACATAAATTTGGCATTGGAGGCCTTTAGTCTTTGCATGTATTGTATCACCACCTTGTGGTGATACCTTAATAAATGGATTTTCAAGCTTTGAAGTTTCTTTTACAAATTCCACCTGACACATCCTGCAATGATCCAGTTTACGGCTGCTATTCAGGGCCTCTGTTGTGCTCTATAAACGGGCGTTTGTGTTTATAACTCTGAGAACTTTCAACACAAGTAGTACAGTGAGGATTCATGTTCTATAGATGGGAAGTGTATTTGCTAACGACTGGGGCATTTCAGGCATAAATGCTACAGTGTACTAAAGGCATTTACATAACATGGATCACATTCAAGCTTAAAATACAATAAGAACTTGTTTTGTTTAGCAACCATTTAAGTTGGGAAGGTGTTCCTTGAACATGTAACTACAAAGCAATACTCTCTCTTTCATCTCTCATGTAGGAAAACAATTCTTTACTGTTCAATGTCTAGCTGAAGCTCATCTCAATCCTTACACTAACTGCCCTAATAAAACACTCAATGAAAACTGATGGAGCTAATGCAAGTAAATGGTCCAAACCACTACTATAATTACAAACTCTCCTCACCTGATAATCATCTGATCTCAATGAATTAACACCAATCAATGTGTTGACCAGTGCTCACGTCAACATCTCTATCAAATTGGTCTTGCCACTCCTCTTCTTAATGATAGATGCCAGCATCTCAGCAGGAAATCTCAAATGAACATTATCGACCAATTCTGGCAAGGGAAACTGAACTTGGCAAGGAACAAGTGTCTACTGGCAAAGTGCTCAGTTGGGTTTGTGTAGAAGATTATCAACAACATGCGTAGTGGTGTGAAACGCTACAGTTTCAAATCCCAGTGACCACCTGAAAACTCCCCGCCAAGGGACATTGCATTATAGTGTAACGATGATTAAGGGGGAAGGTTGTGGATCAATGCCATAGGGTTATGCAAATGGAATGTCAGTAGCAGCTTATTGTTAGTAGCTTCTGCAATTGATAGTTGAGGTGTCAACAACTATGTCACCAATGTTGCAAGCTTTGTGCTCCACAATGTAAGACTCTTTACATAAAATCATAATTATCATATTTGGATCCACGTGAACTTGATTTCTTCAAGATGACATCGTAATTCAATTGATGGTGTCATAATAGGTAATGATCAGGTTACAGATGTCATAATCCATGGACTAGATGTCCGCCATTGCCAAAAGCCATCTCCTGGTCAAGTAGTAACGCCAGAATCGAAAATTTTACAACTGAGGAGTTTTGATGTTGATGCAATCGCTATCATAAAGTCTTCCAAATTTTGGATCGACCACAAGACCCTCTACCAATGTAAAGATTGGCTTGTGGATGTTATGCAGTGGTCAATTGATGTTTCCATCCCAAAGACTTAAACAACTGTCCAAAAGTCAGGATAATGTGATTCTTTTGGGGCATGATGACAGTTATGGAGAGAATAGGTGGATAAGGGTGACCTTGATCTTCAACCGTTTTGGCCTTAATTGCCATCAACCCATGCCAAGGTGATTAACATTCCCATCTCTGCTTTCCACTTCTTTTTTCATCTTCATTACCTTAGTGTGCTTCCTGGAGGTATTTGCATTTCCGCCATGTTTCACTTACCTTGCAATTATAATGCATTTCATGTGGAATTAACAGGAAGGATTTAAGCTGTCTATAAAATCAAGGTTGGGATTGCTTTTAATTGAAGTAGAGTAGATCGATGTGTTGAGTTGGGCACAAGGACACTAGTGCCCATCCTGGAGATTGGAAAGTGCAGTAAAAGGAGATCAAAATGTTTCTTTCATTAATTGATGTTACTTCCACTCGCACCCTTTGAGTGAAAAACAGTAGTGTCCAGAAATGAATTGTGATACTTTAAAAATATCATCATATAAAATTGCAGGGGTCGATGTGGATTCGTTCATGTTGCCAGCAATCTACATAAAAGTTTTGAGAATATATGCATATCAAATATCTTCGTAGCTTTGGAATGTGGTTGGTAAAATAGTAAGATCTTCACAACTTTTCATTAGTTTTTCTTGAGTGACTCCATAAAATCATACTAATTAGGTGCTTTGAGTTAGCCAGGTAACAAGGAGAGCAGAAAGCAAAAGTCAAGGACAGTGGGGGAATTGGAGTTTGGCAAATGACCATTTTGTTAACAGAGCTTACTTCCAACGAGCAGGCACTGGCACTGTGGTCTCAGATGACAATGAATACCGAGTTTTGCAGTTGCAGATACTAGCCTGGTAAGGACATTAACATGCTCTTTAGGCGCCCTCAGTGGACAAGAAATATGTGCTGATGGAAGGAGCTTATAAGAGAGAAGGTTGTAAAAAAAAATTGTCAACACGAGTATAGTCATTTGATGTTAAGAGCAAACATGCTATTACTGTATGTAGTACTCCATAGTTTCATGTGTTAGATATCCCTTAAAAGTGGTCTTCCAACAACCTCATGATTTGTTACAAAGTAGTAGTAGTGTCAATTCATTTAAAGTTTACATTTAGATATCCCTTAAAATACTGTTCTGTTCTTACTGTTGACGTTTCTCTTTTCTTACCTTTAAGATGTTTTAGTTCAGCCAATTACTGTTCAGACTAACATGAACTATGGAAAATCAATTTATATTTAATATACAAAAATATATCATGTAGCATTAAAAAATGATAAATACAACAATGTTGAGTACAAGGGATATGAACATGAGTTTTCATTGTGTGGAAGGGCCATTTGGATGCCTACTTATGCGGATCTGGAATCCATTTACTAGTCGAGCAGAGGGAAAGAAAGACATCCTGTCATCCTTGAGCTGCACCCACCTGCTCAATCAAACCATGGAAAAGCACACTTTTAGAATTTGATTTAACATAAAATGCCAATTAGCCCCAGAATTTTGTGATATTATTCTGAAAATTAGTACTTGTTCACTTTAAATATTAAAGATGCAAGGAATTAGGACTAAACTATGGGCTGGGAATCAGATCATTGGGCCTAGAATGTCGTACGTTAGTTTTATGTAAAACCGGCAGTGCTCATAGTGTACCCAGAACTGGAAAGAAAATATAAACAGAGGACAGATTACCCGGACCAGGTCCCAACTCAGATACAGGTAATGGGACCTGTAGCCGGATCTGAATTTAATTAAAGACGTTAACCTGGACCCAGAAAGAAAAATCAAGGCCCAAATATTTATGTACTTAATATACCTAATTTAGTATTAATGATATAATATATGGCGATGCCATCTGGTATTCGTGTCCATGGGACCTGAAATCCAGCAAACCCAAACCTTGACCCTAATTAAACTTGGGTCCAAATCTTGGACATAAACCAGATCTGTTTTTCCAATTTGCGTTCTTGGGTATGCAGGTGTTTAAGACCCCTTCCACCACTAATTTTGGGCTTGTTTTCAGACCCTGTAAGGAGAACAAATAAGTTGGGCCAGACCTGGTTCTACAAGTTTTTTAAGGCCCTATCTAAACCGTATGATAAGCCCATTTATGGTTATCATGGGTCAATGCCTGGACGGATTCCTAAACAGTTGCAGTTTCACAAACTACTGGGCCGGGTGAGAGTCCCAACAAACCATTACAAGTCCACAAAAAACCATAAAACCTTCTCTAAGAGAAATTTTCACCTGTATCTGAATATGCAAACTCACCTGTATCTGGTCACAAAATAATGCAAAAAGAGAGCAATTTGAAGTCGAGCCAGTTCAGCCCCTGGGCAAAATCGAGCACCTCCACCAAAGGGAGCATAGAAAGGGCTATTTCTCCAATTCCTCTTTTCCTACACCAAAAAAAATCTAATGTGAGACTCAAGAAAACTGCAAGGTGTACTCTCTTTTGTGACTTGCTGAGAAGTACTATGCAACCAACCTGGTATTCAGGATCCATCCATCTCCAGGGATTGAAATCAAGAGCTCCCTTGTAGAAGCTTTCATCCAAGTGAACTGCTGAAAGAAATGCAACTACAAAGCACCCTTTTGGAATTACATAATCTGAGAAAAAAGAAGGAAAATATAATAATTAATACCACTTAAACAGACAAACTGAAATGGAACTGTTCTTAATATATTACTACCTTACTGTTCCTATTTCCCTTTATGTTTACTATATGTATATTGTTCATTCTAACTTCCATTGAACCAAATTTTGGATGGCCATCCATTTACCTCCATGTTACAATTTTTTTGGCCTTGTGCCGTGTAGTATAGATTGGTTCAGAAATTAAGGCCTTTCATTTCTCTTTTCAACGCGTTTTGTTCTATAAATTTTAAGTGCAATATAGAAAGATACAACATGGGTCGGGTTTGACCGTTGGCACTCGGTTGCCCTTGACTAACTATGCCTGAGAATTTAAATGACTGTAATTGTTAATGGCAAAGAACATAGTGTTTGAAAATTTGAAAAGATTCAAACATACGCAAAATAGCCCCACATATGTTAGTGAAGAAAACTCTTACAAAGGGCATTTTCTTTTCGTAATCACTAGATTTCGCAAATGTTCGAAAATTCTCCAACACAAACCAGCTCTCACTTACAGGTAAGTTAGAATAACCATCCTATAACTTATCTAGAAGAACGTTCAGGAAATCATCCACCAAAAAATAAGTCAATCAACATAGTTGCACACTTGCACCCATTTGGTATTTATTTTGGAAAATGATTTTCAGCCTGAAAGAATGTTCTTTTTACCATCTGCAGAGCATGCATCCAACAGTATGCATACCTTGATATCCAACATCTTCTGTAGCTTCACGTAATAACCAGATAGCAATGCCCCCTATTCGAAGTGTTTCATCAATAACCTGCAGGGCATATCTATATTAATGGTTGGGTGATACAATTAACAGCGTATGAGTCAACAAAGCCTTTCCAATGAATTCCTAGGAATTCAATACAGAGTAAGCAAACAGGCCCCAAGTGCCAGCAATATAGACTCAACATCCAAAAAAAGAAACTTGTATCCATGCGCTTCCTAGGAAAATCTGTTGATTGGGTTATATAGCATGATCTGACTGTTTATCTAGTGAGCTAAACTATTCATAGTCTACAAACCCAAATCTTGGATCAATCAACACCATCCATTCAATCCATAACACGAGATGTTCAAGCAAAGAAGTAGAGTGATGGTCCACTCCTCCAGCACTCTAGATCAACTGTCATGATAATGCTGAATTCATTTAAGTAGCCCCAATCACAAAAAGGTGAGGGTTAGACCGACATCTCCATAAAAAATAAAAAAAAAAAAAAAACACAATAGGTATCTTAAGGTGAAATTTACAATACTCTTAACATACACATTGAGTGAATGGCATCGCTTTGTAATCCTCCCATGTAATGGAGTGGTCATTGCCTGCTCTTCCCAATCTCTCCTGTTCATCCTGTTTGAGATTGTTAAAGAAGATTTTAACACAGTAAAATTCAATATGATTTCATTGATATCAGATGGTTCTTCCATGTACATATATATACTACAGTTACAGAAGATAAGAGAGAATGGAGTTTGTGAAGGGCATTTGAACCCATTTGGAGATTGCCCAGTCAACATGAGAGAATACCAGGAGAAGATATTAACAGCAAGATAGTCTAGTTTATGTTTGACTATTCAATGTTTGACTCTTATCTTCTACAATTGTAACACATAGATGCAGTGAAAATTCAGTGCCAAAGATTAGAAATTACATCAATTGATCTTTAATTTTGGCTCAGACGAGTTGACTCAAGTGGCTTACTGAATTTAATAAGGTACCTGAAAATGTTCATCCAACTCAGCCAACTCTCTGATTCAACTCATCTAGTAAATGAGCATATTTTTGTGTGTACTTACCAGCAGCTGTTTCAATGCCTTGGGGCAATGTGTGAGGAAATAGATGGCAAAGAGCATGGTTTTGGCTGTCGTCTCATTTCCAGCAAAAAGTAGGTTGATAATGAAATCGGCCACAGTATCGTCTGGTAAGTTCGCTTCCTCCAGCAGTCTTCCAAGGACTCCATTTCCCCCTTCTGTAGAAGGTTGGCGCCTTCTTATTTGTGTTGTCTTGTTGATCTTGGTAATGATAGTTGCCCTTGCCTGCCATGTTAAACACATGTTTTAGAATTACACAAGTCCCCGTGTAAAAATCCATAATCTTTGTACTCTCATACATGGGCTACACTTGAAAGAATATAACTAGCTAATATATTTTAATATCATTTCACCTTCATGCCAGTGTGGTATGCAAAACCAGGCAAATTGATGGGAAAAGAGAGGCAACCATCGACAAAATCTGAGAACAAGTTGGCCATCTCGCTCACTTCAGAATCACTTGAAACCCCCAAGAGCTGATTAACCATTAGATTAATGGCCACCTGCGGACAAAGATTTACAAAACCAATGTATCATCTTTCCAGTTGGTACAACTTGAGCAATGAGGGGACTTTAGGCCATTGTGAATTGTAAAGGATTAAGGGGCATACTTGCCTTCCTACATATGTCCTGAAGAAGAATGACTTGGTTGTCATGGAAATTGTCCAGGGTTTGGATCAAAACCATCTGAATATCATTCAAGAAATGGAACTTGAGCTTCTCCAACCTCATCATGTTGGCGGCGATGCCGTGAAGTTTCCTCTGTTGTTCTCCTTGCACATTGATTACACCTTTTTTGCCTACCAAATCTTTGAAAGATTTTGGATAGCATGATTGGAATAGCCTTCCCTCATTCTGCATGATAAACCGGTTGAAGGTTGGGTCTGCTGAAACAACAGCTTGTCTGCCAAACAAGCTGCAAGAGAATATCCTTCCATACCTGCCAAAATCAAGAAAACTTAACTTCAATCTCAACAGAGGAATTCTTTTCGACCTTCACAAGAACATGCCTTCATACAGATAGAATACTAGCATAGAGATGTTCCAAAACTTGTTAATTTATTTGGAACTCAGCCAAATTAACTCTGTTTGGTGGGGCTTTAAACATGGCCAACTTAGTACAATCTGGGTTGAATTGAAAAGTAAGTTTATGAAGGAAAAAAGATTAAAATCCGAGCCGAGTTGGGATTATTGGAAGTTTCAAGAATGCTCATCAATCAGCAAATGTTAGAAGAAACTTGACAGAGAAAATGGAGAAGACAACTCTTCTGTGGAACTCTGACCAACTTCAAATTTGAGGTACTTATTGGAAATTTATCAAATTTTAGTCTTTGGGAAAGGTGATAAGGTTCATAGAATAAGAGATACTGAACCCAAGAAAAATACTTCATATATAAATAGATAAGGATTAATCAATCAGTTTCCCATCTCTCTCTTAGTTTCTTCTCATTAGCATACCTCTTAACCTGCTCTTCAACAAAACGAGGAGGATGCGAACCGGACACAGCTGAGTACCACTTGATGCTATCACCAATCAAGGGCCAACTTCTTCCTCCAGGGGGCAATTTAGAAGCATTCTTGCTACTCTTGCTGCTTTGATTTTGCAAGAATTTCAAAAGGGAAATAATAAAGAACAGCCCTGCAACTGCAAAGGTCCAAAAAATGTAGTAATTTTCTCCCATGTTATGCAACATCCAGAGCAAGTGAACCTTGGAATTCAAGATTACTTGAAAACTTCTCCTTACAGAGATTCGAGAGACGACCTGAAAAGGCATTCCATTAAAGAGAGAGAGAGAGTTATTTAAAGTCTTCCCCTTGGGTATGCAATTTAGAAAATTCCCTCAAACCAACAATTGGGTATTACAAATAGCTTGCTAGCTTTCTTGGCACCATTATCTCCATGTTAGACCAAGTTGTATAACTCAAAAAAAAAAACTATTATTTACTCAATGAAAATTTCCACATATTATTCACTGAAAAATTAAAACTCTAGAGCTTTGAAATATTATTATTATATATAACATTTATCCTTCTGTGACATTCTTCTAAGATATAGAGTATTGTAAATGGTAGAGTGGCCTTTTACACATCCCACGTCGTATGAAGTTGTAGAATATATGAGATCAACTTGAGACCGTTTACTCAGAATATAATATTTTATGCATATTAACTATCATACTTTGTGGTTTAACTATTTTTTTTTCTCTCTCTATGCCAGATAAATATTCATTTGATTTGCTTGAGCTAGCTGCCCTCTTTGACAGCCGTGCATGGTACCTCTAGAAAGATCAACCACACATAATAAGTATGGCTTCAAACCCAACCCAACTAAGTATGACCATGTTATGGTATAGATCCTAGGATTTTGGACACAAACTGATACCCGAAATTAACTTCCAGGTTAGTCTAAAATTTGGAAAGAGATAAAGGGGTCGTCTGGATGTGAAGGACAGTTTTCTCTACCTTTCCTCATCATCCTAACAGACCCAAGGGCTCTGATCAGATGGTTTAAGGAGAACCCATGTCTTAAAAAATTTCTGAGTTTTGGTGTTGTACCTGTTGTATGCTCTTCTTCTCAGACCCCTACCATTCCTTGGAGATGAACAGTTGTTTTGTTTTTTCCATTTCCATTTGGATCACAGACATGTTTTAATCATGCCACTGGAAACCCACATCAAGATGTTGGAACATGGAACAAGATGAATTGTAAAGATGGGGAGTTGCTGAATAAATTGGTGCTTAAATACTGTCATGGAAGGGTACTGTGGAATCCAAGATCTCTCTCCATTGGATGCATTAAATTCAATGAGAAGCATAAAAGCAGGAAAGCAACAGGCTCTAGAGTTTGAATACCTGAAAGGAAGGTTTGAAAGTTGACTTCAGTGTGTTTTTGTCACGGGTGATTCTAAATGCACCCTCATTATGTGCTGTATACACCCACATCCCCTTGTGTGAACAGTTACTGCACCCACGTCCCCTTGTGTGAACAGTTACTGTTCACACAAGGGGATGTGGGTGTGTACAGCAGTAGTGGGGGGTGCATTTAGAATCTCCCTTTTGTTATCATATGCTTTCGTTTTGGGTAAAATTTTTAGCACTTGTTTATTGTTGTCTAATCCTTCTTTCTTTGAGTTTGCACTGCCATGGGAGGCCACGAAACAATGGTGGATTCCGACCCAGTCCCATCATCATAAATCTGGATCCCATTTTTTTACAAGGAACCAATGAGATCACTTCTGTCAGGATCCAACATCAACTTAACAAAAAGGAAAAAAAAAAAAAACCCGTTTTTTATTCCAATTCCAAAATAAGATTTAGAGTGCATTAGTATAATTGGATAAAAAAGATTAAATAATCTTTTAATATACAAGTGGGGCTATTAAATGATATATGATTAAAGTTAAATAGACTTTCAAATATGACTTGTTTCTCGACTTGGAGTGCTTTATAATTGTTTTATTCGAACATCACATCAGTTGAGAAAGTTTCTAAGGGACAGTGATTAGACTAGATATGAATTATGAAGTAATTTTTTTTTATTAGACCACCTATGATCTATGAATCATGTTTTAAACTTTCCAACTTTAATCTACGAGCTTAAAAAGGCCGCGTAAGCTCAAAACAAAATGTGGGCAAATTGAATGTGGCTGGTGTGTGTGTGTGAATAGTAATATGAAATATTTCAGAAGAGATCTTAACTTCATATATAAAATTGCAAAAGTTGAGAAAGTAGAAATTATGATAAGAATTGTTAACCAGCATGTGATACGCAAGTGGGAAGAAAACCGTTTGTTCAACTTAAAAAGAAATTGGCAGAAATCCAACCCAATCATTTATACATCACCGTTTGTTCATCTACACATTTTAAAAATCCATCAACAATAACGGGCCTCACAACAGTAACTGTCTTTAAGATTCAAAAGATCACACCTTAGATTGCCTATCTTTCCAGCTTGATCCTTCAAAATTCAGTTAGTTAAGAGGTCCTTCTCTTTTGAGAGATTCTTCTGTCTAGAAAAGTGGGTAGTTATGGATAAGAGATCTATATATTTATATAGAGTTTTTGTCCCTAAATCTAATATCCAATGACTCTATAAGAAATCCACCTTTGTAGTCTAATGCATACGAGAGAGAAAATGATATGTGTATGATTGATGACATGTGTTACATTTTCAGTGGCTAACCTAAAAAACGCATATAAATGGTGGAATGATCCATGAGAACCACACATATAAGTTTTTTCTGTTTGATACATTGTAGTCTCATGTGGGGCCAACCTATGTACACTTCAACTGTTGGACAGGCAGGTCTTCTCCATGGATTGCTTGTAGGCGAAGTCCCACATTGATTGGATGATTAGCATCTTCAATTTAAGGGTTGTAAAAATAGATGTTGCAAAAGATATTTTTATCCATTTGTGGTCCTCATGGTTATGACTACAGACAGCAATTCAAATATAGTGGAGTACCCCTAATGCCTCTTGTGCTCAATAATTCAATCTATTAAGGTTAACTTCTTGTTTTTTCTCTCTAGGAAATACTCACACTCCCGCACAAGTTGTTCACCTAAATCCATCATCATTATTACTACAATCAAGGACTGATCCCTGATTGTTTCTATAGAATGTATATGCCTCACCACGCGGGGTACAGTGGATTGGCACTATCAAAAGGTTACTAAAATCATTGAATTACAATTCATCGTGGCCCACCTTTTATCGGCTTACCCCTTGACACTCCTAATCCCCATCTAAACACTTACCACTGAACCATCAATGGGTCAGCAGCCAGCACTGAACCATCAATGGGTCAGCAGCCAGCACTCAACCTCACACTTGGGTAGGCTCCAATGGGATCTATTTCTTGCTCCACATTAACATCAATATTTTGGCTCCCAAGTCCCAAGCCATCTCACAAGACGCCGTCACGCAGGGCTCAACAATAAGATTAAGATGACAACATTAAACAAATCAAAGAACCATAGCACAACCTAGCAACTTACGTTTGCTTATGGGGCCCATCTCTTTAATATGCTCAAATGAGGATTGCATGTTTCGTGGCAGCGAAGGTCTCCAGATGTATGTGATGTTCCCTGCCTTCTTCCACTTCCAAAGCCCTTTGACCTGCATAACCTATATCTACTTGGATTTCCTAATTCCAATGTCTCCATTGAGCCTTGCATGTTAAATTAAGCCTTCACACAGCTCGATGCAGCTGTCATTCTAGATTTTTTTTATATACTTGAATTCTACACCACAACTTGCAATGTTGATGTAATCAGTGATATAAGCCAGAGGGGTAATGAGGTGGTTTCAAGTTTCATATGACCCTTGCAAACAGGAGGGAGAAGAAAAATAAATTGGCTTATAGGCCCTGTTGGGTCTGATTGCCATGTGCCATTGATGATTGACCAAAGAAAGACGACTCGACGCGGTTGTTAGCCAGGATTTTGGACATGGGTATTATTTTTCCTTGATTGGGAGACTATCCTCCATTAACAAGTGCCTAAATTCAGGAGTCAGCCACTACTACACACAAACCATGCCAACCCAACATTTCTAGGTAAACTTGTCCATCAAACCTCCTAGAGAGAGTTCTATGTAAGAACTGAAGAGAGTGTATCTCAACTCCTGATACTATCATGTCTTATTCACCCCGGCTTCCATTGGCCAATCATCAGCTATCAAACCAGTCAAAGTGGTGCAGACAGTTGATGTGATCTAATGAAACACCAAAGTGAATGACAGTGCAGGAATCTTTCTTATTGGAGAAACCCGTAAATCTTGAATTAAGATCCTTGAATTCCATCAGATGGCTATGATTTCCATCCAAGAACTTTTGGGTCATCAATCAATTACAACGGCCACTACTTCTATGGATCATTGATGAGGCCCCAAAACTTAGAGACCCAACAAAGTTGGGGACGTAGAGCAAATGGTAATGATCCATCTCTGATAGGAGGTTGCTGCAACTGTTCGTAAGCCATCTGGAGTCCACTATCTTATTCATGAATGATGGGCATAGTGTCCTTGATGAGATAAGTTGCATTCCATGGTCATGATTGACTACTACCTGTTTCATTTAGTCCAAAACTGGAGGCCTGTGCATTCCAGACTAGATGAGAAAACACCCAGAAAAAAAAAAAAAAAGGTTTTAGTGATCCAAAGTAATACTGGAGCTGAGGCAATGTTTGGATCCACTGAACCAAGTTGACCTGCGATCAGCTAGCCTGTGGCTCTGGTTACCAGTAATCGAATATGTAAAGAAATCTTACTTACAAATAACTTGGGTTAGCCAAATGCACAGACCAAGTTTCCTAAACTCGCTTACAAAGATCTGAAAGCACCCCAGGACATTGAATCCCTTGTCCAAAATAGTTAATTTCTCAAAACACAGATGTAACGCAGGCTCTTCAGATTCACCACAAGAGAATAGCATCACACTGCAGATTGTGTATCTTATTATCCAAGCAAATTGTGAAGCGACGAATTCTTCATCAAATTCCTGAATATGACCTGTGTGTAATTAATTACTTTTTTTTCCCTCATCTCTCATCTTCCTTACTAGACCATTTCTAGGAATCTCCTACAACTTCACTCAGTCACTTTGAGAAAATTATGATTATGACGATAATTTTTCCCAACGACTGTACATTTTAATGACAAGTGCTGGTGTGCTACGAACCTTTACAAAGTCTCAGTTGTACATGGTTTGGGGTTGGACTTCATAGAAACCTGAATTTTGGATAGGCTGACTGAAAGCCCAATCCAATCAGATAGAAACTGAGCCCGATTAAGTACAACCACGAAATTCCTGTTAAGCAGGGAACGAACAAAAAGAAAAGTTCTTTGAAAAACAATTCACATCCTGCATGCGAATTGCTCCATCGACCCTGAGGCGGAAGAAAGTATTCAGGTCTTGCATCTTCAGAGCATGAAATACTCTACATCACTGGTTACAAACAGGTTGAAACTGCTTCCTGGCTCCTAAATTCCCTGTTTAAAACTCAAAATAAAAACAAAAATAAAGGCTTATGAGTGTGCGTTTTTAGTTGAAAAAAAAAAATGCACTCTCTTCAAGGCAAATTTAGGCAAAGGAAGAATATTTCAAGGTTTTGGCCATCATCAAACACTAAAATGCCTACACTTCACCTCCTAACAATTTCCATCATGCAACATTCAGCTGAATTACAATTTAATTCTGCAATATTTCTGGCTGGGACAAGGCTATTAAAGAATTTGCTGCTTCTTTTCTTTTCTTTTTTAATTGGAGTGTTTTGGATGTACAAAAATATGAAGTTAATGCAAAACTTTGGTTCTTTTGAGCTGAATGGTTTGGGACAGCATGGATAGACAGATCCACAATGCAGGATAAGGTTTTTCTATGCCTTCTCCCCCAGCTCTGGGATGATTTGCTTCCTGATAAAAGAATCCAGTAGGCCCACACAAGCCAAAGGGCCATCCAACTGATCTGGCAACATGTCAGTAATCAAAACCTTTCCTGATCAACTAGAATAAGAATGAAGTGTCATGTGGAAGTTAACAAGAACCAACTCAGTTTCCAAATGAAACAAAGGAAACTTTGTCAAATAAGTATGAAAATGTAAAAAAAAACTAGCCTCCACTGTGGGTGGGTATTGAATCAAGTAGTAGATGGGCTCCCTCCCTCCCACATGCACGCAGAGGAAGCCAACCCAAAAAGCAAAACCTGGCATACGCATACACAAGCATACAGGTACTCACACAGGAAATTCAAAATGAATAAATAAATAAATGAAAATAAATATATATTTTTTCTGATCAATGAGAAATTTAATACTTCGCATATACAAAATATGCACAACATAAAAAAATAGGATTATGAAAATCGATAACTAGGAGATAAAAGTTGCAAGCCAGAGTCAGAGACTCAGAAGAAATCAGGTACCTGCACCATGCAATTACAAATAACAACAGCGTGCGTCAAGTTATGACGGAATTCAGATCTTTAGACATTATCTGGCCAGAACTCCCGGAAGAAAGCTCGCTCAAATTCCTTCTCTTGCATCCGTTTATCTTCCTCCTGCATCTTCCTCACTCTTTTTGAAGAAGTTTTGTGTTTCTTTTTCGATTTCACTTGCTCCTGGTGTATACAAAAACTGACATTAGCATGTAAAATGCATTGCTGGTGTTTCAAAAATTAATGAAGCCAGTCAAGTGTAAAGGGCAAATAAAAATCCATCTGGACAGAAAATTCTCAGATATTCATATAACACATCCAACATTAACAAATTTGCGGGAAAATGCATTCACCAATATCTTTTTTTATTGGTGAAAAAAGAGGGGAAGCAGTAGAAGCATTGAAATTTACATGTAGCAAGCATATCAATGCCTAGAGAAACACAAGACACCCCAGTGGCAACTGGCAAGGGTGACTCATCTCACACAGCTACCCAGGGAAGAGGGATAGATCCCTGGGCAGGTAGGTTGACTCACCGGTTAAGTACCACTCACGCACCTAGCAAAAACAAAAAAAAGTATATCGATGCCTATACTACATCACCAGCGGTTGAATGTGTAGAAGATGAATAAATAAATAAATGCATTTATACGGAAATACAAACAGGTGAAGGCTGCTTCATCTGACAGACGAAGGGCCATCTGAGATGTGGCATCCTGTTGGAGTCAATTGGCCCAACCAGTTGTAAAAACTAAGTTGTAGATTAGCAGTCTCCCAAAAACAGCCTCATCAGGGTTTCTAGCCAGCCTATCAAAGCTGATGAAACTGACACTGAAAAACAAACAGAGTAAATCCTCCTCAGCCATCTATGCAATTGCATTAAATAAGAGGGCCAGAAATGTTTAATGGTTTTTCTTTTATTTTTTTTGGTAAACCTCTAAGCTCTAACCACAGCCTACCTATGCATCTTATAGGGCCAGCACCCATGGTTTTAAAAATTAGCCAAGTCCAAATGGGTGCCCAGTCAAGTCAACAACACCCCTTGTGTCTCCTTTCTAACTGATTCCTATAGAAAAGGCTTGAGACATCTTTTTCTCCCTATTTTCCTGTTGGAAGAAGCTTTAGGAGATTTTTGGGGGTTTTCAAACAGATTTGAGAAGATTAAAACCATATGTTGAAAAAGATCTAAGCATTCAAGGCTGGATGCACTGCTCATCCAATTGAGTGAAAAACAATGAAAAACAAATGAGAACAACTATTTGTACTTAAAATTTTTTTTTTTTTTTTCCTTTTTTGGTGGGGACTTAAAATTCATTCATGCTAACTAAAACATGATGATCATTAATAATCTACATTATTTTCAATTATTTAGCTCTTTTGTCACATTTTCAAAGGCTTCATGCTCTAGGATGCGACTTGGTCGAGTCAACTCAACTCAAGGGAGACTGAGTCCGATTTTTAAAACCTTAAAAGTACTTGACTTCAGCAGAATGCCAGTATGCCACACCTTTCAAACTGGGAATTATGAATTGGGCAGAAATTTAAGGAGGAAAAAGAGAGAGACACAAGAAAAGGCACCAGAAAGCAACTTGACAGGCTTAAACAAGTGGTTTATTGTCTTTGAACATAAATAAGTAAATTACTACCGCAAGTTACAGAAACTGATTCACAGCAAAATCAAACAACACTAACAGATCCCACTTTATCTACCCTGCCTGAATGCTCAAAATAGACATCCACTCATTAGAATGCATGCTCATGGAAATGAACATCCATTTATACCCAAATACATAGCTACCAGTCTGAATACTCATATGAAGAATGCATTACCCATTCAATATATCAGACCTGTTGCAACTTGCAACCATAATGAAATTTGGTACTGGAGTGTACCGTCTCTGCTTTGTTAACACTGAAGTTCAAAAACTTTCTTGTGAGGTGAAGGAAACTTACATTGTCATCTGCACTTTCAGTGACGGGGTCTTCAAGACGATTTGCAGTATTTTTCTTTATCTTCTCTGAACCTAGACCGCGTTTGTCGTTCTTCAAATGCGTTTGCAATGGCACCAAACGACCCTATTCCCAGGCACAAAATAAATCATCAGTAAGTCTCCAACTAAGGGAAGAGCAATTTACCAAAAAGAAAAAATTTTACCCAAAAAACACCTAAAGGAAGAGCAAAAATTAAGTAGCCAAGTACACAGACACAAATGAAACGACCACCAACACATCAACAACAAAAGGAAGAGGGAGGGAGAGGGAGAGGCAGAGGGAGGGAGGGGCATCAACAACCCCCTTCAGTTTATCCACTGAGAAAGGGCATGAACAGAAATGCAAAACAAATGTAGAAAATAATCAAAATATCAACTTGTCAATCTTGTGTGCTGAAAATTAAAACAAGCAATCATGTTCTAAAAAAAGACTTTCAGCTTATTTAAGTAAGTTCCAAAGAAAGTTGTTGCAAAAAATTCAGCTAATGAACTCTGTAAAAACATCAGGAACCATCTTGAGCACCAGTAAGTCATCACAAATCACAACCAGCGGATTGCATTGACCTCTCAAAGTATTATTAACACCAACCTCGCCTATGTTGCACTGATTGTATGACATGAGCTTACAGTATTAGAAATGTATCACACTTTTCATGCTATATAGTGTCGTCATGTAATCTACTAGAATTAACTTAAACATTCATTCGCAATTTATTAGACATTATAAGCTTCTTTTGAATAAGTTATCGAAAATTATATTTCATTCTTTAGAGTAAGATTTGTATATTACATTTATTGATTTAATTTCTGAATGTTATATTTATATTTAAAAAAGGAACATGCATTTTAAACATTATGCCAATCAAATATTATGTTAAGGGATTTGCCAAACTGGACACCTGGTACCCATATTAGACTCTGGCATAAATGCCCATACGCAATCTAGAAACCATGATTGCAGCATTGCAGAGCTGATTTGTATCTTGAGCAAGGTAAACAAGGATAATCCATCCTATGTGTGTGTAGGCGGCTCTGTGTGAGTGTGTGTGTGTGTGTGTGTGTGTGTGTGTGTGTGTGTGTGAGAGAGAGAGAGAGAGAGAGAGAGAGAGAGAGAGAGAGAGAGAGTTAAGCTTCTCTATTTTTGGGGACCTTCTAGTTTCATATCAGTAAACGAGGCTGACGTTGCTTGCCCTTTGGACATGTCAGCGAGAAGCTGACAAGATTCATTTTAGGAACTTCATTGTGGAAGGGGGCTCTTTATGTGCCATTAGATGGGCTTCTGCTTCTTCTGATCCTCATTGTCGCCTAGCCGATTTGTGTGACGAGGTGGTGGAATTGGGCCTCCCAGCTTGAAGTTTCCTCCGCTACCATTAAGCGGTCAGCGAATGGGTTCGCCTGACACTCTAGCTAAAATGGGTGTTGGGAGTGACAATCTTGTCATTGATAATTGTATCTCTCTAGCTTTGTAAGCTATGGCTCAGGGGTTTGGCTTATCCTTTTCTTCCCTTTTGTTTGCTTTCTTTTGTTGTTTGATGTGAGTTTTAGACTAAACCCACCACAAGAAGAGGTATTATCAAAGTTATTCAATTCTAGAAGTGCAGTTTTAAATGTTATCCTATCCAGGGGTAGATAATCAGTGTCGAATTCAGGTGGGCGCCGATTCAAGGGTCTGCGTTTCTGTGATGGTATGAAACATGTGAATGTTGTTAGTTTTAGCCTAAATCTACCACATGAAGAGCTATTATCAAAGTTATTCAATTCTAAAATGGGCAGTTTGATAATCAGCAGATTAGTGTTGAATTCATCAATTCTAGAAGTGCAGTTTTGTATGTTATTCTATACAGGGATGAGGGGTGGTAAACCCTAATCATTTACAACCATTAAAAGGAAAATTCAAGGAACAAATCAACAAGAAAGGAGCTAAAAAAAGATCAGATGAATTGACTGACTTGTTCTGATATTCCAAGACCCGTGCCCTCTTTCCAACCTTGCTTCTTCAACAACTGCGATAGGTATTCAATATGAGATCGAAGAAAGACAATTGAATGACAAAACCCTAGAAATTTCTTCATATCTGTCGAAGAAGATAAAAGGAGGGGAAATCGAAATAAACCTTGTAACCGATGTTCGAGGATCCGATGGCGCGAGAATTGGAACCCAACTCCTCTCCCATCGTTTGATTTCTTCTCGCGGGCTGGATGAGTGTTTTAGCGTCAGGTTACTGTCCCCAATTCGTGATTTATATCTTCGGTGGGATGTTGGTGGGCCCCACTTAATCAAGGAAATTGGAATTGATGTTTGTCGCCCCCACCCCCACCTTATCGAGGAAATTGGATATATATATATATATATATATTTTTATTTTATTTTATTTTTTTCGTACGAACGGTATCCTTTCGGGCTCTCTAAACTCCTGAAGATAGATAACTTCGAAAAAGAAGAACCGTGGTCCTAATCACTAACCAACTCCTTTGAGTTATTGTTGGTAAGTGTCTAATTTTCTTTAAACTAATTCAAATTATTATATATGAAAAAGACTAATTTGAAATTAATTATCTACTTTTTGTGTTTATTTGCCGGATATATATATATATATATATATTTTTGAGTGCTTTGTATAATTTGCGAAAGGTTTTACAAATATTTTATTAAATCAACTTAAAGATCTTTTACCTCTCTTCAAGAAATGTAATCAAAATGTTACTTTTTTCAAACAAAGATAGATGTTTAGTAATTAGACACTTTTATGCCTTTTCTTTTAACAAGCTTACCCATATAGCTCTTATAATATAATCTGCTTGGGTGGGTTTATCCCATAACAAATTTTCTTGTACCACTTTTTTTTATATGGCAAAAAGAATTTAATTGAAATAGCTCTATCTCAAATTTATTTATTTAAATCACCTCTATTTCATATAGAGGATTTGTCGTACATACATGCGTAATAATCAATCTATAATTATTTATATGTTTCATACAACCCATAATCCATCCAATAATTTATATCATATGAGAGATGAATTATGCCCAAGTACTCATGATAAGGAAGCACCTGCTAAGAGCGTGTTTGTTTGCATTAAAATATATAGTAATTTAATATATATATATATATATAAGTAGTTAAAAATGAAGACAATGGGTTAATTTTTAAAAATAAGCATCAAAAAACCATTTCATTTATAAACACGAAATCAAAACAAGCGGGAAAATGGGAAATGAATAACATATTTTTAATATTTTTTTGTGGCTCTATTTAACATGTGATATAGAAAATTTTCAATTAATATGTTTTGGCTATATTGTATACTTGGTTATATATCACAATCAAGTTCATCAGGGAAAAGAAAACGAGACTATCAACAGTGGGCCTGCCGTATATAATCGCTCAAGTTTTTTAGTGATATGACCCACTAGATGCACCTCAATAATCCGCAGACTACCGAATGAAACCATGGCCATAACCAAGACTAGTGCCAAACGGGCCCAATGATAAAATGAAAGGACCCCAACTGGTGTGGACCCACAATGGTGTCCCCACATGTGTGTGGGTAGAGCCACATGGACGTCCAATCCCTTGCATAGGATGTATGGACCAAATTGTAATTTTAATGTGTATTTGAAAATTGGGGTTGCAAGTCTGCCTCCCTTGAGACAAGATGAAATCCTGCATTTGCAGCTTTCCTCTCCATCACGACATGAAATCAAAGTGTTCCCTTTATTACCAACTTGTCCTCCCTTATGACAAAATGAAAAGTTGCATTTTGATTTTTTCCTACAATCATGGAGTTGCAGCTTTCTTCCATCCCAGGCATTTTTATTACAAACGTAAGTTGTGCGATTAAGTTTCCTATTCCGTTTTGAAACCCACTGGCTATAAAAATCCAATGTCGAAAAGTGATTTAAATTATTAATTTACTATTTTTATAATATTTTTAATAATCTAGGATAAAATTAATTGTGTTTTGTAATTTTATAAGTGAGTTAAGATGTTAATTAACCAAGTCTACACGCTAGAACAGTGTTTTTCGGCCCTAGTTTAGCATCTTAGAGGATTTAGTTCGGAATTTTGGAAAAAAGTCACTTCTTTTTTTGTTTGAAAAAAAAAAAAAAAAAAAAAGAAGAAGTAGTTAGACACAAAATACAAGGTTTCACCTTTCATTGTTTGGTTTTTATAATTCGTGAGATGGGGCTTGTAACTTTCCCCGTCGATTCATTTTTCACAATAACAAAACTACATTTTTTTTCTTAGGAAGGGATTGGCTTATTGGATTATGTATCTCTGATAGTTATAAGTATGAACGAGCTTAGAGCCTCTTTTTTTGTTCCAAAGTAAGGCGGGGTAAGATTCATAGTCAAAGTCAATGGATTAAAGGGTATTTTGAAAAATTTTAAAAATAGACATATACCAGAAAAATCCTCTTAAATAGGATGACCACAGTTGATGACCTTAAACTTTTATACTTCCAGCCCAAATCATCTCTTCTTTATTTTCCGTTTGACCTAAAAAGTGTATGAAACCAGATTAAACTCAAAAAAAAGTTGGGGTTCCTCCATCAAGAGGACTTTTAGGGCATGGTGTATCCAAAATGGGGCTCGTTGGTTGATCATTTAAGCACGGACAAACTACGGACTGTGTCCAATATCAGGTAAACTTCTCCAAGACTTGGGATAGAGCAGAATACAACAAAAAAAAAAGTGACTCAGATAACAAACCTTGGTGTGGAGACTGGAGAGCTGACAGTCTCTGCAAGAAACTTGAATTCCTGAGCTGACACCAGCTCCAATCCAACAACCCATATTTCTCATCCAACCCAATTGTCCCTTCCCTGATATAGTAGCTTCCTTGTAAGGTCCACAGGGCCCAGTCCAGATCCAATTTGGCAGCGATCCCATAAAAGCAATTTAAGAACCTGTTGTCATTAACATTAATCCCTCTCTGATCAAACTCCAAGACTCACTGAAAAACAATGGCCACCCTTGATCCAGCAGAAAACCTCCTCTTCTCATTTGGATGAATGTGGCATATAAGAGCATAGATACAATTAAATAGAATTAAGTTTCAACTGAACTATTACATGAACAATGTTCTTTTTTTTTTTTTAATGTTAAAACTTTCATTAAAACCAAATCAGTACAAAAGGTTTATACTGACCAAGACAACAGAAAAGAAAAACAAACAATGATACAAAGCTTTAGACCACCATACAGAGCAAACTACTCAATGACAGAGAAACCAGAAAAAAGAGGAAGCTTTAGAGCACCATACAAAGCTTTACTACCTGAACAATGTTGCAAACACTGTATTGATTGCTCCCATTCTTGATTAGGCAATCTCCATATCAACACCGTCACTTTCTTGAATCTAATCCATAACAAACCACACGAGTCAAGACCAACAAAACCATTAAACATTTCAAGTTGAAACTTGAACTCACGGAGAGATTTTCGCATAACTAACCCAACATGGCAGGAGATCAATGAGGATATGCAAAATCCAATTTGAAGTCCCACATCATAGAACAATAGTGCTTAAGTACAGATAATTGACAGTAATTACCTAGAAAAACAAAAAACAATGTTACATGAAGACATATAATTTATAAAAACACTCATCTATCAGCATTGGAATCATCATTGTAATAGTTGGAAATCTATCCTACTTCAGTTATAAAAACTATTTATCATGAGGAATTCTACAATGCTCTAAATGACCTTTTTATTTGTTCTAATGCAAAAATTGGGAAGAACATAACACAATCAGATGATGAACTTAATCATAATCACGATCATCAACAAAGGATCATCACATCAATCCAAGATCAAGATTAAAGAATATTTTTAGTAAACTCTAAAAACAGAGTCTATCTAATAAGTGTATATTCTGCAAATTAGTGTTCGAATATCAATATATTTTGTAAGCCTGTAAAGCTGTGACGAGGTTGATGATGATGAGTGATGATGATAGAATCCGGGAAGGATGGTCTTCTTGGCGATTGCAGGACTTAGGCTCTGATACCAATTGGCACCCCGAGTAAGTACAAAGCATCTTCTACTAGTACGACACTATTAGTACACTTTGAAAGACAATGGAAATGAAGTAGAAAGCCTCTTAAAAGATTTTGAATTATTATAAAAAATCAACAATATGATATTCACAAATTCTGTTCTCCTATAAGCAATAAGAAGTGGGAGTTTCCATCGTACCCCTACCTAAGTAGGGGTACCCATGGGCCAGGCCTTTATTTATATTTTGGGTCATTTAGTATTAGGCCAGACTTGGATTAAGTGGTAAGAAGCCCAAGGCCCAGCTTAGCACTGGCCAAATAATGCGTGCCTGTAATTCAGTTCAGTCTAGCTTGATTGACTCAATGGGTGGGTTTCGCTGGATACGGGCTTGTGTTTCTAAAGTCAAGCTGAACCTAGATATGCCTCAGCCTCGGCCAACTTGACCCATGAACACCTCCATCCATAAGGCAAGAGGCCCCCTAAGTTTCACATTTGGGTTTATGACATAGGCACCAACCTAATTCTACATGCATCTCGCTGCTAGACACAATTTGTGTCTAGGTTCTTCATCAGGTGGAGGAATCCTTTTTTACTCTTCTTGGTTCATGATGCACGAACTTGCCCTCAGGGGCGAGGACACATACCCCTTGGTGTATGTTGATTTGACATGCACAGTGTTTCTACAGTGTCTGCAAATGAGATGAAACTTGACCCAATCCTGCCAAGTTGCCCCTTTCCACTTCTCCATTCCGTGAGACCTGTTGTGTGGTGGCACCATAGCCTTCACAATAAATGCCATTCTACGAAAAAATTTCTCCAGGAGCACACATCCGGACCATCCCTTGAATTTCACCTGATCCCACTATGACGATGGCACCATTCCAAATGGATAGCACGGAGATGAAAATCACCTGCAAGTTGACAGCTTCCATTAGACACAGAAACTCGCCAGTGATATGGCACGGCATGTGAGCAAAATTTATAGGGCCAACGTGTGCCAGCCATGACTGCACTAGTTTCATCCCCAAGGACAAGATCCTAGCCTGGATACTATAGGCCCAATAACTAAAAAGGGCCTTTACTAGGAGAAAGAAAAAGTGCGCCCCATTCAATGCTAATCTTATAATAGTAATTTCCTGCAGTACATTTTCACTATATATACGGAATTTTTTTTTAGAAAACTCGTTCGCAAGCACATGCTGTTTATTTAATGGGCCTAATATTTAGTCATAATCCAGTACATCTCAATATAGGCCCAGCCAATTAGTAATTCTATTAGGCAATCAAGCTAGCCTTGTGCTGAAATATTACCAGGCTTTTCGGAAAACCCAGGTCCTTTACCTCTCAGGCAAATATACAATCCCATGACATACCATGTGGACTGAAAAAGTAAGCCATACCCAGCTTACTCCAAAGCTATGATGCACGGATACTTTAAAATGGGCAACGTATCGCGTCGTACCATATCCGATACTTCACTTTTTATGTGTAAAATCCATATCCCTGTCGTGCCTACGACGCGTCCTTGCCGTATCTGTGCATCATAGCTCCAAAGTAACAGGTTCAACGTTATCTATTTCATAAACCAACCGATATACTGAAAAAGTTCGAGTACTACTACGGTTTCTAGAGACCATAGTTTTTCAGCAATTTGCACACAATTGAATTTCATCACAGCAATTCGCTTGGAGATGGCATCCAATGGCTGCTTGTCTAGTCCCAGTGCAACCATAACTTCCAAATGTGAAGCCCAATTCACACTGGCAAACTTCACTGGCTGACCACCTCCATCGACGGTATCCACCGTGAGTTGGTGTTAAGTGGAAGAGCCATTGAAGGCCATATGACTGAGATATTAAAAACCAAATTGAGAAGAGGAAAAAGAAAAGGAGAGATTTTCATCATGGCTTGTTTTTGAAGAAAGAAATGAAGAGAAGAGGCTTCCAGGTGTATATAAGTGCACAAAAAATCTATTATCGCAAGTCGACAAAGTCCATGAATGATACAATCAGAGACCTTTGTCTGTGACATACTTTCTTAACTAATTCGATCTGGTTTGTAAATGTATACATGTATATTATGTATTTGACGTACTTTTATTGATAGAGTTGCATTTTCCAAGAATGATAGAATAATAGATTTGTCTTTGACATACTTTCCTACTAATTCTGGTAAGTTGAAAGTATCTTTGGATTTTACCAATTTCCCAATGCTGATAGATTTTTTTTGTACCCCAGCTGTGGGCCTGCGGGACCCAAGAGAGCCCACATGAGTGGGAAGTAGAGCCGTGGGAAGGAAGGCCTACACAAGTGGGAAGATTTAAAGGAAAAGGGGGGAAAAAACAAAAAAAGAACGGGAGAAAGAAAGAAAACCAAAGAGAAGATTTGGAACACATGATTTCTCTTCCATTGCATACTACTAAAATTCTATCCAAAGTATGTACCTTTTATCACCAAAGTCTTTTGGGGAGTGTAACTCCAGCCTTCTGTTTGGTCACAAGGACCTAGCTTGAGTGGCTCAAACAATGACTTCTGTACCACACAGGCCTGTTGCTGAATGGAAAATAGATTTATAAGGTCTGCCATTTGAAATACCAGGGCATGCATTTTATGGAAAGAAAAAAGCATGTTTTTATGTTAGTAGGTCTTAGGCAGCATGTAAAATATATAAAAAATGTTCAGATCATAATACATATTAATGGCCCTTTTGTTTGATTGATATTAAATTCCTAGGAATTCTGAGCTGTGCTTTTCCATCTAAGGTCCCAAAATGGGAGGAAAAGTTGAAGTCGAGGGAAGGCTATCAAATAGACAAAGATTTGGCCAAGCTCTGATCATTTTAAGCCTGGCCCATGAAAGGTTGGGGGATGGATTATAGACCTGTGCGACCCTGGGCCATGTTGGGCCTAATGTTCAGCCCATGAAAGGTTGGGGGACCAGTAAAATCAATCAGATCCAGACGGACCCTGCTCAACCCTGGTCAGACTTAGTCTATTCCAGACCCAATCCTAAGGCTCATACCTATACATGGCCCTAGCTGTATTTTATTGCGTTTGTGTCTGACCCAGATCCATTTTCAAATTGTTTGAGATCTTCAGGTGTTGGACGCCAGAAATCAGAGACAACCCATCAATTGTAAGATTGGGCCAAGACCTAGTACATTCCACGTCCGGTGCAATCAAATATTGGGTATAACATATCCATTTTACAGTCCTAGGACTTGATCAACAACACATCTTGGGAAGGAGGCTGGATTGTGGAAAGTCGCTGCAAGAAGCTTGCATTTCGAAGCTGACCCCAGCTCGAATCTAACAAGCCATATACCTCATCCGTCCCAACTTTCCTCCTCAAATAGTAGCTTCCTTGAAAGGCCCACGGGGCCCATTCCAGATCCCTTTCAGCAGCAAGCCCAAAGAAGCAATTTAAGAAGTTGTTATCATTGGCATTAGTCCCCCACCCATCAGCTCCAAACTCACTGATAAACAAGGGCCACCCTTGATCCAGCAGAAAACCTCCAGCTCTCATCACATCCTTAACATATTTGCCACAAGCTCCATCCAGGTTTCCACTATACCAACTGTACGAGTGCAGCTCCAAACTCCCTTTAAATGTTCATGTTCACACCCAGACTCAGCTCCTTCGTTCATGTGCCAGTAAAAAAAAAAAACTAGTGAGGCTGTATGACGTTGATCGAATGGGCCATGTTGACATTTGTTATTGTGGCTCAAATTAAGACTGGGCCAACTGAATTTCATATTGGTAGGGTCTAGATTGGGAAAGTCGTCATATCTATTCAATATTCTACAATGATTAGTCGGATTTGGGCAGTGCTTATAGTTGCATAGGCTGGGCTTTGTCATATTTTCCACAGTGATTGATAAATGACTTGGGCCTGGGCATATTTATAGGCAATTGCCTTACTATATAAGCCCTAGATCGAATGGGCATTTTAACACAAACATGTGTCGAGTTTTGTAAATGAGTTGAAGCAAGGCCTAACTTTCAATCCCCTGGATGGAACTGGGTCAGCTCACAGTGCCTTAAATCAAATGAGCTAGTGTTTGACAAGCTTCACCTGATTAACTCATCCTGCCTTACCTATCAGTAGCCATTTATCCAATATATAAATAGAACAAATAAATACAAAGTGAACACTGACCTAATCAGAGCACCTATACCTGTAACAATCACCAGCGTTTTGTTTGGGCCCACAAAGCTCGTTGCTAAGGCTAATGGCAACAACATTGGTTGTTATATTCATGGAAGCCATATTGGCTAATCCACTGGTCTACAATTGTGGGTCAAAATATTGGTCTCCAAAGAAGCCATTACCAGTCGTTATTACTACAACACTATCAAGGGTTACTAATTTGATTGTCTAGTATGACCATGACATTGTTATCACCGAGTTTTGAGATGACCTCCTGGTGAAAATGATAGAAAAACAAGAAAAGTAAGTACTAAACAGATTATGAAGCTATAAACAACTGGGCCTCAAATATTGTCAAGTAGGGAAAAAAACCAAAAACTGACCCCAAATTGATAGAATAACGCTTCAATAATGGTTACGGCAAGGGAAATTCTAGTAGACATTTTTTTTTCTCGAACTAGGATTTGTATTGTGGATTAGATCGCATTCCGTATGAATGTGCTTAATGCCAAATCTAGTGTTTTCTTTTTTGGTACCCCAGACAAGGGGGCTGGAGCCAAACTTTTTTTTTTTTTTTGTGTCTGTCGAGGTCATCTATCATCCACATACAAACTAGGACTCCACCGATCTAATACCTTCTCACACTAGAATATCACAAAGCAACCCCAAGGGGTAACTCAGTTAGCCTAGGACCATGGTTTGCTTCTGGAGGTTGAGGGTTCAAAATTGCGCTACCACATTGGGCCCACAGGAGATTTACCCGGCTCCCCCTGCGCCCGTAGAGATTAGTTCGGCCCAAAGGGCTGGGACACCCTTCGTTATAATAATAATAAAAAATATATATATATATATATCGCAAAGCCTGTATGAATAAGGTTAACTCGTTATGGATTGAAATTTTGATTATTATGGATTGAAAAATATCTATGCCACCAATAGGTGGATTAAAGCACTTAGAGAGGCAAAGATGTATAGTTTTGTCGCCAATATTGTTGTGAATGGTCTATGAATAATTGTTCAGAAGCTGTAAAGACTGCTTATGATTTGTGAGAAGTGAGTATTGGTTGCTATATTCGCTAAATTATGAATGTATTAAACCAATTATTGTTGTTTGAGATTAGACCTAAGAATAAGTAACCATCGTTATTGTTTCACATTTTGGATGTAAGTGGTCGAGTTATTTCGGTTTTCTTAGGGAATTCATGGTCATCAACAATCATAAATTGGATAATACAAAGAAAATTTGCTATAAATCATCGCTGTCATTTTTTATAGTCGTGAACTTAAATTGTTGATGTGAGAAAGTTGTTCTTTGGAGCATTAATTATAATTCAGATTCTTGTACAATAAAACATTTGTAACATAATCATTAGAAAGAACATTGTTGTCGATTCAAATGTTAGATGTATGTAATAATGAGTTATTGTAGCTGACTCGGGAATTCTTGGTCATCAAGCATTGTAAATTAAGAAATTTTGAGAATAAATAATTGCAGGAGAGAGTTGTTGCTGTAGAAAGTCAAGAGAACTCAAATGGTTGCTCGTATTATTGGGTGCGGAGTTTGCTTGTTGGAGTGTTGATCGAGAAAAAGATTGGTGCGGATAGAAAAATATGAATGCTGTCCTTTGTTTGTTAGAATTTCCTTAGATTCGAAAAGATATACAAATTTGTATTAATGCTAGAAATGGTTGACTCAAGAATTCGTGTTCATCGAGAGTCGTTAATAGTAGAAAAATTGCTATAAATCATTGTTTTCGTTGTTTACAGTTGTGTGTTAATTGTTGACGTGAGAAGGCTTTTGGTTAGAGCATTGATTGTAATAGAGGTTGTTCTGGAATAAAACATTTGTATATAATCATTGGTTTAACCGCTGTCGTTGATTCATATATTGGATGTATGCAATCATGAGTTATTGACTTGTAGTTGACTTAGGAATTCATGTTCGTCCAACATAGTTGACGAGCGAAGTTTACGTAGTTGAGTATCAGTTGAAACTGAGGTTGTCTTCTTTTTATTTGTGTCTGTCATGGACATCTATCATCCAGACACAAACCAAGACTCCATTGGCCAGTACTTTGTAGAGCTAGAATATCACAAAGCCTGATAACTTGTTATAGATTGAAATAAAGATTGTTATGGATTGAAAAATATGTATGTCACCAATAGTTTAGATTAAATCAATAGTTTTTCCGCCGATATTGTTGTGCCCGGTCTATGAATAATTGTTCAGTGTGTGTAAATGTTGTTTGTGATTTGTGATTCGTGGTTTGTGAGAAGTGATCATTGGTGGCTGTATTTGCTCATTTATGGAAGTATTAAACCAATCGTTGTCGGTTGAGATTGTAGATCTAGGAACAGGTAACCCTTGTTATTGTTTCGCATTTTAGATGTAATTGGTTGAGAGTTATTTCGGTTGTCCTTGGGAATTCATGGTCATTGAGGATCATTAATAGGAAAAGACAAAAAAATTGCTATAAATCATCGTTTTTGTTGTTGAGGGTCATGAACGTAAATTGTCGATGTGAGAAGGTTATTGCATTGAGCATTGATTGTAATTTAGGTTGTTCTAGAATAAAATATGTGTTGCTCATATTGTTGAGTGCGGAGTTTGCTTCTTGGAGAATTGATCGAGAATAAGATTCGTGCGGACTGAAAAATACAAAATGTTGTCCATTGTTCGTTAGAATTCCCTTGGATTCTTAAAGATGTATTGTTTGGTATCGATGGCGTAAATGATCATGAGTTATGGTGGTTGACTCCGTAATTCATGGTCATCGTGGGTTGTCATAATTGGAGAATTTTTCTAGCACGACATCGTTATTCGAAGTCGAGAGCATTCAGTATTATCGACGAGCGATGTTTTCTTGTTTGACCACTAGTTGAACCTAAGGTTGGTTTTTTATTCTTTGGTCTGTCAAGATCATCTATCATTTAGGCACGAACTAGGACTCTACTGGGCTAGTACTTTGGAGCACTAAAATATCATATAGCTAGTTCGAATAAGGTTAACTCGTTATGGATTGAAACTAAGGTTGTTATGGATTGAAGAAAATGTATGTCACCCTTAGTTGGATTGATGCCTTTTGATTGGCAAAGATGTATAGTTTTGGCCCCATATTATTGTGACAGGTCTATGAATAATTATTAATGATCCATAAGCATTGTTTATAATTTGTCAGAAGTGATCATTGGTTGTTGTATTTGTGTAAATATAAAAGAATGTGACCAATGGTTGTTGGGTGAGATTGTAGATCTGGGAATAAGTGGCCATTGTTGTTGTTTCTTATTTTTTATGGAAGTGGTCATGAGTTGTTTTCGGTTGTCCATAGGAATTCAAGGTCATCAAGGGTCGTTAAAAGGACAGGACCAAGAAAAATTGCTATAAATCATTGTTGTCGTTGTTGATTGTCATGATAGTTAATAGTGTATGTGAGAAGGCCGTTGGTTGGAGTATTAATAGTAACTGAGGTTGTTCTGGAATAAAATATTTGTATATCACCAATGGTTAGACTGTTGTTGTTGATTCATATGTTGGATGTATGTGAACATGAGTCATTGTAGTTGATTTGGGAATTCATGGTCATCAAGCATTTTTATTTAAGGATTTTTATTTTATGAAAGTTATTTAAGAAATTTTGAGAATAAATAGTTCTGGTATATACGTGTTGTCGTTCAAATTCATGAGTACTCAAATTGATAGAAGCTTAGGTTGTTCTGGATTAAAAAATGTGTTTTGGATTGGCAAATACGGCTAAATTTATAGCCAATAATTGTTGTGACAGGTCCATGATTAATCGATCATAGTATGCAAAGGTTGCTTATGATTTGTGAGAAGTCGGCATTTATTGTTGTATTTGCTTAATCATGAAGATAGTTGACCAATTGTTGTTGGTGGAGATTGTCGATTCTAGGAATAAGTGACCATTATTGTTGGTTTACATGTTGGATGTAAGTGGACCATTGTTGGAATTCATGGTCATCAAGGGTTATTAATTGGAGAAGTCTAATATACATTACAATATATGGTTGTTGTTGTTGTTGTTGTTGATGATGATGATGATGATGATGGTCGTGAGCTTTATAACGGTTGATGTGAGAAGGTTGTTAGGTAAGAGAATTGATAGAAACTAAGGTTTTTCTTGATTAAAAATTATGTTTTGGATTGGGAAATATGTATAGTTGTTGTTGTCGTGAGCGTTAATTGTTCAAAGGTTGTTGGGTTAGAATAACAATTGTAGCTAAAGCTGTTCAGGATTAAGAACTATGTATGTCATCATTGGTTTGGATGTCGTTGGATTGGTGAGATGGTTAAAAGATGTCATGTCATCCTTAGTTGGTTTTATGCTTTTGAATTGTTGAAAAGAGCATTCTTTCAGCCAATAATTGTCTGAGGCACATGTGAATAATTCATTGAAGCTCATGGAAGTTGTTTATGATTTCGTGACAAGTCATCAAGGGCTGTTGCAATTGCTAATCTTTAAGGTACTTAAAATTATCATTAAGATTGTGCATTTTGGGAGTAGCGACCATTGTTCTTGTTTCCTATTTTCGATGTAAGTGAGCATGAGTTATTGTGGTTGATTTAGGAATTCGTGGTCAAGAGGGTTGTTATTCGGTAAATTTCAAGACTACATAATTGTGTGAGATCGTTGTTAATAGATATGAGGATAGGATGAATTGATCTTGGTATTAACGGCACAGAAACAATGCTAGTTAAGAGTGTTGATTCACTAAGGTTGTTGCGGATAGATAACACGAGCACCCATCCTTACTTGTTAAAAGACTCAATAAAAATATCATGAAAACTAAAAAACATAACACAAATAATAAGAACTGGATGCATGGGGCCAAGGTGGATCGTCCATTTAGGTCAAGAACACATTTCGGTCAAAACATGGAATGAGGGGGCCACGGTGGATGCAAAATCAGATCTCCAAACTAAAGTCTAAAATATTCTCCATTATACGGGGTCCATGTCAAAAATTTAGCGGATTAATTGAGTTCATACATCACTCCCAATTTGACTTAAAAGATACCAACATTAAAAGATCGAGCGATGCAATCTAATGGAGTGAACCCACGTGTTCACGACACAAACAGGGCCAAAAACATGCCTCCGGAGCTTTTTCACAAAATCAATAATCTTGCTGCTGAAACAAAGACCCCTGTTAGGGGTCCAATGGAAAAGTCCACTACCAATGGAAAACGGGTTCCCTTGGTTAGATTTCTCTCCACAGTACCTAGCGATTATAATTACATTAATATTTAACATAACGTTACAAGATATATTAAGATCCATTACAGTGGGGATACATGACAGGTCCATTCCACAATGCTTCCGATGGTCTTTACGCACCGAAAGATTTCAACCTCCACATAAGGCCTACAAAGACACATTTGGTTAAAATATGGAATGACATCTAGCGCCGAAAGATTTCAACCTCCACATAAGGCCTACAAAGACACATTTGGTTAAAATATGGAATGACATCGAGCGCCATAGGAATATGTGACTGATCTAACCCGCAACAATCTCAATCCTCCGTTTGCATCAAAAGAGTTCATCATCCATGTTCATTGTCAAGAACATGTTTCCGTCAAAACATGGAATGAAGGGGCCAAGGTGGATACAAAACTGGATCTCCAAATTCAAGTCTAAATTATTCTCCATTATACGGGTCCATATCAGAAATTTAGCTGATCAACTAAGTCCATGCATCAGTCCCAACATGATTCAAAACATCCCAACATTGAATGATGGAGCAGATCGCAATGTGATGGACTGGACCCACGTGTGAATGACCCCAACCAGGCCTAAACCATGTCCCCAAACCTATTTCCGCAAAGCCAACAATCTTCCTACTGCTCCAAGTACATCTGGTGGGGGTTCACTACCACACTTAATATACACCCAATATTGCCTATAGGGGAAGTAGCAACAGTCGCATAACTTCCTTCTGTACCGGAGACTCCGAAAAATGGGAAATTTAGAAGAAAGAAGCAACGGATCGAACGTGAACAAACTGTGGACCCCAAGTGAAGAATAATCAATGACCCTGCTTCTTTTCTTCTTTTCTTTTCAAACGTTCACTACCAATGGAAAACGGGTTCCCTTGGTTAGATTTCTCTCCACAGTACCTAGCGATTATGATTACATTAATATTTAGAATAACGTTACAGGATATGTTAAGATCCGTCATGCAGTCACGGTGGGGATTACATGACAGGTCCATTCCACGATGCTCCCGATGGTCTTTATGCACCGAAAGATTTCAACCTCCACATCAGGCCAACAAAGACACATTTTGGTAAAAATATGGAGGGACATCCGTCGCCATAGGATTATGTGACTGATCTAACCCGTGGTGATCTCAATCCTCCGTTTGCATCAAAAAATTTCAACATCCATGTTCATGGTAAGAACAAATTTCTTTGAAAACATGGAATGAAGGGGCCTAAGGTGGATGCAAAACTGGATCTCCAAATCCAAGTCTAAATTATTATCCATTATAGGGGTCCATGTCCGAAATTTAGCGGATCATTTGAGTCCATGCATCAGTCCCAACATGATTCAAAAATCCCAACATTGAATGATGGAGCAGATAGCAATGTGATGGCCTGGACCCACGTGTGAATGACCCCAACCGGGCCTAAACCATGTCCCCAAACCTATTTCGCAAAGCCAACAATTTTGCTACTGCTCCAAGTACATCTGGTGGGGTCCACTACCACACTTAATATACACTCAATATTGCCTATATGGGAAGTAGTTACAGTCACATATCTTCCCTCTGTACTGGAGACTGAAAAAATGGGAAATATAGAATAAAGAAGCAATGGATCGAACGTGAACAAACAATGGACCCCAAGTGAGAAATAATCAATGACCCTGCTTCTTTTCTTCGTTTCTTTTTAAAGTTCGCTACCAATGGAAAACGGGATCCCACGGTTAGATTTCTCTCCACAGTAGCAATTATGAGTACATTAATATTTAGAATAACGTTACAGGACAGGTTAAGATCCATCACCATGGGGATACACGACAGGTCCATTCCACGATGCTTCCGAGGGCCTTTATGCTCCGAAAGATTTCAACCTCCACATGAGGCCTACAAAGACACATTTCGGTAAAAATATGGAATGACATCTGTCGCCATAAGAATATGTGAATGATCTAACCTGCGATGATCTCGATCCTTCGTTTGCATCAAAAAAGTTCATCATCCATGTTCATTGTCAAGAACACGTTTCCGTCAAAACATGGAATGAAGGGGCCAAGGAGGGTGCAAAACTAGATCTCCAAATTCAAGTCTAAATTATTCACCATTATAGGGGTCAATGTCATAAATTTAGCGGATCAATTCAGTCCCTGTAGCAGTCCCAACATGATTCAAAAGATCCCAATATTGAATGATGGAGCAGATCGCAATGTGATGGACAGGACCCGCGTGTGAATGACCCCAACCGGGCCTAAAACATGACCCCAAACCAACAATCTTGATGTTGCTCCAAGTACATCAGGTGGGGGTCCACTCCCACACTTAATATACACCCAATATTGCATATAGGGGAAGTAGCTACAGTCGCAAAACTTCCTTCTATACAGGAGACTCAGAAAAATGGGAAATATAGAAAAAAGAAGCAATGGATCGAACGTCAACAAACTGTGGACCCAAGTGAAGAATAATCAATGACCCTGCTTCTTTTCTTCTTTTCTTTTCAAACGTTCACGACGAATGGAGAACGAGTTCCCTTGGTTAGAATTCTCTCCACAATACCTAGCGATTATGATTACATTAATATTTAGAATAACGTTACAGGATATGTTAAGATCCGTCACGGTGGGAATACATAACAGGTCCATTCCACGATGCTGCCGATGGTCTTTATGTACCGAAAGATGTCGACCTCCACATGAGGGCTACAATGACACGTTTTGGTTAAAATACGGAATAACATCTGTCGCGATAGGAATATGTGATTGATCAAACCCGCGACGATCTCGATCGTCCGTTTGCATCAAAAGAGTTCATCATCCATGTTCATGGTCAAGAACACGTTTCCGTCAAAACATGGAATGAAGGGGCCAAGGTGGATGCAAAATTGGATCTCCAAATTCAAGTCTAAATTATTCTCCATTATATGGGTCCACTTCAGAAATTTAGCTTATCAATTCAGTCCATCCATCAGTTCCAACATGATTCAAAAGCTCCCAACAGTGAATGAAGGAGCAGATCGCAATGTGATAGATTGGACCCACATGTTCATGACCCCAACCGGGCCTAAAACATGTCCCCAAACCTATTCCGCAAAGCTCACAATCTTGCTCCTTCTCCAAGTACATCTGGTGGGGGTCCACCTCCACACTTAATATACACCCAATATTGCCTATAGGGAAGTAGCTACAGTCACATAACTTCCCTCTGTACCGGAGACACAAAAAATGGGAAATATAGAGGAAAGAAGCAATGGATCGAACGTGAACAAACAGTGGACCCCAAGTGAGGAATAATCGATGACCCTACTTCTTTTCTTCGTTTCTTTTCAAACGTTCACTACCAATGAAAAACGGGTTCCCTTGGTTAGATTTCTCTCCACAGTACTTAGCGATTATGAGTACATTAATATTTAGAATAACGTTGCAGGATATGTTAAGATCCGTCACGGTGGGGATACAGGACAGGTCCATTCCACGATGCTTCCGAGGGTCTTTATGCACCGAAAGATTTCAACCTTCACATGAGGCCTACAAAGACACATTTCGGTAAAAATATGGAATGACATCTGTCGCCATAAGAATATGTGAATGATCTAACCTGCGATGATCTCGATCCTTCGTTTGCATCAAAAAAGTTCATCATCCATGTTCATTGTCAAGAACACGTTTCCGTCAAAACATGGAATGAAGGGGCCAAGGAGGGTGCAAAACTTGATCTCCAAATTCAAGTCTTAAATTATTCACCCTTATAGGGGTCAATGTCATAAATTTAGCGGATCAATTCAGTCCCTGCAACAGTCCCAACATGATTCAAAAGATCCCAACATTGAATGATGGAGCAGATCGCAATGTGATGGACTGGACCCGCGTGTGAATGACCCCAACCGGGCCTAAAACATGTCCCCAAACCTATCCCGCAAAGCCAACAATCTCGATGTTGCTCCAAGTACATCAGGTGGGGGTCCACTCCCACACTTAATATACACCCAATATTGCATATAGGGGAAGTAGCTACAGTCGCATAACTTCCTTCTATACAGGAGACTCAGAAAAATGGGAAATATAGAAAAAAGAAGCAATGGATCGAACGTCAACAAACTGTGGACCCAAGTGAAGAATAATCAATGACCCTGCTTCTTTTCTTCTTTTCTTTTCAAACGTTCACGACGAATGGAGAACGAGTTCCCTTGGTTAGAATTCTCTCCACAATACCTGGCGATTATGATTACATTAATATTTAGAATAACGTTGCAGGATATGTTAAGATCCGTCACGGTGGGAATACATAACAGGTCCATTCCACGATGCTTCCGATGGTCTTTATGCACCGAAAGATGTCGACCTCCACATGAGGGCTACAATGACACGTTTTGGTTAAAATACGGAATAACATCTGTCGCGATAGGAATATGTGATTGATCTAACCTGCGACGATCTCGATCGTCCGTTTGCATCAAAAGAGTTCATCATCCATGTTCATGGTCAAGAACACGTTTCCGTCAAAACATGGAATGAAGGGGCCAAGGTGGATGCAAAACTGGATCTCCAAATTCAAGTCTAAATTATTCTCCATTATATGGGTCCACTTCAGAAATTTAGCTTATCAATTCAGTCCATCCATCAGTCCCAACATGATTCAAAAGCTCCCAACAGTGAATGAAGGAGCACATCGCAATGTGATGGACTGGACCCACGTGTTCATGACCCCAACCGGGCCTAAAACATGTCCCCACACCTATTCCGCAAAGCTCACAATCTTGCTCCTTCTCCAAGTACATCTGGTGGGGGTCCACCTCCACACTTCATATACACCCAATATTGCCTATAGGGAAGTGGTTACAGTCACATAACTTCCCTCTGTACCGGAGACACAAAAAATGGGAAATATAGAGGAAAGAAGCAATGGATCGAACGTGAACAAACAGTGGACCCCAAGTGAGGAATAATCGATGACCCTACTTCTTTTCTTCGTTTCTTTTCAAAAGTTCACTACCAATGAAAAACGGGTTCCCTTGGTTAGATTTCTCTCCACAGTACTTAGCGATTATGAGTACATTAATATTTAGAATAACGTTGCAGGATATGTTAAGATCCGTCACGGCGGGGATACATGACAGTTCCATTCCACAATGCTTCCGAGGGTCTTTATGCACCGAAAGATTTCAACCTTCACATGAGGCCTACAAAGACACATTTCGGTAAAAATATGGAATGACATCTGTCGCCATAAGAATATGTGAATGATCTAACCTGCGATGATCTCGATCCTTCGTTTGCATCAAAAAAGTTCATCATCCATGTTCATTGTCAAGAACACGTTTCCGTCAAAACATGGAATGAAGGGGCCAAGGAGGGTGCAAAACTAGATCTCCAAATTCAAGTCTAAATTATTCACCCTTATAGGGGTCAATGTCATAAATTTAGCGGATCAATTCAGTCCCTGCAACAGTCCCAACATGATTCAAAAGATCCCAACATTGAATGATGGAGCAGATCGCAATGTGATGGACTGGACCCGCGTGTGAATGACCCCAACCGGGCCTAAAACATGTCCCCAAACCTATCCCGCAAAGCCAACAATCTCGATGTTGCTCCAAGTACATCAGGTGGGGGTCCACTCCCACACTTAATATACACCCAATATTGCATATAGGGGAAGTAGCTACAGTCGCATAACTTCCTTCTATACAGGAGACTCAGAAAAATGGGAAATATAGAAAAAAGAAGCAATGGATCGAACGTCAACAAACTGTGGACCCAAGTGAAGAATAATCAATGACCCTGCTTCTTTTCTTCTTTTCTTTTCAAACGTTCACGACGAATGGAGAACGAGTTCCCTTGGTTAGAATTCTCTCCACAATACCTAGCGATTATGATTACATTAATATTTAGAATAACGTTACAGGATATGTTAAGATCCGTCACGGTGGGAATACATAACAGGTCCATTCCACGATGCTTCCGATGGTCTTTATGCACCGAAAGATGTCGACCTCCACATGAGGGCTACAATGACACGTTTTGGTTAAAATACGGAATAACATCTGTCGCGATAGGAATATGTGATTGATCTAACCTGCGACGATCTCGATCGTCCGTTTGCATCAAAAGAGTTCATCATCCATGTTCATGGTCAAGAACACGTTTCCGTCAAAACATGGAATGAAGGGGCCAAGGTGGATGCAAAACTGGATCTCCAAATTCAAGTCTAAATTATTCTCCATTATATGGGTCCACTTCAGAAATTTAGCTTATCAATTCAGTCCATCCATCAGTCCCAACATGATTCAAAAGCTCCCAACAGTGAATGAAGGAGCAGATCGCAATGTGATGGACTCGACCCACGTGTTCATGACCCCAACCGGGCCTAAAACATGTCCCCAAACCTATTCCGCAAAGCTAACAATCTTGCTGCTACTCCATGTACATCTGGTGGGGGTCCACTACCACACTTAATATATGCCCAATATTACCTATAGGGGAAGTAGCTTCTGTACCGAAGACTCATAAAAATGGGAAATTTAGAAAAAAGAAGCAATGGATCGAACGTGAACAAAATGTGGACCCCAAGTGAGGAATAATCAATGACCCTGCTTCTTTTCTTATCAAACGTTCACTACCAATGTAAAACGGGTTCCCTTGGTTAGATTTCTCTCCACAGTACCTAGCGATTATGATTACATTAATATTGAGAATTACGTTACAGTATATGTTATGATCCGTCACGGTGAGGATACATCAGAAGCCAATGTCAAAATTCAGGTCAAAAGTATTCTCCTTTATCCGGGGCCAATTTCAGAAATTTAGCAGATCAATTAAGTCCATCATCAGCTCGAGATTGACTCAAAAGATCCCAAGTTTGAAAGATGGAGCAAATCGCAACTTGATGGACTGGACCCGCATGTTCACAACCTTAACCAGGCCTATAACATACCCCAAACCTCTTTCGCAAAACCAACAATCTTGTTGCTGCTCCAAGTTCATCTTGTGGGGGTCCACTGCCACACTAATATTTACTATATGAAAAGTAGCTATAGTCGCATAACTTCCTTTTGCACTTAAGACTTAGAAAAATGGGCAATACAAAAGAAAAATGGAACGGACTGAACGTCAACAAAGTGTGGAACCCAAGTGAAGAATAATCAATGAACTTACTTCTTTTCTTCTATTTTTTTTTTTTTTTTTAACAAATGTTCACTACCAACGTAAAACGGACTCCCTTAAATAGATTTCTCTCCACGGTTCCTAGCGATTATGATTGCATAAATATCTAGAATTACTTTGACAGTTATGTTATGATCCGTCGCAATGGGGATACTCGTGAGGGATTGGACCCACGTGTTCAGGAGCCCATCCAAGCTTTAAACATGCCCCTGACCCAGTTTCACAAAACTAGCAATGTGGTTGCTGCTTTAACGACAGTTGGTGGGGGTCCACTACCACAGTAAAGATATTCCCAATATTTCCTATAGGGGAAGTAGGCATAGTTGCATAGTTTCCTTCTGTACTCGAAGACTAAAAAATATGGCCAATTCAGAAGGAAGAAGCAATGGACCAATTGTGAACAAGTGTGGACCCCAAGTGAAGAATAATCGATGAACATGCTTCTTTTCTTCTGTTTTTCTTTTCAAATGTTGATTATCAATGTAAAAGGGACTCACTTAATTAGATTTCTCTCTCCGGTACCTAGCGATTATAATAACATGAATATCGTGAAGTACGTTAAGTGTTATGCTATGATCCGTCACAATAAGGATACATGACAGGTCTATTCCGCAATCCTCTCGACTATCTTTATGCCTCGAAAGATTTCAAAGATGTATAGTTTTGTCGCCAATATTGTTGTGACTAGTCTAGTCTATTAATAATTGTTTAGAGACTATAAAGGTTGCTTATATTTTGTGAGAAGTGAGCATTGGTGGTGTATACTTGTATTCGCTAAATTATGAATGTATTAAACCAATTGTTGTTTTTTAAGACTGTTGATCTAGGAATAAATAACCATCGTTATTGTTTCACATTTTGAATGTAAGTGGTCAAGAGTTATTTCGGTTGTCCCTAGGAATTCAAGGTTTTCGAGAATCATTAGTAGGAGAATATAAAGAAAATTTGCTATAAATCATCATTGTCATTGTTGATAGTCGTGGACATAAATTGTTGATGTGAGAATGTTGTTGTTTTGAGCATTGATTATAATTCAGATTGTTTTACAAAAAAGCATCTGCATATAACCATTGGAAAGAACATTGTTGTCAATTCAAATGTGAGATATATGTAGTAATGAGTTATTGTAGGTGACTCGGGAATTCTTGGTCATCAAGCATTGTAAATTAAGAAATCTTGAGAATAAATAATTGTGGGAGGTAGTTGTTGCTGTAGAAAATCATGCGAACTGAAATTGTTGCTCGTATTGTTGAGTGTGGAGTTTGCTTATTGGAGTATTGGTCTAGAAAAAGATTGGTACGGATTGAAAAATATGAGTGTCATTCTTTGTTTGTTAGAATTCCATTAGATTCGTAAAGATACACACTTTTGTATTAATGATGTAAATGATCGCTTGTTATAGTGGTTGACTCAAGAATTCAGGGTCATCGAGAGTTGTTAATAGTACAAGACTGAGAAAATTTGCCATAAATCATTATTGTCATTAATAGTACAGTCATGTGTTAATTGTTGACATGAGAAGGATTTTGGTTAGAGTATTGATATTAATTGAGGTTGTTCTGGAATAAAACATTTGTGTATCATCACTGGTTTGACCACTATCGTTGATTCTTATGTTGGATGTATGTAATCCTTAGTTATTATAGTTGACTTAGGAATTCATGGTCATCCAACATTGTTATTTAAGGAATTTTGAGAATAAACAGTTGTGGGAGATAGTTGTTGGTGAAGGTCATGTGCACTCAAATTGTTGCTCGTTTTGTTGAGTGCTGAGTTTGCCCGTTGGAGTATTGATCGAGAATAAGATTGGTGCAGATTGAAAAATATGAATTTGGTCCTTTGTTTAGAATTGCCTTGGATTCATAAAGGTCTACTGTTTTGTATTGATGATTGCGAGTAATGGTGGTTGACTCAAGAATTCATGGTCATCGTGGGTTGTTATAATTGGAGAATTTTTCAATGCATCGTTGTTGTTTGACGTCAAGAGAATTAAATATCGGTATAGTTGACAAGCAAAGTTTACGTATGACTATTGGTTTAAACTGAGGTTGTTCTCTTCTTTTTTTGTGCCTGTCAAGGACATCTATCATCCAGACACAAACTAAGACTCCACCGGGTCAGTACTTTGTCGAACTAGAATATCACAAAGCCTACATGAATAAGGTTAACTTATTATAGATTGAAAGTAAGATTGTTATGGATCGAAAAATATGTATGCCACAAATAGTTAATTAATGCACTTAAAGAGGAAAAGATGTATTGTTTTGTCGCCGATATTGTTGTGGCTGGTCTATGAATAATTGTTCAAAGTCTGTAAAGCTTGTTTATGATTTGTGAGAACTGATCACTGGTGGCCATATTTGCTAATTTGTGGAAGTATTAAACCAATCGTTGTTGGCTGAGATTGTAGATCTAGGAACAGGTAACCATTGTTATTGTTTCGCATGTTAGATGTGACTGGTTGAGAGTTATTTTGGTTGTCCTTGGGAATTCATGGTCATTGAGGATCATTGTTGTTGTTGACAGTCATGAACGTAAATTGTTGCTGTGAGAAGGTTATTGCATTGAGCATTGATTGTAATTCAGGTTGTTCTAGAATAAAAAAAAATTTGCTCATATTGTTGAGTGTGGAGTTTGCTTGTCGGAGAATTGATCGAGAATAATACTCGTGCGGATTGAAAAATATAAATGCCATCCTTTGTTCGTTAGAATTCCCTTGGTTTCGTAAAGATGTATTGTTTGGTATTGATGGCGTAAATGATCATGAGTTATGGTGGTTGAATCGGGAATTAATGGTCATCGTGGGTTGTTATAATTGGAGAATTTTTTTAGCAAGTCATTGTTCGAAGTCAAGAGCATTCAGTATTATCAACGAGTGATGTTTGATTGGCTGACCACTAGTTGAAACTAAGGTTGTTTTTTTATTCTCCAACCTGTCAAGATCATCTATCATTTAGGCACGAACTAGGACTCCACTGGGCTAGTACTTTGTAGCACTAGAATATCATATAGCTAGTTCGAATAAGGTTAACTCGTTATGGATTGAAACTAAGGTTGTTATGGATGGAAGAAAATCTATATCACCCTTAGTCAGATTAATGCCCTATGATTGGCAAAGATGTATAGCTTTGGTGTCCATATTATTGTGACAGGTCTATGAATAATTATTAATGACACATAAGCATTGTTTATGATCTGGCAGAAGTGATCATTGGCTGTTGTATTTGCTTAATTATAAAAGAATGTGACCAATGGTTGTTGGGTGAGATTGTAGATCTAGGAATAAGTGGCCACTGTTGTTGTTTCTCATTTTTATGTAAGTAGGCATGAGTTGTTTCGATTGTCAAGAGGAATTCTGGTCATCAAGAGTTGTTAATAGGACAAGATTAAGAAAAATTGCTATAAATCATTTTTGTCGTTGTTGAAAGTCATGATTGTTAATTATGTATGTGAGAAGGTCATTGGTTAGAGTATCAATAGTAATTGAGGGTGCTCTGGAATAAAACATTTGTATAACATCATTGGTTAGACCGATGTCATTGACTCATATATTGGATGTATGTGATCATGAGTCATTGTAGTTGATTTAGGAAGTCATGGTCATCAAGTGTTGTTATTTAAGGAATTTTAAATAGTTGTGGTAAATACTTGTTGTCATTGAAAGTCATGAGTACTCAAATTGATAGAAGCTAAGGTTGATCTGTATTAAAAAATGTGTTCCGGATTGACAAATATCTAGCTTTATAGCCAATAATTGTTGTGACAGGCCATGAATAATTGATCATAGTATGCAAAGGTTGCTTACGATTTGTGAGAAGTCATCATCAGTTGTTGTATTTGCTTAATCATGAAAGTATTTGACCAATGACTGTTGGTTGAGATTGTAGATTCTAGGAAAAAGTGACCATTGTTGTTGGTTCACATTTTGGGTGTTAGCGGTCATGAGCTATTTTGGTTGTCCCTGGGAATTCATGGTCATGAAGGGGTTATTAATTGGAAAAGTCTAAGATATATTACAAAAAATGGTTGGTCGTGGTGGTGATGTTGATGCTAGTCGTAAGCATTATAATGGTTGATGTGAGCAGGTTGTTGGGTTAAGAGTATTGATAGAGACTAGGGTTTTTCTTGATTAAAAATTATGTTTTGGATTGGAAAATATATATAGTTGTTGTTGTCATGAGAGTCAATTGTTGAGAAGGTCGTTGGGTTAGAGTAATGATTGTAGCTAAGGTTGTTCTAGATTAAAAAGTGTGTATGTAATCAATGGTTTGGATGTCGTTAGATTAGTGAAATGGTTAAAAGATGTCTTGTCATCCTTAGTGGGTTTTATGCTTTTGAATTGGTAAAAAGAGCATTCTTTCAACTAATAATCGTCGAGGCACATGTGAATAATCGATCAAAGCTTGTGGAAGTTGTCTATGACTTCGTGAGAAGTTATCAAGGGCCGTTGCATTTGCTAATCTTTAAGGTACTTACAAATTCTCATTAAGATTGTACACTTTGGGAGTAGCAACCAGTGTTGTTTTTTCTTATTTTGGTTCAGGAATTCATGGTCATGAGGGTTGTTATTCGGTAAGTTTCAAGACAACATAATTGTGTGAGATCGTTGTTGTTGTTGAAAGATGTGAGCATTAATTGTTGTTGGTATTGATGGCACATAAACTTTGAGTATTGATTCACAAAGGTTGTTGTGGATAGAAAACATGTGACACCCATCCTCACTTGTTAACAGACTCAATAAAAAATGACATTAAAATTTTAAAACTAAAATACATAACACAAATAATAATTACAGAACAGTATGATAAATGTGATAAATGTTGAATACGCAGACATTAAGGAGGGGAACTAATCAATCCCGCCTTCCATCTATATCAACCATCTTGCAAAGAATTATACAAAATTCTGACCTAAATATTAAAAAATAAAAAAAGGTGCAGTAAAATATCGATATAAACCATCACTTGAAAAGGACTATACAAAATTCTCATTTAAATATAATGTAATACATAAAAAGGTATGATCAAACATCAATATCAACCATCACTTGCAAAGAATTATATAGAATTCTCACATAAATATAAGAAAGCAATTTAAAAAAGTACAGTTAAACACCCTGCTTTCTTCCATGGGTGTTTACAAGCCAAGCTATGCATGAAACCTCAAGCCACCTTTAATGCAGAGGGGCCCCTTCTGCATTAACAACAGAGATGAGGTTTCACACATGTGGGGACTCTCACAAGAGAAAATTTGGCATCTGGGAATTTCCAATACAAACTAAACAGACAATGATTAAAAAAACCCTAAAACCTACTGATAAGATGAACAATCACAAGAAATGGAATGGACAAAACAGAGAATAAATAAATAAGGAGAAACTACAGAAATTGAAGGAGAAAAGCAGTTCTCTGACCTGATCACGATGCCACCAATGTAAGATTGAAGCTCTTGAAATTTCTAGAGATAATCCGGACGCGCATAGAATGCTCTAAATCTTAAAACTCCAAAAATTTGCATTTTAAGAATTTCTATGGCATCATTTCCAATCCATCCAGCTGAAAGTAACAACATCAAATAAAAGGTGCTGTCATATTCCATCATACAATCATTCAACCACAAAATACTCTACAAGAAAACAAACTGCAAAACTAAATTGGATACAGTTTTAGGCACTGGTTTTTTAGCACTTTATAACCATTTTATGCATGTTACTTGTGTGTTTGAGATCCAAGCTAATCATCTGGCAGTACTATATTGGTGAACTTGATTCTACTGTTGACTACTTGAACCAAAAAATCCTGAAATTGGGATAGTATAATATCATTTTCAGGGCTTATAAAGTTACAAAGGGGATCCAGTGAAGTTGATTAACCACTCAAATAAACGGATCCAAACAATCCTGAAAAAATTTGTTTTAAGTTACACGTTTTTCATGTTTGTACCTCGGAGTAGATTTTCATATCTTACACTGTGCGGTACAAAATAAAAGGGACACATAAAGCTGCCAAATTAATTTTTCTATACACTATCCTCTATTTTTTTGCACAAAAGCCAATTTTGATCATGACACGAATTATATTTATGGCTGGATTACTTAGACTGAATTGACTGCTATCCTTCTCCAACAAGGAAGTTTTTGAAGGAACCTCATCCATGGTGAGAAATTCCCATCTTGCCGCACATCCTGATCATTAGTGTTGCTAAGTGGGCCTTCAAAAGTGTTTATACTAAACAATTGGAGATGATTTTAGATGTCAACGTGACATCTAAAGAATGTTTCAGCAAAAGGGTTTGATAGAAATATAATAATAAAAAATGCAAGGCACATGTGGATAGGTAAGAGGTGCTATGTTTGGCACAAGTATTTTTTATCCAGTACAATGGGCACCACTTATTATCAGTGATAACTGATAACCCCTTCACTGATACTGTGATACAGCTTTCCATTATTAACTTCCAAACTTGACTTTGAACCAGTGAGACCCATGTTTACACAAACCAAAATAACCAAGACACTCACACTCATGGTCATGGTATCCATCAAAGTTCTAACCATAAGAACCAAATTAGGGTCATGGTCAACCCTAAGAACCCCAAACTACACTCATGGTCGTCGTATCCGTAGATTTGATAGTAAGTCAAGAGTCAAGGTCAATTTCCCTCTTCTCTAAGCTTCAATAAGCCTCACAGACAGGACTGCAAGAAACAGTAACAGCAAAACAGATGCTGAGGCTCAGAGGAAAGGGTCCCTAATATATAGAGATTAGGATTGACCAATGGTCAAACCACACCAAAAGAAAGCATCTAGAATGAGAAACTTTCAAATTTCACAATGACACAACTAAAATTCATTGAAAGCACTACATACATCAACACAAAACCCAAAAAAACAAAAATCCCTTCCAAGAAGAAGGAGAAGGAAACTCAAGGAATTAAAAAAAGAAAAGAAAAAGAGATTTTTACAGAAAAGACCCTTCAAGTTGAGAAACGGGATAAAGGGCGCAGATATTTCATAATGATGGTAGAGAACCTCTATTCCTTAATATTACAGAATAACCCGACATTCCATGATATCATGCAATAATCTAACATTCCATGATGTTGTGGACTCAGGGCATTTGGATGTCAAATTACTGTGTGATATAATGAAATGTCAGGTTATTCCATTATATCATAGAATGAAGGCACTCTACCATCATTATGAAGTTTAAGGTCTGCCGTCGTATTTTTCAAATTTAAAGGATTTTTTCCATAAAAATCCCAAAGAAAAATACATGGTTAAAGACTATTACGCAGTGAAAATGAAAATTCAAAATCTGAGGACAACTTGAAACACGACCTTTTAAAATTTAATAAAGTTGAAGGCCTGGAGGAACGTGGAGTTTGTGAACTATAACAAGTCCGTAGGGAATACTACCCAAAAAGGGGAAACAGTCAAAAGAAAAATATATAAAGGTTTGGGTAATTTAACCATACATGATGTGGATAGAACATTTACCATTACTTTAGAATCCGTCCAGATCACCGAAAATGACAGAAAAGCTTGGAGAAGTTTCTACCATTAATAAACATAGAAACTGAATCCAAATATCAACAAAAAACAATTCACATAAAAACAAAATCGACAATTCAATCTTCGCCAGAAAAACTCAACGAAAAACCTAATTCCTTTCTTGATAAAAAAAAAATAATAATCAAAAGGTGACAACAGAAAAAGAATGAATGAATGAAACCCAACATATATCATCCATCGATTGAGAGCTGAAATTCGGTTTCTGAGAGAATCACGTTACCTTGGATTAATTTATTCGAATGCCGAAACAGACAAAATGACGAACTTTTTCAAATGGAAGATGATGTGTGAGAGAGAGTGAGAGATCAATTGGAGATGAATTTATAATCGTATACAGAGATCAAGTTATATTTATTCTTCTCTGTAGTTATCGATTTGAGAGGCAAAGAACGGTTAGGTTATATTCATATCGTCAAAGTTCTAACCCTAAGAACCAAATTAGGGTCCACATTCACCGAGAAAGAAGAAGAAGAAGAAGAAGAAAGAAGACGAGATCAAGATCAGCCACACCCACCAAAATTTCCAATCTCATTAGATGCATATTTTGTTGTTAAATCGGAATACAAAGCCAAACAAACCCTAGATTCCCCAAAAACCTAAGAATCAATCGTCACCAACTTATCATACTACCGAACAAAACAGAAAGAAATTATCAAGAAGAAACCCTAAATATTGGAGAAAGAAGAGATCAGAAACGATACCTGAATATTTGTTGGCTTTGACATTGCTCTCGACTTCGATACTGATGGTCTTTCCGGTTAGGGTTTTGCAATACGAGAAGATGGATTTTCCGATCCATGTAATTCTTCCAGCAGCAACAACCATTTCCTCAATCAGAAATCCAAGAAAGAGAAGATCGATTTGCTTTTCAGCTTCGTTTTCCATGGATTCCGTCTTCTCTCTTTAGATAGAAAGAGCAGTGTGTGAGGAATTAAGGCGTACAGGAGAAAAAGCAAACGTTAGCAGCAAGCCCGCAACAGAGAGAAGAGAATGGCGCGAGTGTTGAGTGCGGGAGTGAGAGTTCGCTTATAAATAGCCTTACAAGGGCGCGGAAACTTGCCGTTGTACGTACGCGGGAAGTTACAGCTGGCACTTTTAAATTCATTTGAATAGGCAATGATGATATTTGACCGTGGCCCACCAAATTTACTTCCCTTCCGATTCCCGAATTTGACGGCCGTGATTGAGATCTGTTGGAGTGGGACCCATTGTCGATGGTTTCTACAGGCCGGGGTATTTGCCGCAGCTGTTATATGAAACCGTGTAATAAATTCATGGAACTCTTTTCTTGGGGAGCCACGGAGCTCAAGGTACCCTCTAAGATATCTCTAGATGGTGAAGTTTTCAGTTAGAAACAGCGGGTCCCCACCAACTGATTGTGTAATAATTTATGAGTTAACTTTAAGGAGTAGCTCAGTTGAACTAGGACCACGGTTTACTTCCGAAGGTTATGGGTTTGAAACTATACACCACCTTAGATTACAAAGGAGTTTGCCTGACTTCTCTACGTGCCGAAGGGATTAGTCCAATTCAAGGGATTGAGAACCTCTCATAGAAAAAAAAAAATAATAATAATAATTTATGAGTCCACCAATATACATGAATGTCTAATTTAGTCCACACCAGGTCAAATGGTTAGGATTAACTCATTAGCCTATTATTCAAACTCGAGGTTATGTTGCCTCAATTAGTCATCCAAATGGCATAGGACCAAGGGCATAGCTAACAATCTGTCCTGATGAGGGAAACATCTTAAGAATGGTTCAATAAAAAATATAGATTGAACATACCATTTATACTACTTCTCAACAGAGAATGTAAACAACACATGGTAAGCACTAATAACATTTACATGACCAAAGGAGAAATAACTGTCCAATTTCTTTATCAGAATTCGAAGAATTTATGTCTTGGAGAATTTCAAATTCCCCAAAAGTTGTCTCCGTAGGTGGAATTCCAAATCTCCCTTTTTTATGAATTTGAAATTCCAACAAATGGTATAGAAAATAAAATTCAAAAAAGTTTTTTGAGTGGTTGAAATTTAAAACTCTAATGAAAGAGACGCGGTATTTCAAATACTAGGGAATAAGATGTTACATTATGTTAAAAAAAAAAAGAACCCTCGAACTTTTTAAATACTAATCATAAATTCCAGTAAATACTTGGCACTTAAAAGGACTAATATGAACAAAACATGTTAGGCACTAATCATAAAGAGAAAAAGAAAAAGAGAAATATAACCAAACAGATGGTAAGCACTAGTAAAAGATATAATAAAAAAACATAAGAGGAATACAAATAAACTGATGATGGCAATGTTTTAAACTAGAAAAAAAAAAAAAAAAAGGTAGTAAACCTGGCTAAATATGGAGAGCACAAAAGTGGAAATTAGGGTTCACTCACTTTCACTAGTTTAGGGTAGGAAAGAGGCCGTGCAGTGAGACAGAGGCCTCACAGGCTGTGGTGCCCTTTCTCTGCAACAATGCCTATGATTTCCACCAAACTATGGAGTCCGGATCCTCTGCTCATGCTGCAGCTATTACTGCTGCTTCTCTCATTTCACCACCAAAACCATCTATTTCTCAACTCTCTCTCTCTCTCTATCTCCAAAATATCTATACAAGAGGCAGTGATGATGTTATTTATTGGTGGATTTTTGCTTTTGGTATCAAACAAAGATGGGCAAATGTCTTTCTCTTTGCATATCTTGGCTTGGCAACATTGGAGGGTCTGTGTCTCTTTGGTTACTCAGGCAACCAATTGATGCAGCCATGCAGAGAAAAGGCACCACCCACCATATGTTTTGATTTAAACTGGAAGATCCATCCCCACTCAACCATGAGTGAGAGCCATGAGTGTGTTGACAATCTGAGCCTCAGTTATTATTTTCTCTTCTTTACTCATCTAAATCTGCATACATGCATATGCATCTTCATGTTTATTGGGTTTTGTTGATTGAAACCAGGTCACATGCACATGGGTCCACCTTTTATCTTGGAGAATATATGTAATATACATGAGCCATGCTCTTGGGAGAATGCATTGCACATCTGCACGCACCGACCATGTGGACTCCTGGTGGAGCCACTTGGGGCCCCAGTCATAAGAGGTGGGGGCTTGAATGCTCAAGATGTGACCTAATTGTTTGAAAGTAGATTGCATTTTTTTTTTTCCCTTGAATTTCAGTCCAATGGTGCACCCCATTCGGATACAATTCGGGTGAGGGTGATAGGATGAATCATAGCAGGCTCAGGCAAGCCATACAATGGAGCCTGCAAGGTAGGTGCCGTTTGAGACATTTGCACAGGAGCAAATGGATATACAACTGATCTGGTGCTGGAGGTGGACGATGGAACTCTCTCAATGAGAGATTCTATGTGGATCATTCCTATCCAATGGGAAACAAATGGCAATAAATGTGAAAGGGTCAAATCTGAGGTAAAACTATGGTGGATCCGGACTTGGATCTGTCTTTATTGATTTGGTACACAAAACCCCTATGTATTGTATTCAGGTCCAGGATTAACTTAAAAGAAATGGATCTGTTTTCAGATCCAGATCTAAAAACAAAATGTGGAGTTTATTAGTTAAGTCAAATAAAACAGCCTCAAAATAAAGAAAAATTAATATACAATTGGGGCTATTTATAAATAAAGCTAAATAAACATTCAAATATGAATATAACTCTCTATTTAGTCACTTAAAAACATATGCAGTTTAAGTGGGTAAATATAATCATCTAGATCCGGATCCTCGAGCTGAAACATGCAAGGATCCGGTTTTGGACCCTAATATTCCCAAACCTATATCCATGAATTCGGATCCGAATTTCTCTGAATTCAAAAAATAGGTTCCATATCCACTATATTTGGCGATGGAGACATTAAATGCTCGAATAATTTGATACCCATTTGTTTCCCTAAATTATTGTGAATGTTGATGCATAATAAACATTGACAACCATAGTTTTGAACATATAGAAAGTGATTTAACCTGATGAGGAAATTTCAGGGCATCCATTACATCTAGGCCTGTTGTAATTGCTCACATTTTAATAGGTGGCCCACCAGTAATCTGCAGACCACCAAAAGAAACCATGATTAAGTTCAAAACCTAGATTTTATAAGAAGACGAATAGAAAATTAGGGCTTCGGTCTCTAGTTTTGGGCAGGAATGAGGCAATTGCAGAGAGAAAGAGGCTTCACAAGCTGTGCCCTCTCTCTGCAACAATGCCAATGATTTCCACCAAACTAAGATTCTGTTACATGGCTTGTGTCTGAGTCTGGATCCTCTGAGGCTTTAACTCACAAGGAATCCTGAGTTGAGAAGTTTCTCTCTTCTCAGCTTTCTTCTTCTTCTTCTTCTTCTTCTTCTTCTTCTTTTTGTTATTCTCTTAGGCCCAGTTTTGAAATTTTCCCTTATTACTATTGTTAACAAGAGGCAGTGATGATGTTACTTTTGATATCAAACAGATATGGGCAAATGTCTTGTCTTTGCATTTTTGGCTTGGCAACAGTGGAAGGTTCTCTTGTGTTACTCAGGGCAACCAACTGATGCAGCCGTGGTGGAGAAAGGCACCCACCACATGTTTGATAAAAGGCGAATCTGAGCCTCCCTCAAATACTTATTTGATCTCTGTTACTCATCTTTTTTACCTGCTCTGAAAACATCCACTTGTAGATAAAAATCTGGATCTTCATAGGAACTGTATTAAAATTGCATACATGCATATACATCCTGAGATGTATTGAAATCACAAGCACAAGATTGGGTTTTGGGTACTAAAAGTAGTGGAAGTTGGGACTATAGGCAAGGTGGGACATAGATTTCATCTTTTTTAATTCAATTCAAGATTATAGCTTTTATGGATGAAGAGGTTTGTGGGCTTATATGAGATTTTGAAGTGGAAGATTTCAGGTGGGTAAACTGTGATTTTATGGAGTCTGAAATATGGGTGCTATGAATATGCATGAGATATATTGGTAGGTATCATATGATCTGGCAGAAATAGTTTACTTGCAGGAAGGATAGAGTATCATGTCAATGGTTGAAGGTATTGGTGGAATGGGAACCAGTATCAATGGATCTGATCAATAAGGGAATGGCTCAGCAGAGCTTAATTAGAGCTAGAGACTGTCCTTTCTTCTATGTGGAGTTTTCTTAATCTCAATTCTCAATGTCATCTTTGCCCAGTCTTTAAAGGGGACCATACAAAAAGAGCATTGAAGGATATACTATTAATCCATTGGACACCTAAAAGAACAGTTAAGAAGGCTCTCTACGGGGTTGTCTTTTATCCTTTCAATCACCTAACCAATTTAATGATGGATCTAGCTACCTAGGGGTTATAAGTTACATCTAAGCCCATCCCAGAACTTCATTAATCCGAAAGATTCAAGGCTCAATTTGTAGAACTTATGTAGAGACTTTTAAATAAGATGATGAGTTGGGGTTGAGAAGTGTGTAAGACCTAATTATAAATAGGGTGAACTCCTTCATTTCTCTAAAAATTGAGTGCTACAAGTTCTTATCACCTCTCTTGTGAGCTTGTGAGGCTTGAGGGTTGGCGAGTTTGGCCCAAAAAGCTAAGTCCAATGCCCATTATTTATTGGCCAGAATCGTGAGAATCTTCTTGAAGGTTCATGATGCCCCAAGTGATTTGTAGAGGAATAGCGTAATTTATTATATAAAAAAAAAAAAAAAAAAAAAAAAGGTATTGGACTTGGATTTTGGGCCCATTTTGACTCATTATGAAGGCATGTGTCACACCGCCGATGGGTATGCAATTAACTTCATTTCTAAACATCGAGGTTAGGATCAAACAATGGTTGAGTAGTGTTGACACCTTTGTATAACACATATGCCAAGGAATTTCAATCCCGGATTGGATTACATTTCATCCATCTCTACCTAAGTGTATAAATATGCTAAAATTCTACTTAATATGCTTTGGATATATTATAAAGCCTTTTTTTAGGTAACAGGATATATTATAAAGTTGATCGCATATAATACATTTAGAATAAACTCTCATAAAAAAAAAATAGAAAAAAAACAAAGAAGAAGCAGTTTCACTGTGTTTACGGGAAGGATGAAGAAAATGGGTCGCTTGATCAAACCACCATTCATGGGCCGTTTCATAGGCCCGAGTGTTTGGGGCCCATCCATAGCTGGGCTTACCATCAACAATCCCTCACATACAGCCCATCACGCTGACTCCCAATCCACTTCAGTAATCCGCAGACTACCGAAAGAAACAGTGGCCAAGACCAAAACCCTAGCTTTATAAGTCGATAAGACAAAGCGGGAATTAGAGCTCGACTCTGTAGTTTATGAGGCTATTGCAGAGAGAAAGAGGTTTCACAAGCTGTGCCCTCTCTCTACAACTGTGCTCAGAGAAGCTTGGGTTGTGGCATTACATTAGCAGCTCTCTTTTCACCAAAATAAGAGCAGCTAAATGCACACTGAGATTTTCTTTTGCTTTTCTTCTTCTTCTTGTTGTTGTTGTCATTGCTATGATTATTATTCTCTCTCTCATACATATATACATACATATATACAAGGGGCAGTGATGATTTTTTTATTGATGGACTTTAGCTTGTAATTTCATACAGATATGGGGCAGATGTCTTGTCTTTGCATATTTGGCTTGGCAACATTGGAGGGTCCTTGTCTCTTTTGTTACTCAGGCAACCAAATGATGCAGCCATTGCAGAGAAAGGCACACCCACCACATGTTTGATGAAAGGCAAATCTGAGCCTCAGTAATTATTCTCTCTGCTAATGTTTTTGTTTTTGTTTTTGAAAGGATGTTTTGGGTGCCTAAACCTAGTGGAAAGAGGATTACTCTTAAGAATTCTTAGTTACATTATAACAAAGGCTGCCTGAGTCATAGGTCCATAGGTCATATTTAAGCTAACTCTTAAAATGTGTTGAGCAGATAGGCCCATGTTGAGCACATAGGGCCACAGTAGGGTTTTTTCTCCCAATTGTGTGTATCTTAATGTTGCAACCTAAGACGGGGCATCTACAAACTGGTTCTTTTTGAGAGATGCTACTTGTCCTGAACATGGGACCGATCCATGGACCGGTCCCAATGTTCAGGGCAAATATCATCCATGGATCGGTCCCAAATGTTCAGGCCAAATAGACTTTTTCGTTCTTTCTAACTAGGACTGGGTTTAACAGGCCTTTAAGTTATGTTCATATGTAGAGTCTTAAAGAGGAGAATAATTGAACATTTGAATTTGATGGCTCCTTGGTAGAAAAAGGCCCAACCTTGCATCCCTTTTAATCACCTTCACCAGATCTTAAGACGGGGTTAGTAAAATCTCTTCTCTCAGCTTTGCTCTTCTTCTTGTTATTCTTCTTCTTGAGAGGGTTTAGGTGAGTTCGGCCCAAAAGCTAAGTCCAATGCCCATTATTCCACTGGGCCTAGTTTTGACCCGAAAAAAATCGGGCCTGGACCTATTTTTTGTTCTGATTCATAAACGGGTTCGATTCTGAGTCCATATAGGTTCTGACCCGTTGACATGGGATACGGCATATGAGCCTTTGATGTTGCAAATTATATCTGAAAATTAATTTTTTTTAAAATATTTTTATGTATAATATTAGACGTAGTAGACTTGATGCACTGTTATAATTGAATGATATGTTTATTTTAAGAAAAATGAAGAATGAAGAGAAATTAGAATCAATTTTGGAACTAAATTACAGTCCTCTAGATGAATCCGATTTCGGAATTGAATTCGGATTTTCATATGGAAACTTGATTTGAAACCAACAAAACAGGTTCCAAATTAAAATCGGATTTAAAACATGAACCATTATTTAGAAACTGGTCTAGGTCGTCTTGAGCCTTCAAGAAGATTCTAACGAGCCAATTTAATAAACAATGGGCCTTGGACTTAGATTTTGAGCTCATTTTGACTCATTATGGCATGTGTCACGCTGCCGATATAGGTATGCAATTAACTTCATTTCTATCTTATTCTTTAGTCTAATCTTATTCTTCAGAAAAAAGAAAAAAAAAATTTAACTTCATTTCTAAACACCATACACCGGTGCCAAGGAATTTTGACATCGGATTGGAATACATTTCCTCCATCTCTATCCACGTGGATAAATATGCTAAAATTCCACTTTAATATGCTTTGGATATAAAAGTTGATCGGGTATAATACATTTAGAATAAACTCTGATTATAATAATAAAGAAAAGTGGTTTCAGAGTGTTTGCAGGAGGGATGAAGCAAAATAGGTCAACCCTAAGGGGTTGGCCAAGTGGTTAGAACCACGATTCCTCCCTCTTCCGGACTTAGAAGTCTTAATATAGACCTCGGTTCTCCATCTTTAAGAACCGAAGGTTGAATCCACTTTTGCTACCACTTGGGGGCCACCGATTTTACCCAGCTTTCCTCTGGGCCCGGAGCAGCTTCCCTCTGGGCCCGACTCTGGGCCCGAAGGAATTAGTCATGTCCAAAGAGTTGAAACCCTCCCTTAACAGGAAAAAAAAATGGTCGCTTGATCAAACCACAATACATGGGCTGTTTCATTGGCCCGGGCGTTTGGGGCCTATCCATAGCTGGGCTTACCATCTACAATCGCTCACATTTCTACAAATGGCCCATCACGCTGACTTCCATTCCACTTCAGTAATCCGCAGACTACCGAAAGAAACCGGGACCCAGACCAAAACCCTAGCTTTATAAACAGAGAAGAGAAGGAGAGAAAAATTAGGGCTCCAGTCTCTAGTTTAGGGTAGGAATGAGGCAATTGCAGAGAGAAAGAGGTTTCACAAGCTGTGCCCTCTCTCTGCAACAACGCCAATGATTTCCACCAAACTTGAGCTTGTTTGGCAATTTACTAGTACTAATGAAGCGGAGAGTGTGTATTTACTATTACTGTCATTATTTTTAATCTCTCTCATACATATACACACACATATGTATGTATATATATATATATATATATATATTTTCAAGGGGCAGTGATGATTAAATCAATGGATTTTAGCTTGTGATATCAAGCAGATATGGGCAAATGTCTTCTCTTTTGCATTTTTTTGGCTAGGCAACATTGGAGGGTCTGTGTCTCTTTTGTTACTCAGGCAACCAACTGATGCAGCCATTGCAGAGAAAGGCACCCACAACATGCTTGATGAAAGGCGAATCTGAGCCTCAGTACTTTTTTCTCTCCTTTGCCAATATTTTTTACCTGCTCTAAAATCACCCAGTAGAGAAGAAGAATTCTAAATGCATGCATATGCATTCTGATGTTTAGTCCTTTTTGTTTCTGACAGTATGTTTTGGGTGCTATATGTAGTGGAAAGAGGATTGATTACTCTTCTGATGTTTTTGATCCATGAACAGAGCGCGATTGGGTAATAGCTTTTATGGGTCTATCTGATTGCTTAAGAATGAGATTTTATGGAATCTGAAATATGGGTCCTTAAGAATGAGATTTTATGGAATCTGAAATATGGGTCCTATGGATATGTATGGTTTTTGCTTAAAATGATAGGTTGGGAAATGGGGAGTTCTGTAACTTCATTTTGAATTGAATCCAAATTATTTGTTTTTGTTACATTATAACAAAGCCTGCATTGCCTAAGTTGAGCTGGCCTTGTTGCATGCTATTTTTCTTTTCCCTTTTTTTTCTGGTTGGTTGTAAGAATGGGTGGAGGAGGATTGATGGGGATGTGTTAGTTGCAAGAATGGGCTGAAGGATGAATGGCTAGATCCAAGAATGGGTTGTGGGTGCTATTATGGTTTAGGTTTAGATGGATTGGAATAAGGATTTTTCACATTAATATAGGTGCATATATCATGCATATATGTATGTACTAAACAAAAGTTGATTCAAGTGCAAATATGTAGAAAGTGAGGATTTTCAAATTTTCTAGAGGAAGGTTCAAGTTGAAAATCCATACAAATGGGGATATCCATAGGTCCAAATCCTTTTGAGAGTTACAATTGTCAAATGTGGGTTTTTCATAATTTTGTGAAAAGTGAATATCTTTTTCTTAAGAATTTGGTTGCCAAACGTGACCTAAATATCCCAAAATAAATGCTCCCATATTTGAATGGGCCCATAAACTCCACTGCAACACTATTTGGATCTACTATTAAACTGATCACATATATGCTAATAAAACATTGACAAAAAAAAAAAAGGTGTTTCCCAATAATCAATTCCACAATTGGCCTAAGTAATATAAAAATAACTTTTTAAAGACCATTTGTTACGATCATTATTCTGAATGGTTTGGATTTAGATAAGGGTCGCATAATAGATTTATAAAATAGCAAATGAAATCAAATATAGAAAAAGACATATTGAACGGTTAAACATTAAACAACGATGCAGGATATTACCACTCAAGACTTAAAAAAAAAAATCACGCCGCAAGGAATGTGAGCGTTGATGGTGTTAGTTTTTGAGGTTGGTCGATACCTCAATTTCCATCCAGGCTTCTCGCCCTACGTGTAAGAATAGGTCACAAGTCAATTTAGGTGGACCCGACTTGTGCGATTAAAAAATTGAAAAATGTGCTAGGACAACTTTGACATCATCGAAGGAGTACAACAAAAGAATGATTAAAATTTTCAATTAATCATCGTCTATCCCATCCAAATGAAAATCCTAGGTCAACAATTGTGTCTGGCTTGTTTGGAAATTTATTATTAAAGTAAAAGAAAAGTAAAGCCTCCATTTTAAAAACAAGAAAAAATCAAGAGATAATATCAAAAGTACACAAATTTAAAGCACCCCATTTCTTATTTTTTAAAAAGGTAAAAAAACGACATCTTCTATTTACTAACTCACAAAAAAATATCTTTCTTTTTTTTTTTTTTTTAGTAGACCTTTTCTTCTTTGTTATTTCATCATAGTGGGCATTATGGAATGCGATAAACAATTTAATCTTTAGAGTGGAGTGCATCAGCCCCAATAAAATAATCACTTCGATTCATAATATTTACCATACTCTCAATTTAGGGGACGACGATAAGGTCTTTGCTCCTTTTCCAATAGGGGCTAGAGCTCCATTCCTAGGCTCCATGGATAAAACTTTGGTTTTTACGCATGCAACTTTTAATCTTAAAGATGAGAAATCCAGCTACGACATTTTCATGATGAAATATAAAAATCCTTTGGTTGCATGTGGTCACTATGGGCTAACCATCACTTCCTCTAAAGAAGCAGAGTTGGGGGTTATCCTCTTTGCGCTAAAAGGATATAAGAAACAGGGGTCTTTATGAAATTGTGCTTCTTTCATATGCTAAAGAAGTTGTTGAATGCATTAAAGGGAAAGCTGATTGAGTCATCAACTCTATTGTTGTGGATATTAAGTTTTTGAGTCTTTTCTTTTCTTCTATTAAGTTTTTTCATATTCCTAGGATTGCTAATGAGGTTGCCATATTGTGGTCAAGTATTTTCTTACCCTAACAAGAGATTTTATTGGGACGTTTTCTTCCAAGATTGAGTATGGGATAGGATATCCTCCATTGGTCTTATTTCTTTTGTTTTCTTCTATTACTATAAATTTCTTATAGAAAGAAAGGACAAATATATATGTATACATATATATTTTACAAAAAGTCAAAAAGATTCTTCATCAAGCTACTAAAAATAAAAGATTTTTTAAGACCTTTATATTTTAGAGTTCTTTTATATACCCCCTAAGGTTTGTAAGATTTGTAAATAGGTCATTGAGGTCTTAGTATATGCAAATAGGCCATGTATTTTCATTTTAATACCTTCCGTGTCCCCAAAATCAATAGTCGTCCAACCACTATAGGTTTTTGGAGTAGAATGACACTCTTGCCTATCTCGTTCATCCTTATAGTCATAATTTCAAAAGCTTGGATTCAATTTTTTTTATAAAGCATGTAACATTAACAATTGCACTTAGTGGAAAAGAATAACCCTATATAAAGTCATCTTCTTATCAATACAGAGCTCATTTCATTAAATACAAATTGATCATAAAGACAATCAACACATGTACTTATAATCGGTTATGAACTATCCAATCTATACATTATCCACCGTTGAATTGATGAAAGTTTCAAAAAAAATGATCATGCTTGATATGTAAGGGGTGTACAAGAAACATTAAGGGAATGAACAAGTGTAAACAAAAATATATTAATTTTTAAGATTTGCGAGAGTGGCGGTGTTTGGCTCTATATAAAAAAAATATTGGGGGAACATGCAAATGTAAAAAATATATATTAATTTTTAAAAATTACGAGGCGATGGAGGGATTACAGTTAAAAGAAACCATTAGAACTTCATATAAAATAATGATATTTTTATAAATAATAATATACTTATTTTTATTTGATGGATGTAAGGGATATAAAAATCCAACACAAAACTCATGGTGACTGGTCCATTCTTATTAGGAATATTGATTTTCGGATTATAAAAGGTATTTAAAATTAAAAAAAAAAAGAGGACATATTTACAAATACTTACATGTCATACAACTGTACAACTCATGTATGAAAAAAAAAATTATATTTTATTCTATTTTTATTTGATGTTTCAATTTACTTCATTCTACCTGCAAAGTTTCCAAACTGTATACAATTATGCGAGCTTACCATCTATAATAGCTCACATATCTACAGATGGCCCTTCCGCGGACTCCAAATCCACTTCAGTAATCAGCAGACTACCGAAAGAAACTGGGGCCCAGACCAAAAACCCTAGCTTTATAAGCAGAGAAGACAGGGTGAATTAGGGCCTCGGTCTCTAGTTTAGGGCAGGAATGAGGCAATTGCAGAGAGAAAGAGGCTTCACAAGCTGTGCCCTCTCTCTGCAACAATGCCAATGATTTCCACCAAACTAAGGTACTGTTTGAGAACTTTACATGTAGAAGGAAGTGTGGTGAAGTAAAGCCTTCTAATGCCACACCCAAGCTTTTCTGCTGTTGCCATTGTTCATCTTCTTCTTCTTCTTCTTCTTCTTCTTGTTATTATTATTATTATTATTCTATCTATACAAGGGGCAGTGATGATGATTTTATTGATGGAAGTTAGCTTGTGATATCAAGCAGATATGGGCAAATGTCTTGTCTTTGCATATTTGGCTAGGCAACATTGGAGGGTCTGTGTCTCTTTTGTTACTCAGGCAACCAACTGATTGCAGCCATGGCAGAGAAAAGGCACCCACCCACCCACCACATGTTTGATGAAAGGCGAATCTGAGCCTCAGTAATTATTTTCTCTCCCTATATATATATTTTTTTTTTACAGAGTACAAATCTAGATCTCCATAGGAATTCCATCAAAATTGCATGCATGTTTAAGAGGGCCCAATTGGGATAATATGTCTGGTGGGGGTGGGACTTTGATTTATCTCTTTCAATGCAAGTTAAGGTAATAGCTTTTGTGAGTCTATCTGATTGATTGTCTTAGAGAGTAAGATTTTATGGAATTTGAAATATGGGTCCTATGGATATGTATGATTTTTGCTTCATATGGATGGAAGAGATACTGTGAGGAATTGAAGTTAAAAATGTCAGGTTTGAAAATGGGGAATTCTGTAACTTCATTGTCAATAGGATCTTATCATTTGATCCAGCTAAGGGAACTTGAAAATTTGTGAACCAGTGCCAATGGTTACTGACGGATGGGTCTCAAGTCCGAACCAAGCAGAGCTTAATTAGCCAGAGAGAGCCAGTGCTACTTCTAAGTGGAAATGTTTATTATATTAATGTGTATTAGCATTTGCGACAATTAATTTAAATTAGTAAATTCTCTTATTATAAAAATATGAAAATAGGAAGAAATAAAATCAAAATAATCTTCTTACAATATTTTTGCACCAATTTTCATTAATAGAAAGGAAGGAGTAATTAACCAAACGTCTATGAAGTTAGACCATCTCTTTATTTTTTACAATCTTTCTTCAATTAACCAAAAGCCTAGTAACCCAAAGCATCTTTTTTTTATTATTTTTATTTTCTACATTCTTTCATTAATGTAAAAAAGAAGCAATTAATAAAAAGTCTAACAAGTCAAACCATCTTGCATGGTAATTAATTTTGCTTTATCATACAGCCTAGGAACTAGGAAGCCATATCATTTTCATGGTAATTGAATTTACTCACCCTCCAATCTAAGAAAAAAAAAATGTTTTGAATGGTTTATAAATTTAATTGACCTACAAAATTTTGAAGTAGAAGTAAGTAGTATTGAATGCTAAATAAATTCAACTGACCTATGTGATTCATTGTACATTTTGTATGTCACAGGCCAAGCTTGGGTACAAATGCACTTCAGTCATCCGCAGAGTACCGAAAGAAACCTGGCCCAATATCAAAACCTAGCTTTTAAGTTAGAGAAGAAGAGGAAGAGGAAATTAGAGCTTCACTCACTAGTTTAGGGTAGGAATGAGGCTAGTGCTGAGAGAAAGAGGCTTCACAAGCTGTTGCCCTTTCTCTGCAATAATGCCTATGATTTCCACCAAACTATGGAGTCCTCTCTCATTTAATAGGAATGAGGCCTGGCCGTGTTTGGATGTACGGTGAAATGAAGTAAAGTGAGGTAAAGAATTCTCAGAAACTGGCCCAAAGCAGAGGGAAAGAGGCTTCACTGGTTGTGCCCTCTCTCTGCAAACAATGCCTATGATTTCCATCAAAGTGAGGAGTCTGAATCTTCTGAGGCTTTGACTTAGAGAAATCTTGAGTTTTATCCATGGTTCAGCTGATCTAACTTAGCTGCCGATGCTGCTGCTGCTTCTTCTCTGCTTGCTTTTAATCATCATGACTATCTCCCTATCTATCTCTCTCAAACATACAGATGTACAAGAGGCTGTGATGATGCTATTTTTATTGGTGGATTTTTGCTTTTTGATATCAGACAGAGATGGGCAAATGTCTTTCTCTTTGCATATCATGGCTTGGCAACATTGGAGGGTCTGGGTCTCTTGTGTTACTCGGGCAACCAACTGATGCAGCCATGGCAGAGAAAAGGCACCCACCCACCATATGTTTTGATAGAAAGGCGAATCTGAGCCTCAGTTCTTATTTTTCTTTTCTTTTCTTTAGTTTATCTTCTTTAGCTGCTTTCACAACATGCACCCAGAAAGAAATTCTATTTTATCCATAGCCAATTAGCCATAGGTACAGTTGATTAAAGCTGCATACAGACCAGATTGTAATAGCAAAACTTCCTATTGTTGTTTCTCTCTCTTATCTCACAGGCCTGAGTGGTTAGGAAAAGGAGGAAAAACAATCTCAATGGGGGTTAGGCTTATCAGATCAGTGGAGAAGGTGAGCTGTCCTTTCCTGGAAACAGAGGTCTATAAAAATCAATTGAAACCCAACCAACCCAGAGCATAATTGAATTAGCTCTTAACTGGACAGCCAGAGGGTTATCCTATGTGGGGATGGGGGTGGGGTTCACATGGTGAGTGCATGAGTTGAGTCCCCAATGTAGCAAGATTGCACTTATTGTTATGACCAATGGAATGCTTTGGAATGCTGAACCAATGTTTACAGAAAGTCCTTTTGAAGGATATTCCTATTCCTCTTCCTAGGCACTTGGGTACAATTAAGAAGCCAAAAAGGCTTCAGGGTCCTCCAATTCTTTGCATGGAATTGAGTAAGTAGGAATTTAAAGACACTGAATATATAAAACGCAATAAGTGAAGGATATAAGGCAGAGATAAGTGGGCCTTGACTTGTTTAAGATTTAAATTACTAATCTAATGCTTTTCTTACATCCCCATGATTGATTTTCCCTCAAAGAAGATTTTACTTGATGGGCATTTTTTTTAATATTTTAGGTTTCATTCATCATTTTCTCTGAAAGAAGAAATGAAAGAAGAAGTTAAATATGTTGTTGGTCACTTTTAAATCTCCACCTTGATCCTTACTGCTAACTTCTTGGAAACAAGTAGATTCAAAACAACCTAAGCAGTATTTTATTTAAAAGACGCACACCAACTTGACACATGATATATTGTGGGTACTATATGCATATATAGTACATTTGGATTGATCTGCAAATACAAAAGATCCTAAATGATCACAACCGTTGATCAGTCTCCTAAATTAGCATGTTTTGTAACTTAAAAAAAGTCCTATTTGAATGTGAATATTAGATGAAGTCGAGCATATAAGTTTCTAATTGCAACCAAATCAGGAAAACCATTGACCACTTTAAGGGCTGTGAGGGCCACTTGTTGACCTGCATGGGCCACCATATTCAAGATGATCCAAGGAGTGGGGCTGTTTTATGGGTTTGGGTCCATTAAGGTCTAATAGCTGTAAAGCTATTGAAAATTTGCATGAACTGGTGTCACTTCCCAGTCAGGAGCAATGCAATCACCCGACCTTGCAATCACATTTGGCAACCTTATCCATGAGGATTCCTTGCTAGTTTTCCATGAGAAATTGGGAAATTCTTGCTATTTGGTGCAGTGCAAGCATCCGCAGAAAGTATTTTGTTTTGTGCAGATTTGCTTTGCAATGCAGGAAAGATAATAAAAAAAAAAGTCTATGTTATGCGGAAGAACATGGGTGTCCTCACCTATTTTTACCAAACATGGCGAATATGCAGAAATTCAAGGATTACAAATTACAATGCACCATCTCTAAAAGCAAAAACAACATGGAATGTTATACCCGACTTATTTGAATAATTCACTTGTAAAGTGAATTAAAATGAATATTCAAATTCAGAGACATAAAAAGAGGAGGGGTTTAATAAAAAATCCCAAATTTGAGATTTCACCTTATTGATTTTTAATTTCATTTTATGACATGAGAAGATAACTTATTTACTTTTTTAGATTAAAAAAAAAAAAGTCGAGCCTTTGTCATTTAGAAGGATAAGAGAACAACTTTTTTACTTTCTTTTTTTTTTTATAAAATAAAATAGGTGAATTTTTAAATTTAATACTTTTGAAATGACCCCTCATTTTTTTTTTATTTAATAAAATAATCTTTCATTTTAATTTATTTTACAAATAAAATTACCTAAACAGTAAGGTGAACATTTCTTGAGATGGCCCACCACGCGGGACTAAAAATGCAACCAAAACCCTAGCATTATAAATGGAGAGCACAAGGTGAAAGTTAGGGTTCACTCATTAGTTTAAGAATGAGGCTCTTGCAGAGAGAAAGAAGGCTTCAGGGGCTGTGCCCTCTCTCTCTGCAACAATGCCGATGATCTCCACCAATATCAGCCCTACTCGACTCAATCAGTGAGTCTCGAGTAAGACCTCTTAGAGGATCCGGACTCATTCCACATCCCTTCATCATCATCATCATCATCATATCTCTCTCTCTCTCTCTCTCTCTCTCTCTCTCTCTCTCTCTCAAGATTTGCATACAAGAGGTAGTGATGATGTTACTAAAGATTGGAATTCCTTTGCTTTTGATATCAAATAGTGATGGGCGAATGTCTTGTCTTTGCATGTATATATGGCTTGGCAACATTGGAGGGTCTGTGTCTCTTGTGTTACTCAGGCAACCAACTGATGCAGCCATGGCAAAAGGAAAGGCGTCCACCACATGTTTGATAAAAGGCGAATCTGAGCCTCAGTACATATTTTCTTCTTTACCCATTGTTTTTTAACTGCTTTAGAAACACCCACAGAGAGAAATCTTTATCTTGATAAGAACTCCCATCAAAACTGCATGCATGCATTTGCATCCTGATGTTGATTCAAACCACTAACTCATGATTGCAAAACTGGATTTTGCTCTTTTTTTTTTAGAACTTTTAGGAGTAGGTTTTTGGCATAAAAGTAGTAGGATTCTGATGATCTTGATCAATAAAAATGTCCCAATAATTTCCAATAACTGGCATTATAGTCTAGGTGGGGGTGTGGAATGTAGCTTCTTAAATGTAAATTAAGGTACTAGATTTTAGGGATGATTGGTTTTATGTTTTATGGGTTTGTATGATTTGCTTGGAGTGGAAGATTTGAGGTGGGAAGATCAAATTTTTATGGAATTTGAAGTAGGGTTTTGGGGATATGCATGATTTTTCTTAGTGAGTGTTGGAAAAGGGGCCTTGTGTGAAATGTGCTTCTATCTCTCATGGCAATAAGACTGCATAAAAATATGCTTCCCTCTTAGAAAAATGAAATTATGGAATAATTAAAAATTCATTCTCCCATTGAAATCACTTTCATTTTCCATGAAAAAATGCCACACGATATATTATATATATAAGCTTGTGAGTTCCACTTGCGAGGAAGAATTTAAAAAAATAAAAATAAAGCAACAAGAATAGAGAGTTAAAAATCTTCATAACAAGTAAACTTGGATTAACACTTTGAGAGCATCGATCCTGCCACCCCACTTACCCAGATCAGAGTATTAAAATGGAACAAACTGAAATTAATGAAGGGAAGACTGCAAGTTCAAGGATCAAATAGGGATATGAAAATAGTAAGACAATAGATTGTGACATTAGTAAGGCTTCAATGAAAGTTAACGGGTCGTTTGTCTTCAACAAGGATGACAATTAACACACTGTGCAAACTTTTCCTGCTACTCTGTCAGTTTCAATTTTCAATTGAAAAAAAAAAAAACTGAAATTTGGACTGTTCAGGACTCTTGGATAGGTGATTCTTTGGGTATGGCCTATGCACTGACATGTCTCACTGGATCACCTTGCAGGACCCGTATGGGGGATTTACTAGTATAGTCAAGTAAGGTAAAGCTCTAATTTCTATAAAAAAAATTATCACTACAATACTTTAATTCAAATTTTTCATCATATTTTTTCCAAAAAAGTCCAAAGGTAACCACATTTTTCCTCACTAAAAGACAAAAAAACTCCACTTTTCAATAAAAAAAAGTCAAAAAGATTCATTCACAAACAACTAAGAAAAATATATCATCATAACTCACTTATATTTTATTATTTCTTCAAAATAACATTTACTCTACTTTAACTCTACAAGTAAATCCCCCGTGCAGGCGCTTCAGTAGTCTCCATAGCCAAATTATGGCCCCATGTCCATAAATTGTAGAATGATATAGGATATCACAATGGGTAAATTTACCTTTCCACAGATAGAGGAATCATGCAATCCTGCAGGCTGTGCCCATAGGAAATCAAAAAAATTTCTATGGAGGAAAACTTATTTTATTTTATTTTATTTTATTTTATTTTATTTTATTTTATTTTATTTTTTTTTTTGCACCAAACAATAAAATAGTGAGTTGCACAAAAGATCATAACAATTTCTCACAGACTTACACTCAAACAAAGGATGTGTTTGTTCAAATGCCATGAAGAGTTAATGGCCTTACCACTGAAAATAAAAAAAGAAGGCCAAATTGTATCCGTCCAAAAATGAATTCACAGGCAGCCCTTCTCTGGCTGTTGGATCATTTTGCAGGCAATTATGCATTTGGAATTGTTTATTTTTCATTTAGCTGTGCATTTACAGTCCACACATGGGATAGAGAGGAATGAGAAATTCAAGCAATGTTTCAGTATCGTATACAATCAGGAACAGGCAATTATGCATCTCCAAAAGCCCAAACAATTAAACCTCAGATAAAAAAAGTACATAAATTCTCAACTAATTTGGGACACATAAATGACACCCAGCAATACATGATGACACTAACAAGAGATATTTTAAGCTGATTTGATGCAGTAAATTCAGGCAAAAATACATGGCATTAATTAATTTCTTTGTTGTGCCTCCCAGGCTTGAGAATGGAACGGGATTATGGGCTACATCTCAATGCTCTTCTTGACTGAAGGAGGCCAAGATAACCTTCTTTGATTCGAGTTTTCAATCTGGCAGGAGTCACCCACCTCACTATCTTCTCGTTGGCTTTCCACTTCTTGTCTCCTTTGACTCCTGAGAACCAAATCATTGGAGCTTGGGTCCTCCCTCCAAGGAGGTGGTGTCACACATTCTGAATCATTGATCACTAGCGAATTATCTTTGGCCGGTGTCACAGGCAATGATGGCAGACCCACACGCAAATGCTGAAGTGTGGCAAGTGACTCTCGCATTGCTGACATTGCTTCAAAATAACGGGTGCATGATGCCAATGCGACGGGAATGGGACGCAACATTTCCTTCGAGAGAGAGAGAGAGAGAGAGAGAGAGAGAGAGACTCAGTGAGCCACATATTCTTAAAACAACAATCAGATGCCACATGCAAAAAACAGTATTCTATTTTGCAGATAGGGATAGCCTTTCCAGAGAAGTATAGGGATTCAAGAAAGCTCTGGTGGTGTCTGTCAAGTCTAAACATGTATATCCAACCTTCTTAAGCATTATATATGCTATAATGTGGATGTTTGAGACCAAAGGCATCCATCAAGTGGATCCCTGATTTATGTCCCTGGCTCCAAAAGCAGGCATCTCCATTTGTCAGGTGATCCATGATACAACAATAATGAATCATAAAAATGCTAACCAACAGTCCGAACTCGGATTACATGTGTGGACCCCCATGACAAGTGAACTGGCCTATATTTGAGCTAGTGTAAGGCCACCTGATGCTGGAATAGATCCTGAAAACATGCTTCATGAACATAGACAGGTTGGCAATTGGGATCCACACATACATGGGCTTAGCAAAGTAAGCAAACCTAACCACCACCTGGACAATAAACCTATTTGCTTCATGAGTTTTGTTTCGTTTGAGAAGTTGTTGTGCTGGTAGTTCTTGCACACCGTGTTCCAATAAAGTTTTAGTTACCCATATGAATAAATAACTGGAAGCAACGGAAAGGATAGGTCCTTGCTATGAGGTGAACTTACCCCCCATATTGAGGGTGGTTCTCTAAAATTCTGGCTCCACTGGAAATCAGCAACAGATGCTGTCAAGGCCTCGTAGTCACTTGCAGCTTTCAGTAATAATTCCGAAAATTGCTTCTGCAAGAACCAAAGCAGGTATCAGTAGCCATGCCTGGCACAAGCATTAAAAAACTGAGAATTATGACATGAACCTTTCCAAGTTTGGAAATATTTCGGCAGCAGCCACCAGACTTGGATGACATTTTCTCTTGATTAGGTGAAAAATATATCCAGCAAGCACAAGCATCACAAAGAAACATTGGCAAGGAAAGACAGAGACTTGGACAAACTTTTTTGTATTTGCAAATTGTAGTAAAATCCTTGAGCTGAGTGCATAGATGGTATCCTCACTAGTCACTTCAGCTTTATTGGGATCCATGCTTGGGTGATTCAAAGATGACCCCAGATAGAAAAGGGATAATAAAGCTTCCATGATGACGACTATAATGACATTTTGGTCATGACAATCCACTGGTGGCTCAGTGGTGAAGCACCTCCTTTCCACACAAACAACCAGGGATTGAGATGATGACGAGGGTCTTGAATGAGTTGGTGTGTGGGTGTGTGAGGATTTACAGGAGCAAAAATAAAAATTAGAAAAGACGCTTTGGTTATCCAGTCTGTTGATCTAATGGATCCACTATGATTAACTATCACTTGGCCTCTCTCTACCTTCATTCTTAATCATCTTATGGTTTTAAAACATGGTGTGGATGACTCAGTCACCACCAAGTCCAGTACAACTTGGCCAAGCCTAGCTGACCGGAGCTGGCCAATTTTTGAAACCCTCAATCATCTGCATGTAGGGAGTAGATAAAAGGAGTAAATTTGTCCAATATAGGTTACTCTTATGCCATGGTCTGTCCAATGTCTGGCCATCTGATTAGTGGCCAACTGCAAGCATTATCAAACAACAGCCCCTACTTGTATAAAGTGGAGACGAAACAATGTCTTGGTCTGATGATATATGTATCAAATATTGAGTGAAAAAAGTGGGAATCACAAAGGTGAGACAGATAGATGGGATCTAGGCTTTGATGATGGTGACATCATCACTGCTTTTTAGGCTAACTTTTGAGGTTTGAAATGATTTGACATAAAATGCAGCAGAGTAGATATACACTTCTTTTTTTGAATGAGCAATACAGAATCTAAAATATGAATTTCAGCATCCAAATTTCTCCCTCCTGGAAGCAAACAGTTGGGCACACCTGTTACAGGGCCAGAAAAAAGGCTCAGAAGGCCAGGTCATTGGTTCCATCATGTTCTATGATCTAAGTAATAATGCTTGGAATTTGGGAAAATATAAAGTAAATTATCTAAAAAGAAGAAAGAGGTAAATATAGAGATTTCATAGATCATTAATGAATAAGGCACATATATGTTTGAGTTTGGGAACCTGATATTCTGCTTCCACTGGAATGCAATCTAGTGAATATGGCTGCTGTAGTCGAGCAATGATGCGATCCTACCATAACAAAAATACCATCAAAAGATTAGAATGTGTTAACAGAAGGAACTAAACAAAAGTACAACAAACCCATCATAAATTTACATTCATATATAGAGAAACAAACATGAGAAAAACCAAAAGTCATACTCAGCTTGTCCATTTTCCACAAGTAACTAAACCAATTAGCCACTCGTTTGAAAAATCCTTTCTTCCCTTTTAAATAGCAAGGGGAGAAATTATTAAAAACAGAATAATAGTAGAGAAGAGAGGGACCATGAGCAAGAAATAGATCTTTTGCATAAATAGGTTAATACAATAGTGAAAACGCAGATCACTTTAAGCATAATGGCTACTCATGACAAATCTATTTAATCTGGCCAAACCAACCCACCAATCAAAAATAAATACAAGTTAGCCAATCCAATAGTTATAACCCTGGATAACAGAACACACCCCAAAACTGAAAAACACCACCTTGGCCTGTGAAAGGAAAATAGTTTGCAAACATACATGGTGAACCAAACCAGCTGCAACCTAGCACAGAACAAGATGGTCAAGGAAGCCACATTTATTTTTGTCTCCAATACTGAAAGTTCAACTCTAAATGATTGGAGTGCACTATAATTGGAGGCAATCACAAAATAATGGATGATCAGAGGGACTGGAGTCATCACACAATCTATTTTGCTCGTCTCCTTCAGAGTCTTGACTGAAATATGCCCATGGAGTCGTCAGATAGTGGGAGGCTTACACAAACCATGCGATTTGAAGAGTTTTTTTCTCTCATTTTTTTCTTTTTTTTTTTTTTTTTTCCCTTTTTTTTTTTCTTTTGAGGAATTAGCATCTTTTCATTAACTCATTCATGATATATAAAGACTCTCAAGCAGCTGACTTGACGCAGCCTCCGAGTTTAGAAATTCTTCTTCTATTACAACTTCTAACTAAACTACTTGACTTTGATTCAATACTGTAACTAGACAATACACAATCAATAAATGGGTCATAACTTCTCCCAATCATATCAGAATTGCATGATCTTGGGCTTGCTGAATAGGGAACCAGATAACTCATCAGACCCATATTCATGTTGATTGGACAATATTTGACACTCATATGCCCATCTTTTAAAAACCGTGGCATTTGGACTTCAAAACACCCATAAGAATCATAACATGACTAGAACATAAAAGTAGGGACTATCTTGGATGTGTGGGTCATGGCATGATTGAGAATGGCCCATTTGGACAATAATATTTTTTGGCAGGGTCCATGTGGCAGGTGTGGAACCCCTATGGGTCTGATATGGCAGGCTTATGTCTTGGGCTGCATCAATAATGAACTCTCTATGGGCAGGGGTGTAACCAGGATATACTTCTTTTTTTTTTTTTTTTGGTGTGTGTGGTGTGGGTGGGGTGTTTGGGGGGGGGGCGGGGAGGGGGGGCGCATTGTGATTTTTTTTTCTTGGGGGGCGATTCCTAAAAATGGATTTAAATTTCCATTTATATAAAGGGTTTCTTCTTTTTTTTTATTTAGCAGGGGCCATGGCCCGTGCCGCCCCCCCGGGGTCCGCCCCTGTCTATGGGTTTTTATTTAAAGTCTTCTAAAATATGTTGTCAACTTCTATATAATTGGTGGTTTACATTTCTTTTAAGAAAATTTGGCTGATATACAATCTATTTACATGACGTTGAATAAACTCTTATTTTGTGATTTAGAGCTTATTTCTATATTAGATCATTAGGAGTGAGACTGAGAAATTGAATCAACATTCCAGCCCCATCGGAGAACATCTTTCCACTATTTTGAATTAAATGTATAAAGGGAATAATAGAATTACTGTTTTGTGTTAGTACTTTGGTGGAAAAAGATTATGCTTTCAATACATTTTTCATCTTTGTTTTCCGCTTAAATAATTATGATTTTAATACTGCACAATCAAATCAACACTTCAAGTGCAAATTCAAAATTAGATCTCATGCAAGATATACGTAAGGACATATTGGAGTTGCCATTACTAATAAAAGAAAATATAGACGGTACTGCCAAAAGGTTTTCCTTTTCTTTTATTGGTACATAAGATTGTTTAATTTTATGATAGCATAAGAATCTATATAACTTCTGTTTAATTTATAAGTAGCATAGAAACATTTTCCATATTCATTTTAGAATAAGAAATAGCAGAATAATGATCTAATGTGCAACAAAAGATTTGAAAAAACATGAGAAATCAGAATTAGCATCATCAAGACTAAAACAAAACCCCTTAATTTTATGAGAAGGAAGTAGGTTCCAATGAAAACTGAATGAAGCTTCTCAGGACTCACTCTCAAATTCTTAAGGTCAATAAATGAACTTCTTTCCAAAAATTACCTTGTTCTGGATAACGTCTTTCAATATAGAAGTGATCCTGGCCAACGAGTCACATTTCTTTTGCATCTCACTCACATGTGTTAGATGGGCCACATTCTTGTCATCCTAAACATTTCAAATACACGTCAGCTAGAAAAAGATCAACAGCACAAAACAAAATGAAGCCAACAAATGCACTTTGGAACAGTGTGACATGACGTTTCCACCAACTAGCAGCAGTTATGTAATTCTTTAAACTTTAAAGCACCATACGAGGTTAACAAAAACTAAATTGATGGAAAATTCTGGGACCTATTTTATTCATGTTATAAACTTGTTTCTCAGCAGAACAAATAAAAACAGGCACTGCATATAAGGTATAATACAGACAACTAGTGAGCACCTTATGAGAGTGGGACCAAGTAGGTCCCACAGGGGTGTACATAACTTATCTGTGCATGATGGTGCACAGTTTATGATAATTCATATACAACTTTGATGCTGCGAGAACTTCTGTATATTTTTTGAAATGACAAGATATAGTGATTGATACTTGATAGTCAAATAGATGCACGGATTTTAGTACCTATCCCAAGCTTGGATAAGGAGGGTTGTGTCAGGTAGGTTGATAACCAGTCTAGAACTTTTGTCACAACTCAAGCATGGATTCTTAGACTAGAATAAATAAAGAGAATTCATGTAGCTGCCCAATAGTTGGGACTTCATTAATAGTCATGTATAAAGTAAAGAAAATTATTTTCATTTTCATAAATTGCACTATATTTAAAACAAGAAAGTCCAAGCACAATTATCCTTAATATAATATAAAAGAACCAGATCTTCATTCCACACTTATGAAATAAAGCAAACAATCTCTTCAATATAAATGTCTAAAATCAAAGTTTTTGACTTGAAAATTGTAAGTTTGCTGTATTTCTACACAGAAAAGCTATTCTGAATGATATTGGTGGAGAAGGTACACGATATTTCTCATCAGTTTGATGCTTTGTTTCATCATATTCTTCGAGAGGCGAATGATATGGCCAATGGCCTTGCTAAGGAGGGAGTTTTCATGATTCTGTTTCTTTTGATGAATAATTTTGTATGATTGTTTTTCTTGTTTTTCAGGTGTTCATTCATTGTTCTTTGGATTGGCTGTTTTTTGGCTCGATCCATTCTTTTTTGGAGTAATAAATTACTGTTGATAAAAAAAAGTTTTTCTGAATGAATTTTGCATATTTACCTTTCGACCTTGAAGTTCTACTTGCAAGTTTGCTACATTTCTTTGAACGGAAGTAAGCTCTCTTAACACTCTTATCAAGTCATCACTCTTGTCACCATTTGATGCAGTTGACAAGTTTTGTATGTCCTCCTATGAAAAGCACCCAAGATCAGTTATAAACCAAAACAGCATAACAAGTTCATATACTTGCCAACATATTCTAAGGACTAAATTACAAAGTCTAAAATGAGATATATCTTTTATTTGTTGCAATAACCCGTATCACAGTTAGAAGGAGCTCGTTGTCTCAGCCATGAGGTTACGGTCAAGTTGTCATGCCTATTAAAAAATATTGTTTATTTGTTTAGTGGAAAGATGTTATGATTATCATTTAATATAAACATCATTCTTCTGATGCTTATCATAGATTTGAGAGAGAAATCCATACTTCAACTATCAAAAAACGCTAACTAATTTTGAAAAACTCGGGCACTTCAATATGATGCTCGAATCCTCAAAAAACAAGCTTAAGTACCCAAGTATGAAACTCAGATATTCAGGCAAGAGCATGGATAAGGATTTCCCAGTTCCAGCACTTCCTCCAGATTTTTTTACATTGGTTTAATCTGTTTAAGTTCTGTTCATTCCTTTGTTTTCTTCTTCCTTTTTCTTTTGGTGGATAACACCAATGGGGCTAAAATAAACTTGCAGATGTTGTTAGTGGGGAATGTTCAAATTTTTAACTTGATAATAGTCATGCCAATCAAAGTCATACCAATATCCTGAGTTTGAGATTCTGAAGATTCATTATACTTAGTACCCGTACCATACTCAGCAAACTTATATATTTGGTATGCTGCAAAAAAAATAAAGATAGAGTCCATAGAATAAATGTTGCAGTGCATGTGAATTCTAGGATGGGATTATGCAAAACTTTATGGTTTTCTCTTTTGGATGAACATTAACCATGGGTAGAGTAAGGAAGGTCTCATCAGGGAAGGTCAAGGCCAACAGTGGAATAACAGCTCTTTGCCCGTTCATTGGTGAAGTTGATTTTCACCTTTCAAATTCAAATTGTTCCTCTCATTCAACTACCCACCTTCATCAAGAAAGACATAAAGCAAGCACACAACATTTTTTATCCACTACCCACTTACTGTAGCCAACTGAAAACTTTCAAACCAAAAGAAACACAACTTGCCATTCATTTAGTAAAAAATGCCATATATGATCTCGATTGCTAAACCCAAGGTGATCAAAAGTTTCCCAAAGGTCTGTTCCAATCTTTGTATACCAAGTGCAAGTAACTCGGTCTATGCGTAAATCAGGGTCGGTTCATTTACATACCCGGAAAACCCGTGACGGTTGTTTTATGTTCATAGCCACAACTAATTACAGGTAAACAGAGTTACATTAATTAGATTTACAAGTAAATTGAATGGAAAACAACTTCTTTCTGAAGATTTAAAGAGGGTTCAAATCAGAAGGGGGGAAAAGGTCAAATCTAATCTAGAGACTGAAATTTCTTTGCTCATGGCTTTGTTAAGATTCTTGTACAAGCTCAATTCCACAAAATGGAAGCAATCCAAATAGAGCGACTCCATTCAAAATCCGAGCCTAGCCCAATTTGAAAAGTATTGCCTTCCCAATTTCATCTGAAAACACATCAGAATGCAAGTAAACTGTTGTATGTATGTGATTTGTGAATTGAAAATAGTTCATCTACCAAATTAGAAAATCTCCTCCACATTAAATGGGATCATCTCCTATCAGTTCAATTCATCATCCAAACCACCCAAAACATAAAGGAAAATCTAGATCATAATCAGCAAGATGAAAATCAAATTCGGAAATAAAACCCATATATTGCAGGAACGAAAAAAGCCTATTTACCAAGCCCAATTCATCCAAACAAAGGAAAGAAGCCTAGTTTCCTACGTAACTTTCTACAAAACCGAAAATCACACACACCAAAAAATCTAAAAAAAACCCATATATTGAAGGGGGAAAGGAGAAGCTTTATATCTACAAAAACCCAATCACCAAAGCAAATCAAACCCATTTGTAGCATCTTCTTTAAAATAGAGAATGTGGGTTGAATTCGTAATGTAAGAATGAGAAACCAAATCGATTGAGAGAGAGAGAGAGAGAGAGACCTGAGAAGGAGGTGGAGGGATGGAGAAACCGAGATCGGAAGCGATGGATAAGGCGTCGGCCATGCCTCCCAACCGTCGCAGAGGCTTCTTCCCCACCCAGCTCGTGTCGCTCCCCATCGACATTCTCTCTCCAGATACGATACGAAAGATCAAACGCTGCAACCACTTTTCTCTTTCTGCTTGGCTATTTCACTTGTAAAGTAAAGTAAATCTCACTTGTAAAGTAAAGTGAAGTGAATTGAATTGAATTAGGGAAGAAATGATCTCTCGTTCGTTGTACCGGCGAAGCAGGTTTATTAGATGAAAAGATTTTCAAATAAGCTATTAAGTTTTTATCTTATTTTAAAAAAGTACATAACTTTCAACACTTTTTAAATTAAGGAAAGAGTTTCTAGTAAGTTTTCAATTAAGGACTACTAAGTAGTTTAAAGGTGTCTTCTGATGAAGTTTTTCCTCAATTTCTTTAAAATGCTCAAATTATCCTTTATTGAAATAAAATCTTCCTTCACTTTCTCCGTTTTTTCTTCATTATTGATCTTGTTGTGATCGATGGCAACCAACATCCCCACAAGAATCAGTAGCATGTAGTGGTGGTTGAAAATATATTATGGATTTAAATGAGGGAAGAATTGTGTATTTTAAGAAAAATGAGGAAGAAAGTCGTTGGAAGATCTCTTTAGGTGGTTGGATGCCCTTAATTAAAAATCTACTGAAAAACTTGGGTCCTAATTTGAAAAGTTATGAGATTTATATTATTTTTTAAAATAAAGCATAAAAGGTTAAGGCCTTGGTTGAAATTATGAGATTCAAACTACTCAAAATTTATATTTGCCACTTTTTTTTTTTGTAAATATGATAGCAAATAAAGTTTGTGATTCAAATAAAAAAAAAAAAAAAAAGACAAAATAAGTGAACTATTGCATTTACACAAGAAATCTATCAATGGGTCTAACTCTAACGGGAGCTAATTTAGTGTAGACCTAATATGTGATGGTCAAGTGCTTGTGGCAAGTTTGAATTTTAAAAGTTGACTTTCCTAACTAGGTTTATAGTTCTTGAATCTAGATCCTAGACTTATAGTCTTGCAATGTAGGATTGCTTTTCGTTTGTTATATTTTATTTTCTACATTGACTATTCTCCATTTATTTTATTTTGTTTTCTACAAGGACTTGAGCTCAAGCACTCTTTACCCTCGAACTTATGTCCTTAGTGGCTAAACCAACAGTGGGACATGAGACTTCTATTATTGATCTAACTTCCTTGTAGGATTAATGGTACAATATAAGTGGAATAAACTATATGCTCGAGGAGGATCCCTTGTTTGTCTCTTGATTCTCCTTTATATCAAGTTTTCATTATTAAAAAAATTAAAAGATTTTGAGAATATTAGAATAGCCAAATGATAAGGGTGTCCCATCTCACACACTTGCTCAAGGGTCGTATTACTCATCTACGAAGAAAGAAATAAAGAAGGAAAGATTTCACTCCGACAACGTGTTGTAATTCATAAAGCCCCGAATTGATCATGTGCCATAAGCATAAGTCAAAGGTATATATTACTTCCGTCATCATCAATTTGAGGCATTTCACATGGACAGGTAGGTTAGCGACATGAAAATGATAATATATACCTCTCCATTAAAAAAAGTTACATCAATCAAGCTCCATTAAAATAAACATACCAAATAAAAAAGGGACAATTATCACATCAGAAACAGCATAAAATACCAAAAAAAAAAAAAAAAAAAATTTCAATCCTATTCACTTTGGGTCTACAAAAAATCTACAAAACAATTTGAAATTATAAAGATGCATGAAGATCAGATCAAAATAAATTGGGCGAGTCAAAATCATTTGAACTGAATTTCCTTCATCTATATAAATTAATAGCGACCAAGAGACAACAAGAAAACTCATCATAAACTAAAAAGAAAAAGAAAATTATAAAAAAAAACCCACCTTAGTTATTTAAAAGGCCTTAATAGTTTTTTTATAATTACAGTAGAGGCCCTTCCGCAAATCTTCACTTTTTTACGCCAACAGTACATCCTCTCAAAAAAAAAAAAAGAAAAAGAAAAGAAAAGCTCTTTTATAATTTTTTATACAGTAGTCCCCTCATATTTTTTCCTATTTAGTGACCTCCCCCGGACGAAGGCCTTGTCCTAGACAAGACAAATGTTTTGAGGGTGTATCTGTTATTTTCACCTTCCCACGCTCTAAATGCTCTACATGGCCGCTCTCTTCAACCTCTGAAAAAGTGAAAGCTCTCGTACATACCAATCTCTCAGAAACTCCCAAAAAAGGCTTGAGAGCTTCACGCCCTCAACAACAACGCCTTCGACATCTCTCTCTCTCTCTCTCTCTCTCTCTCTCTCTCTCAGCAAAAGATCAATCGCTTCTGAGACGCCTCCATGGATCTGGATCTTTGGATTTCGAAGGTGAAAGAAGGCAGCCATTTAATGGAAGACGAGCTTCAACTCCTCTGCGAATACGTAATCTTCTCATCTTCCCTCTCCTTTAACTCCCTATTCCTTACATTCCATTTTGTTTCGATTTTAGGGTTTCATGCGATCTGTTTTGTTTTGAATTAGTGCGTGCTCGTTTTGTTTTGCATTTTGTCTGTACTCGTTCTATCAAGTGTATATGTATTTGGGCTTCCTTTTTATACATTTGTGATTGATTGAAAGGGGGTGTTCGATTCAATGTAGCTACTGTGAAGCAGATTCCCCAAACGGGATAAAACCCATGCTGGAATAAGGGTTGTATTGGTGACCTCTGCTGTCATCAAATTGAGTTGGGTGCTGTTTGTTTGGGCTGGCGATGGATTCCCAGGATTGATAATTAATGTTTTTTTTTTCCGACGAAGGGGCTGAAAGGAAAGGATTAATGGTCAAGATGTAGAAAGGGCCACTTATCATTCTCCCCTATAGTAGGAAATGATTACCCACCATCACCCCAGTAATTTACATACCCAAAAAGTGATGGGTCCATCTTCATCTCCATTTTAGACCATTCACTCCATGCCTCTTTAATATTATTTTGATACGCCCCCTTTAACGCAAATTCCTTGGAATGCAATATCTAGTTGGGAAATGAGCTTGTCAGGTTGAAGTGCAATATCCATGAAGAATGGTTTATTCATGGGAAGTGAACTTATGGTCATTAGTATTAACTATCTCATGGTAGGTATCTCACTATTATATCTTAGCTTCGGTATGTGGGCACAAGGCCATTAAACTTTTTTTTTTTTTTTTAAATGGTTCAAGATTATTAAATCTGCTATTGATTGGGTTGACACAGAGACAACGGATGATTCCAAAGGAAGAAATATATTGTTTTTTTCCCATTTCATTTAGATATGCTGCAGTGGCGTGTACATGAGTTATATCCACAAGACCCTCTTATTGATTGTTTCTGCACATGTTTTTTCGATGTATCTTTTTATCATTTTCTCCATAACTGATGAATCTAATAACAATATCACATTTACTCATTTCTTCAAACAAGATAAAGCTTGTTTTACCCATTTAAAAAAGTGCTTCTTTTTTTTTTTTCTAAATGGAGATTCTTCAATATATCAAACAAAGGTAGAAATATCACATCATCAAAGGAGGCTATGATTTCCCAATGCAAAGTGACATTCTTCATTCTTGACACTGAATTCAGTGGTGGCTTACTGGCTTTCATCTCATTTTCTTCTTTTCTTGTGAGAAAATGAGATAGTAATCACATTCACTTTTTGTTGTTGATTAAATATTGACTAGTTGGCTCACAACTTTGGCTGGAATATTATGTGGGGCTGGTGGGTGGAGCAAATACCCAAACTAGTTTGTGGTCTATCTTTAACCTATTTGCATCACTGCATGCATATCTTGGTGTTGAGTAGTTGACTGAGGTGAAACTTTGAGGATTTGGATGTTGGTGATGTATGGTAGGTAATACATTTTGGCGCCCCTTGCTTGTAACTTGTGCTTAATAATTCATTTGGTAGGTTTTACATTTTGGTGCTTTTTCCTTGTGTGCTTAATGATTCATCTAGTTCTAGTGAATTCACTTTAACATTCAATTAACCTTCCTCGTCTAGAACTTTCCTATGATTCTAATAAGAGTTTTCAAGACCAAAGAAAGAAACTCAAGGTGTTTCGAAGGAAAATCTTCTCAAGCTACCACTGTTTCCTCTAGATCCAGATTTTTGGTGGCTTCTTGGGTTTCTATTCTTCCGAAGTTTTGGGGAATGCCGATAGACATTATCCTCCTTTATTGGAGGGAGGTATTATCTTAATTTTTTGGGTGGTTTTGGTTTGCCTTCTTGTTGATCCTGTCTCTTTGGTTTGGCCCGAGTTTCTTTTGGGTCCTTGTCTTTGAGTTTTTCTTTGCTTTCCAATATATTCCTTTTGTACTGTTAAACTTTTGATGAGTACAAGTTATTATTCAAAAAAAAAGAAAAAAAAAAAAAAAAAAGAGTTTCCAAGACCATATGGTTTATTTTGCCCCTCTCTCTCTCTCTTTCCTCACACACACTTTTTATTGAACCCAGATCTCAATCCAGGGGCTTTCAGTTTTTCTTTGTCAATTCAAGGAATAAAATCTTTATATAAAAAGGCATATTTATGATATTATATCAAGCTATCATTTTGCCATACATTATATATTTACAGCCATTTTAAAATTTACTGTGATGTTGAATTGTGAGGAAATACTGGAATTATGTTTTTAATTATCAAAATACTACTGTTAGTGATTTTTAGTGATTGCAATCCTTTATCAGATGGCATAAAATTTTGTCAACTGTTTGAACTCACACCTGTGTCTTTATGTTTTTGCGAGACTGCTTGTTTTGGTAGTTCTTCCATTGTTTGGAGCTACTGCTATTACTTATTTCAATTACTTGTGCCATCACTTTTCAGGTAAAAGAAATTCTCATTGAGGAGTCAAATGTGCAACCTGTAAATAGTCCTGTGACTGTTTGTGGTGATATTCATGGACAGTTCCATGATCTAATGAAACTCTTCCAGACTGGCGGACATGTGCCAGAGACAAATTACATTTTTATGGTAACCTTTCTTTTTTATATTGTTGAATATACTTGCAGTGTTTTTTGTCTGTTCCAAAATTCATTAGATCTCACTACTTGTGGATATTAACTCAATATATACTATTGGCAGGGTGATTTTGTTGACCGTGGATACAACAGCTTGGAAGTTTTCACAGTTCTTTTGCTCCTTAAAGCAAGGTGTCCTCATATTCATGTGTTTGTGTTTTTGTGTGTGACCCCGTGAGAGAGAAAATACAAGGTTTTGCTTAGTTTTGGTCTGGTCTGATTTTTTTCCCCTTACATTTGTAAGTTCTGTTTAATCATGCACTCTCCCACATGGAGACTTCTTTCGTGTCGGATGCTTGTTTTGTTGAATTCAAACCATCGAAGCCCAATTTTGTTTTGATTTCTTCAATCTTATCTTTCACAGTTAAAAGACTTATTTCCTCACAGCTGCTGTCAGCATTCTAGTTGTTACTTTTAGATTCATGTAGTTCCATTGTAGTCTGCAATTGTTGACTTTTATCATTCTATTTCAACTCTTTTTTCTTATTTAATAAATTTGGAAGCAAATTGAGTTTCATTTTTTTGTTGAAATTCAAAAACCATTTATTTATTTATTTATTTTCTGTTTTGTTCAGCCAGTTGGTTGCTTACTCTGACAAAACAGAGGTACTTCAAGAACTTAAAATTGCCGTCTCATGTTGTCACTGTTTTTTTTTTTTTGTTATTAGATACCCTGCGAACATAACCCTTTTGCGTGGAAATCATGAAAGCAGACAACTCACTCAGGTATCATTTGTTTCATATCATAATGTAGCTCTGTTTATTATATAAGGTACTGGTTGTATGGATTGATTTGGTGCCTAGCCTTATATTCTATGAAATCTTGCTGTGATATTCTTTTTCCTTATCAATCACAGAAAAAACTTTATTTTCAAGAAGAGGTAGAGGTATTAAAAACTATATAGTACAGGGACATGATTTACACTTCCAAGTTAATATTTAAAATGACAATGTTATTACATAAAATAAATAAATAAAAATCAGAAGGATAGAGCGGAACTTAAATATGAGTCCTGCAAACATGTGTCTTCTTTCCCAACTCCTTTTTTCGCCTTCCTGTCTGCAACTTCATTAGTACTTCTATGTGTGAGAGTGAGAGTAGAAGGAATTGTCATTGATTCATTGATCTCACATGCTTCCCACTAAATCAAAGCAAATATCACAGGACTTCGGTTGCCCATTCAATTGCATTTTTTAACTCACTTTCAATTAATCATCCTAGCTAGCCCTGCCTCTAAAAATGTCAAAAATACCTTCCTACTATGACTAACAAAACCCATTCGATCTATTGAGCCTTCTTTTCCTGCAGCTGTCTTGTTGCCATCAAACTTTTTTGTTCGAGTGAGGCGGTTTTCAATTTACTGTACCTGATTCCTTCGCCACCTACCATAAATGGTCACCAATATTTAATGATATCTAATTTATTCAAAACCCTTGAATTCTTCTCTGTCTAATAACTGTTCAGTTGTCCCCACTTCGGCAAGATCAATTGTCTCTACCACTGACTTCTCCATGTTTCTGGATACTCTCTTTTGTTGTTCAATACTCTTGTTCATTTCTTTCTTTCCATGCTGACTACATAATTGCCAGAGGTATGAACTCAGTCTGACCATAATCTTTGAGCATGTGAACTAAAAAATGAATATGCAATTTATTTATTTATGGACTTTCTTGCAAAGTGGCAGACAATTAAAGCATAGGCTGATATTTTGAAATTTTGCTACTTTATAAGTCATGTGGATGCTAATTTTTATCATAATTACCAAGATGCTAACGATAATAATAATAATGATGATCAGTCAAATTCATGTTTGGCTTCTCCCAAAATCTTACAAGCACTGATAACAATGATTCCTCTTTTCTGGATGCACCAAAGAATGGTGAATGGGGGTATCCTCCACATGATTAGGCCGCATGCATGGAGTGGAGCAACCCACTACGATTTTGTTACTTCCCCAATAGAACTTGGTATACACCATGATAGCCTGTAAATCCTATAAAAAATGAGCCTGAATGGAATCAGATAACTCATCATGCGAGAACAAATGGGAAATCGATTTCAGCTCCTTGCTTCACAACGGGCATATATCTGACATAGAATACAAATATAATCCTAAACCTTAAATTTTCAGCAGTCGACATCTTTCCTGCTACTGCTAGTCAGTAAAATGCCTCCACTCTTCCTAGAATCAATCCCTTCTACACATGAAAACACAGTCTGTTGGTGAGGAATTGGAAGCCAAGGCATAATGCTAAGACATAAGAAGAACTTCCCAGAAGGGTTTAGCTTACATAACTGAATGTTGTATCACCCCTAGGAAGAAAAACATTGGATAAATACTCAATAGAGATATACTCAGAGTCCTTAGACTCCAACACAAACCTCTTGGTCAGAACTCCCCATGTTAAATTATCCTCAACCCGTTCACGATGATCCTTAACAGAGACCATTTTGTCTTAACTCACTTAAGCACAACTAAGTCTAGAAACATACTAAACAACGAACACAATCTGACCCAATCACCATGTTAGAGGCCAACTCTAACTCTAACCCCTACTTAAAATCCACCCCTGCATTAAACACCCTCCAGATCTCGCCAGAGTCCTCCCTTAGATGTGAAATGACACCTTTGATAACTGGACTGAAGTACTTTGCTCAAACCCAACCCCTTATTTTCTCACCATATCTAGAGGCAACAACCTTTCTCCTTGGGGCCTCCATTCGAATACCCGGTCTTCCGGCCCCTTTAGGTTTCACTACGTTGGTTTTTTTCATGAGATGCATCTTCCTCATGTCATTGTTCTCCTCCCTTAGGAAATTCCTTTGAATGCACTGCAGCCTCTTAGCTACTGTGATCGACATCTTAAGTAAAGATACTAAGTTTGAAGGTTTAGTAATGCCAACATTATCAAGGTGACTTGATCTCCAAGCGAAAGATGCTATTTTTTCCGTGTAGACCACTTCTCAAACTTTTCTATAATTGGTCCCATAAAGGCGTAGCTTTCAGGTTCCCCCCAATCGGATGGCGGATGGCGGCCTAGATATTTGACAGGGAGCTTTCTTGTACTATAGTTCATCCTGTTAGCAAACTAACATTTCTTGACCACCCACTTGATTTCACCTCAAAGCCTCTAAGATTCCGTCTCATATCTCTGCAGTTAGTTGGGCTGATTAAGATTTATCATCCACAAATTGTAAGTGACCAACTACAAAGCTTCAATTGCTCCCCCTAGGACATAAAATAAGTTCAAGATTTTTGGCTTTTGACGAAAGCACTCACGAAGATTCAGCTAATAGTGAAAAAGAAAGGGGATATCAGGATGCTTTGCCCCAACCCTCTTGAAGCATTGAAGAGACGAGTTGCCATTTACTAATGTAGAGAATGAAGTAGATGAAATGCATTCCACAATCCAACCCCTCCACCTTATTTTTGGTAAGAGAAGATCCAACCCCTCCACTTGATACAAAATCCCAGACGGCTAACCTGTAATCTACAAACTACCAGTCGACGTGATCATACACCTTTTTTAGATTGACATTGTAAATGGCACCTTCTTCTGTAAAACATTTGTAGGTAATCACCAATGTCTTTTTTATGTGTTTGTGGAGTTTGCTTAGCCTTAGGGGACTCCTTAGTCTATCTCTGAGACCAGCCATAACTCGCTTACTGAACCACTGCAACTTCCTTCCCCACAGTCTGCTTCTATTGATCCCTTCAATAGCTTTCAGCTCTGTACTTTTCTCCATGGATTGAATGAAGCCTAAAGCAACTCTCCTTACCCCTTCTAGCAGACGCTGTGATGATATCCATTACTGCACTGCACCAAGAGAACGATGAACACAACCACACCAGAGGTACATCCTCTGGCATGGTGTCCACAAACATCAGTAGCAGATCTTCCCATTGGTCCCTGCTATGATGAAATCTCATGCCAGTATTGCAGTTCTTGTTGACTTTATAGGTCAATGGTCTCTGATGGACAGGAGCTTGAGACAGGTAACATGGTGCACACAGACACTGGAACACTAGCAAACGAGTTTTTCTTTGCTCCGTATCTGAGATCAATAATCCAATGCAGGGTAGACAAACCAAGAAAGAAGAAGATTTGTGCCATTACACGCGGCATCATAATTGGATTTGTCTGGTCCAACAATAAAGGAGTAGAAGCTGTCACAGGCTCTTCTAATTGTCCATTCCAAAAGAGCCACCAAGATTGCTTTTCCCTTTTCTTTTCTTTTCTTTCTTTCTGTTTTTTTTTTTGAAAAGTTTTGCTTTTCTCTTTTCTTTGTAAAGTAATTAAAGAAAAGTTTAACCACTAAGAAGAGTTAAGATTGATTAGATAAAAATGTAATCTATTAAGAAAAAAACAGCACATAATATATTGGAAAAGGTGTATCCTCATATTGATTACCTGCTGCCGTAGTGGTGTAGCTTTGGTAATTATTATTTTCATTAACTATTGTGGAAAAGCATGTAGGCAATTTGTTCTTGCTTTTGCAGCATCAGTACTTAAAGCTGTCTAAAATGTGGTTTTATTTGTCAGGTATATGGTTTTTATGACGAGTGCCAGAGGAAATATGGAAATGCTAACGCTTGGCGGTATTGCACCGATGTTTTTGACTACCTCACCCTATCGGCGATAATTGATGGAACTGTACTCTCTCTCTCTCTCTCTCTCATGCACGCACGCACTTACTTTTCTGTTGCTGCTACAATTGTCATTTTGACGGGGAATCTATTTCTTTTTTGGAATACAAGGTGCTCTGTGTCCATGGAGGTCTTTCTCCTGATGTTCGGACGATCGATCAGGTAAATTCTTGCAAAGAAATGTTTCATTGTTCAGTTATTTTCTTTCTGCAGACCAGGAACTCATGCCACGAGTAGACAAACTAAGCAATGTCTTGCATTTTCTTTTCATTTTTTGTACTCTGTAGATGAGAGTAATTGAACGGAATTGTGAAATCCCACATGAAGGGCCCTTTTGTGATCTCATGTGGAGTGATCCAGAAGAGATAGAAACATGGGCAGTCAGTCCACGTGGTGCAGGTTGGCTTTTTGGATCTAGGGTCACGTCAGAGGTACATTAACACATTTAATTGACCTTGTTGCTGACCCCATATGAATATTGTTCCTTATGCAAAATAGCAACTCATCCTTCTATTTTTACAGTTCAATCACATAAACAATCTAGATCTTGTTTGTCGCGCACACCAGCTCGTCCAAGAAGGGCTCAAGTACATGTTTCAAGATAAAGGCCTTGTTACAGTAAGTCATGTGGCTAGTACTGTTTATTGCTCCACTACTGTTGATTTCTTTCGGCAGACTACTGTTCTTTTTCCCATTGAATTGACAGCTTGGCTTCTGCAGGTGTGGTCTGCACCAAATTACTGTTACCGATGTGGGAATGTAGCTTCTATATTAAGCTTTAATGAGAACATGGTATGTCACTACTAGTGTACTACCTGTCAATCTTTTGATACCGTTTCTCAGTTATCTTTTGCTTTTGTCACCTTTCTTAAAATCGACAAAAAACATTGTTAAAATATGTAGTTAGAGGGAATTGGGGGAAAAAATCAAGGCCAAGTATTCAATTACGTGAAACTTGAAGAACTCTCCAAGTTACCTTTAGTCCATCAACTTGGCTGTCAGAATAATGGTCACCGTCATGTCTTTGAACACTTGCAAACACACTGGAGATAAGTGTTCTGTAATTTTTGAAAGCTCGGTTAAGTTTCAAACTGAAAGTGGCTTCTAATTTCGTAATTGAACTTGTGCTGGTTTGAAATCATGATACTCTGATTCACAATATGAATGTTTATGATCTCAAATTACATGGTTTGAGTACTTGATTGGGCCTACATCATGTTGGATATAAGTTTTATACTTGTTCTATCATTTTGCAGCATGATATCTGATTTTTCATAGTATTATGGTAATTTGTTTAAAATATTTGCTGATGTTTACATTTTTTGCTTTCTTTCTCAATTGTTTAGGAGAGAGAGGTAAAGTTTTTCACAGAAACTGAGGAGAATAATCAGATGAGAGGGCCCAGGACAGGAGTAACTTACTTCCTATGACAATTTGCTACCCATCTTTGCATGTATTTCATATCACATGTAAAACCATTTCAAATGCCAGGCGTTTTTCGTGTCTAGAAAAGAAAGAAGTTGGAAACATTGACAACTGCAGGAAGGGATCTTTAATATAGCCCGTAGGTTGATTGGTCGGTTTGTCCTGGTACTACTTTTTTTCTTTTAATATTTCTTGTGTTGTATATTATGATTTTGTCAGTGACAGTTCTTGGCATCTTTTCTTTATAGATATCTGTATGTTCTTGTGGATTAGCTTTTGGTAACAAGGTGCCTCTCTGTATTTCATTTTGCCCCTTTAATACATAGCTGCCAAAATTGGGATATATCGGAATACAATCATTATCTTATCTTAGCCTTGACCCATCTGTTGAGGTTGGATGTAATCTGAAAGATGGTATATGGAAAATTCCAATGGACTGCATTTTGCACATACATGCAATGTTTGAGGTGCATTGGAATGATACTGGATTAATGCTTTGAAGATATGTTGTATAGGTGATTAGTCTATTGGTGTGTGACAATCCATTTGAAGTAAAACTTGGATCAGTTCCTATAATAGGGGTTTATGTGATATGAATAGGTTTGATTACCCAAAGTTGGGTTCAAACAGGTTAAATCATGCATATAGCCGCTGTCAGCACGGATATTTGCAGCAGGGGTTCATATCTCCATCTGGGTACCTGGGCCTGCTTTTAGCTTGTGGTGATGTGGGAAGGTCTAGGTGGATGACCTGAACAGAATGTCTATACAGAATGTGAGGTTGACAGGTATGGTCAGTCATGTTTTCATGAGGGCTGTGATGCAACTGTTGGATGACGCCATTCGGGGGCTTGATGGATCAACTTTGTGTGGAGCTGGCAAGCGTTGCATGTATTCCACATTGCATACCAGCACCATGGGCCTCTCTTGCCCATTCCTCTTGCTCTTGCATTTTAGAGGGAAAGCCGGAAAGGTCAATAAATTGTAAGTATGTATGGTCAGCAAGAACCGGATTTGCTAATCATTCAGTGAACTGAGAGCAGAAGAATGCCCCTTGTTTTATTGACTACTACTTTGAATGTAACTGAATACGTAAGAATTCATGGTCAAATGGGCTCCAATAAAGGGTAGGAGATAAAGTCTGTGTCTAACGAACGTCTCCGCCTCATCTCTTTCTCATTATATAATGTTGGGAGGGTTTTCAACTGTCATTTTGTTTCCTCTTCAATGCGGTTACACAAACAAGACCAAAATGAACGCAGGCTCGCATATAAAACATCCGTAAATTTTTTCTTAGTTCGCCCACCTTACGATCGAGCAATCATTTAAAACATAATCACCATGATCTTATATATAAGATTATTATTAATCATATTCATCAATCACATAATCAACGAGTAAAAGCTGTAGGAGTAGAGACTTGTTGCCATCAATTCATCGGAATTGAATTCTCACCCAAAAAAAGTAAAATCGCTGTAGAAATAGATGACCCATTTATGTTATTTGCACAAAGATGCCCTAAGAAAAAAGAGCAAAAGGCCTAAAAAGCTCAGTGGTGGGCATTTTACTCCCAACAAAAACAACCATGATCCATCACCGCAGGCCTTTGAAAGAGAGAAATTGTCTTTTTCCCAAGTGGATGTAAAAACAAGTAATCACTAAGCAAATTTAACAAATTTGTATATATATATATATATATATATATATATATATATATTTATTTATTTGAGAAAAAACTTCAAATATTACATTAAGTTTTTGCCTTATTTTAATGAAGGACACAATTTTAATATCAGTAAGTTTTTAATTAAAGACAACGGGCCATTTAAAGATGTTATTCGGCGATTGACAATATGTAGTGGTTGTTGGAAGCATGCGATGGGTATTCTAAGAATTTTGAAAATATTTTTATATGGCCGAATGTTCTTAATTGAGAATTAATTGAAATCTTAAGTCCTAATATGTTGGATAAGTTTTGAGACTTTGTACTTTTTTGAAATAAGGCACAAACCTAAGGCTTATTTGAAAACTCCCACTTATTTATTTTGTTTTAAAACCTTGGTTTCGACCTCTACTGCTTGGAGACCATAGTTGTATCAATGAGATGGATGGAGAAGGAGACCTAGACGCCGAGCCGGAGGCGCGAGCCGTGATTGGGTCGTTACCAGAGTCCGGTCCGAGTTGTGAATGACTCGGCCGAGGAGATCCTGCTGCTGTGGTCGATTCAACAGCCAACTCTCACCAACCACAACTCCTTCGTTCGCCACTCCTCTCTCCGCCTCGACCTCGAAGCCTGCGGCCGTCGCCTCACCATCTTCCAATCTCCATCGTCCATGGTAACTAACCATCATTCTATCCATATCCAACGGCTCTCCTTACTCTTCGAAAGTACTCTTGGTACTCGCCAAAATGGATTGGATTTTCATCGCCCCTTTGTTTACATTTTCCACGAGGCTGGTGAATTCATTTTCCTTCAAATTTTCAAGGAAATCAGATTCCAACCCCAGAAGTAGAAAATCATTTTATGATTGTGGTCCTAACAAGCATATGTATAAGTGGAAGAAACACATTGCAACTGAAAAATGAGTACTGAAACTGCATAAAGATGAAGTTGATTAAATGCATGTTTTTTTTGTGCTAACAGATTTCTGTAGCATTTTGTTTCCACAACACATTTCATTTTCAGCAGATTATGGGAATTGGTCTCTATATTGTTTGGTATGGAAAACATGCACTGATTATAATTTTTATTCTCTGCAGAAAATGAAGCTATGGTGAAAATAAAATGTGATGAAAAATTTTTGTGCACAAGCAATGCTCTTAAAAGTATTTAGATAACTGAAACACTAGTTTTTTAATGAATGACTGATTTGTCTAGAATTGGATTGAGTGAAGTGGATAAACCCACTTCTTCTCTTCTTTATTTTTTATTATTATTATTTTTTTTAACTTGGTTGGTTGATATTAGAGCACACCAGGAGTAACAGGAGCTGTGATGTGGGACAGTGGAGTTGTTCTTGGGAAGTTCCTGGAGCATGCTGTGGATTCAGGAATGCTTGTTTTTCAGGGGAAGAAAGTTGTTGAGCTGGGCTCTGGATGTGGGTTGGTTGGGTAATGACCTCTTAATCTCGATTTATTAGTTCCGATTTCTACTCTTAGCTTATTAATAGTCATCTACTAATTCCTAATTCAGATTTTTTTTATCATTCACAAAACTACTATAACAACACTTGTCTGGTGAGTTATTGTATTTGATGGCAAGTTCTCAAATTTTGTACAAAATCTTATGAAACAAGGGGTAAAGTCCAACACAAGCAGCTGCAAATGATCAGAACTGGTCTCTATAGAGGGCAAAATCAGAACCAGTCATGCAGCCTACCAACTGCAGGAATTATTGTGAAATCAAACATGAGTGGGAATCTGTCAAATAACTTGTTTGAAAAAATTGAAAATCTGGGTTTAGATGAATTGGGACATGAAAACAATTAAGAGGTGCCAAATGCTATTTATATTGCCGCAAAATGGTAGAATATGTTGAAAATTGTGCAACTTACTAAAAAGTTGGAGCTTTTGCCCTTGGAATCTGCACCCAAGCAGCCCTTCAAGTGTCATCAACTAATATAAGGGACATGGTTTTCGGTCTTTCTGTGCAGCAGGATCCAAAAAGTAAACTTTCTTGGAGCTTAATGATTAAATAGGAATAACCCACTGTTATGGTGTTTCATTACTTAGTAGTCCCACCACCAATCATACTTGTGGTGGGATATGTGAAGGGTGGACTTTATGTTGGTTGTGGGTGAAGTATCATCTCCTTTGAATGATTGCAGAGGTGTGATTAGTGGTTTGAAAACAGTTAGAAGAAGGTAGATCAACTGTCAGGACCTTGAATAGTTGCTAGATTGTCTAATCAGGGTGATTTTCACCCATGTGTAATTCATGGTATGTCCTGTCTGTAGCACCAACCATGCTTGGTGATGGGCCAGGTAAGTGCCACAAAAAATGTCCACACTGTAAATGTGGAACTGGTCACCTCTCTCTCTCTCTCTCTCTATATATATATATATATATATAAATGTTTGTATTACGTATAGACGTGTAATTCCTTTTGTTCAAGTATATCCATTAAAATTGCACCATGACTGTGGAAAGCATAATGTCTCCTATTTTCTTGAAGCTCCATTTTTTTTTTTTTTGGGAATGGTAAAGCTCCATGTTGTCACTTGTGGATATGTCTGCTTCAAAGTTGCATAGAACTATAAGCCTTTGGCTTTAATTCACAACTGATAACTCCATTGTTTTTTTTTCTTTCTCTATTTGCATTTCAGGTGTATTGCAGCTCTTCTCGGTGCTCAGGTCATTCTGACAGATTTGCCTGATCGGATGAAGCTTCTTAGGAAAAATGTTGAAACCAATGTCAAAGAAGGGAATGAACGTGGTACTGCAACAGTAAGGGAGCTCGAATGGGGTGATGATCCAGATTGTGAATTGATCAATCCTCTACCTGACATCAGTAAGCCTTCGCCAACTTGCTGTGTACTTGTGTATCTATGCAGTGGTACGATTTTCTTGCATTTGACATCCTCAGAGTATAAGGATGGAGTGAAAATGGTTTCTGGCTACGACTGTGGCCTGTGTGTGCAGGGCCGGCTTGAGACAATTTGAGGCTTAAAGCGACAATCCTTAATTATGCATTTTCTATTTTTTAATATTATTATAAATCTTTTATTTAAAAGATTTGACTATCATTAATATTTTCATGTTCTTCATCAATAATTTGACTATCATTATGAATATTTTCATTGATAACTGTTTGTTCTATTATTTCATTATCTTCTAACTCATTTAGATCAATTACTTGTTCATTTATGTAATATTCACCTAAGTTTTTTGCTATATTTTGTTTATTGCTTGTAATAAATTTATCAAGAGCTCCTTTTTTAGATTGAATTAAATTATCTATTTTTTTTCTTTTTTTAAAGTTTTGAACACACGGATTTGTATTTTCTAGTAGACATTTAATTTATAAATTATAACTAATAATATTTATATATAAAATGAACACTAACTATAATAAACATACAATACGAGATTGGAATTAAAAAATTCCTAAAAGCATGAAACAATAGAACCTGATTTAGTGATTTATCACTGTTGGCGACAAAGATTGTAGATGTGGATGGCTTTTGAATTTGATACACCTGAGATGAAGAGCATTGGTGGAGATTGAACTTTTGGTAGAGATGTCTTAATATGGCAAGAGAAACAGTTACATGCTCATGTGAGAAACGGTTGAATTAAACGTGACTCATTAATCTATAAGAGGAACTCTCATTTGAAAAACCTAATTGGTGATGTGGCAGGGAGGTTGGGATTTAAAAATACATTGTGCAGAAAAAGAAGGATGACAGTTACTTTAATGCCTTTTGGAATGTGAAAAGATGGCCTTAGTAGGATGTGATACTAATTACTATTATGGGGCCTTTTTTTTTGTGGGAGAAAAAAAAAGGATGGCAGTTGCTTTGATGCTTTTTTGGAATGTGAAAAGATGACTTTAGTGGGATGTGATGCTAATTATTACTATGTGGCCTTATTTTTTGGGGGCTAAAGCAAGGGCTTTTCTTGCTTTATAGTCAAGCCGGCCATGCACCTCAGGTTCGTATTGAAGAAGCTGCATCAAATTCAAAAGTCATCCACATCTACAATCTTTGTGGCCAACGATGATAAATCACTAAATCATGTTCTATTGTTTTATGCTTTTAGGATTTTTTTAATTCCAATCTCATATTTTATGTTTATTATAGTTAGTGTTCGTTTTATATGTAAATATTATTAGTTATAATTTATAAATAATAAATACGTCTAAATAGAAATTACGAATCCGGGTTCTCAAAACTTAAAACAAAGAAGAGAAGAATAAATAATTTTATTCAATCTCAAAAAGAAGCTCTTGATAAATTTGTTACAAGCAATAAACAAAATATAGCGAAAAAAAATTTAGGTGAATATTACATTAATGAACAAGTAATTGATCTAAATGAGTTAGAAGATAATGAAATAATAGAACAAAAGGATATCAATGTAAATATTCATAATGATAGTCAAATTATTGATGAAGAACATGACAATATTATTGATAGGCAAATCTTTTAAATAAAAGATTTACAATAATATTAAAAAATGGAAAATGCCTCATTAAGAATTGTTGCTTTAGGCCTCAAATTGTCTCTAGCTGGCCCTGGTAAAATGTCGATGATTTTCAGCAGATCGGTTTTGTATTCGAATTTGCTCTGAAGCATTTTATGTCAATGTCTTCACAAGTTTCTTCAGATTCCTTTTAGGCTTGTGTTTCAGCTATTGTTCTTGGCTGTAGAATAATATCCAATGCTCTGGGTTTTGAATTGTCAACGATTTTCATCAGATCGGTTTTATATTCAAACTTCCTCTGCAGCATCTGTTAATTTCTTCATGAGCTTCTTTATATTCCTTTTATGCTTGTGTTTCAGCTATTGTTCTTAGGTATAGAATGATATCCTATGGTTTGTGTTTTAGTCCTTGGGTCAGACGTAATCTACAGCGAAGGGGCAGTCACAGATCTCTTGGCTACATTATGTCAACTTAGCGGGAACCACACAACCACCTTTCTCGCAGGAGAACTACGAAATGGTAAAGTACTACAATTGACAACCATGATTATCTTATTATTTATATATTTTTGGACAAGGAATGATCTTAGTGCTTACCTCTGTGGCAGATGTCGTGCTTGAATACTTCTTGGAGGCGGCACTGGAAGAGTTTGTAATTGGGCTTGTCGATCAGGCACAATGGCATCCTGAATATTGCAGCCATAGAGTAGCAATGTTTGTTTTAGTGAAGAAACCACAGAAAAAAGATTTACAGGAATAATCATGAAAAGCTGCCTTTCCAGAGGGAATACTGTTCCTAGTCTGCAATCACACAAAGAGGTGTGTTGTATCAGTTATGGAAGCAGCAGGAAGTAAAGACGACGAGTGCAAAATTAAGTTACATTGTCTTGTTTCAGAGTGCAGATAAAATTTTGAGGCTCCGAAGCAGGGTTGACTTGTGATTAGTAGAAGATCTGTTCAATTGTAAACTAGCTTCTTATAATGAATGTCATTGAGTGCATGGGTGCCATGTTATTTGCTTTTGAGTAAGTAGTAAGTGCTTAAATTTAATGGGCAGAACATAAACTGCGCAATTGCAGCGTCATTTTTAATGGGAAATGGTTCTAAGGAGATATAATATAAGAGAGAATACTCATGAGGGAAACACATTTCTTCGAAATGATGATTTTGTATATGAAATTTAAAGCATTCCATCTTTGAAGTTGCTGGCTCAGTCTTTCCAATCACTGTAGGAAATGTGCTGTAGCCATTTTGATGTTAGCATCTAATGGTCATCTTTCTCTTTCTATGACCCTTCAGAAAATGGAGTTCAGAACATGAAAATCCAATGAAGGGCTTGAAACTTGGTGACGGCTTGGCGCACCAATGTGATATATCAATCAGTATACTTTTCACCTATTGATTGGGCCTGAGCTTCAATGGCAGAGCCAATTACCTGGGCTGGACCCACATTGGCCCATATGTGGGCCTGATAAGGATTTCAACGCTCGAGCCCAAATGTAGGTCCCTCTTGGGGCCTGGGGCCTGGATCTGACCTACACAATGAAGGCTCAACTCTGAAAAGTCGTAAGGCCTCCTCCTGCGCCCAGCCCAATATAAGTTCCGGACCTAAACTTGAGTCCAGATCCATCCAAATGGGCAAGGGCAGAATCCGGTTCAATGGATTTTGGGTCGGCCAGGACTCACGTCCATTGACAGTCGTAAGCATGTTTTACAACTTTTTTTTTTTTTTTAAATAAAAAATAAATAAAAAAAAGAGAATCAAGCTCACTTACTATTTGTTAGCTGTGGGCCCGCCACCATTTCAATTTGGGGCTTTAATCATCATCAACTCCAAATCAAAATGGCTTTAATCATCATCGACTCTTTTACCGAAAACAAGCCCAAGGGATAGTGCATTTGGCTAGGACCACGGCTCAAGAACCAGAGGTTGTAGATTCAAACTCGCGCTCTCTCGAAAGGCCGGACACGCTCGTCAGCAAAAATAAAATAAAATAAAAATCTTTTACCCAAAAAAAAAAAAAAAAAAAAGATAACTCAATACAACACATCATCTGTTTCTTCCTCCGCAGCATCATGCCTTTCATTGTCATCATCAGATTCAGATGGGCTCCCTTCTGAAATCCATTTCAAAGCAAAAAGATAACTCAATACAACACATCACCTCAGACGATTCTAAAAAGATGGCATCAAGTGGGACATTCTCCAGAGTCCACACCAATGAAAGTCCTCTCTCTTACAGCATGAATCAGGGCCAGGGGTAGAGCTGAGTGGCCCCTCAATTTTGAGGGTCTCCCTCATGTTGAACGAGGTGAGTGGAACTTCAAAGTGGGCCCACCTATTAAAAATCTTAACGGCTCAAAATAAAGGTCCCGTCATTCGGTGGATAGGACCTTATTTTAATCAAGTAAGGGTTCTTCCATTGGAAGATTGAGTGCAGGAGCATAAGTGTCAATTGAACATTAACCCCTTCTTTATTTGGGCTTGGAACCAACAATCTTGGCTTTCTGCTCTAATCAACCCCATACAAGAAAGAAATAAGACAAATGTGGCAAATATAAATAGAAATAAAGAAGAAAAAAAAGGGTCAAGTTATTCCCTTGCATCCTATTACATAAAACTTTGAAGGGGCATTCATGTCAAGGCATACTCACAACATCACCTGTCAAAGGATTCTAAAAATATTGGTAAAATACGTACTTTTGAGCCCATGTTTTACTTTTAACTGATGAACTGTAGGACAGAAGATGGAAAGTAAACTTACACATAAATGAGCATGACACACAAACAAGCAATATGTAGCTTAGCTAGATAAATTAAAATAATACTACCATAAGCACTTGATGCACCTTTTTTTCTTTTTAATTCTTAAATTCAAAAGATGTTTAAAGAAAAGGATACCCAAAAGGTCAAATGCCTATCATCAAATATTGATTCATTTTAGATATACAAGAGCATAATATTTCATATAAATTCATTATTTCGTGCCCTAAAAAAATAAAAAAGAATTGCGAAGATTTCAAGGAAGCTCCAAAAAAAAAAAAAAAAATTCAAAATGGGCATTTTAGTATATAATTAAATATATAAATATATATTATATAAAATAAAGAAAACTAGGAGAGTTGGGCCATGCTGAGCCTAATAATGTCTAAGCCTGACACTCAAATTTCGATTGTCCTTAATGCATCCACAGTTTATCATCAACCAATTAATCTACTGCTCCACAGACTGGACTAACAAAAAAATAAAAATAAAAATAAAAATAAAAAAAAAAAAAAACTTTGGTTTGACAACTATCATCAACTAATTAATTTACTGCTTTTTTTTTTTTTTTTTTTTTTAAGAAGATGAGATATCATTGATTTGAAAACTCTCCCACACGAGACACGCCTGAGTGGTACAAATAGGTTTCCTTTTGGTACCAAACATGGATCTGTTTCCTTTGGTTTAAAATAGACATGTCTAAAACCCTTCTCCCTCTTCCTAAACCCCCACCCCACTAAAACCCTTCACCCCCACCACAACCATCTCCTTCTCCTCAGACCCATCTCTGCAATTCCTCCTCCTTCTTCCTCTTCTCAATCATTCCCACCATCTCCACTCCCCAACCAGCAGCTCTACCAGCCCTTCCGCCCTCCTCCGCCTCAGCAGCCCTCCCTCTCCGCCGACGCCATCCTCGACGTCCTCCGCAACCGCCTTGGCCTCTGGAACGAGTACGCCCCCCTCCTCCCCCTCCTCTCCCGCCACCACTCCTTCACCCCACCCTCCATTGAAGAATCCGATGGCATCTCCGGCGTCGAGCAGAACCGCTTCATCGTCGCCGCCCAGGTCCGCGACTCCCTCATCTCCTCCCACGTCGACCCAGACGTCCTCTCCTTCTTTGACATCGGTGGCGCCGAGCTCCTCCACGACCGCCGCCCCCCAGTGCGCTGCCGCCGCCCTACGCATTGCTGCCCTCCGCTTCGATCCAAGGGACGCCCAGGAGCTCGCCCGTGCCATGAAGGACCTCCCCTGGCGCAAGGGGGACGACGGCTGGGCGGTCTTCTCCGCGGCCGGCCCGGAGACTGCCTTGCCTTCATAGACTAATTGATTTCTTAAACCCAAATAGACATGAGGTCCCGCTGGAACTCCAGCTCGGATTTGGGCTCTCATTCGGGCAAACCATATAGACTTAAATATCAACCCCGTTGGCAGGTCACTCTACTTGGAAAGATACCATGTATAATATCAATCTTGAAACCTGCTTAATCCTTTTTCTCATGGCATTTCCTTCTTTCTCCTTGGCAAATCAAAGCAGAATCCTTTTGCTCTCTGTCTATAAGCAGGTAGAACAAGAGAAAAAACCAAACCCAAAGTTTCAGTCTCTCCAATTGCAGATGGGTAAAGACATAGAACCCACAAAGTATCACTCCCATTCAAAGTCACAGCAGATGGGTAGATATAGAAGAAAACCCATGTTTCATTTAAGCTTTTGTGATCTTGTATACCTATTCTTCCTTGTTATCATCCAGTTTTCTGCAGCAGGTCAGTGCTTCTCCCATTACATGCATGTTTCTGGTTTTTTTTTTTTTTTTTTTCTCAATTAGATATTTTTTCTGTATGGGACAAATCTAAAATCCTTTGTTGAAATAGACTATCCAAAACCTATTTGTTGTATTATTATTATTATTATTATTATTATTTTATTTTTATTTTTTATTTTTTATTTTTTATTTTTTTTACAGATGCATACGATCCAATGGACCCCAATGGGAATATTGCTGTCAAATGGGATATTGTAGAACGTCACGATGATACATACACAGTAAACTGTCTATCTCTCTCTCTCTCTGTCTGTCTGTTTTCTTTAACAACTTTGAGAGCAATGGAAATTGTAGTAGTCCTTGGTTGGAGTTTTGTAGATCAAGAGGTGGGGCTGGTTTTAAATGATCTAGCCCTTTGATCTATGGGTCATATAGTATATTACCTGCTGTTCTAATTCTGATATTCTTTGGGGTATTCTCACTTGTTATTTGAAAGCAATGAAATTGTTCCATTGAGGGGTTGAAGGAACCCATGGGTGCAAGCGCAGAACTTGAAATGTGAAGTTTAAATAAAAGGTGTCATTTTGCCTGTCTTTGCCTTGTGCAACTGCATTCTAGGCTGTCATCTAAATATAGGGAAGAAAAAGACGCAATGAGGCTGGAAGTGGAAACCGAAACGCAGTTATCTCACACTTTCTATTAAGCACCCTTTCTAAATCCGCAGGTGTTCAGAACTGTCGAAAGTGTCTTGATCAGTGGGACCCACCTTAGACCATTCTAAAAAAATGGCATCAAGTGGGACATTCTCTGCAGTCCACACCAATGAAAGTCCTCTCTCTTACTTCACGAATCGGGGCGAACGAGGGTGAGTGAAACTTCAAAATGGGGTCCACCTATTAAAAATCTTTAACAGCTCAAAATAAAGGTCCCGTCATTCAGACTTTATTTTGATCGAGTAAGGGTTCTTCCATTGGAAGATTGAGTGTAGGCGGGGGACCACTATGCAAAAGAGATTTTCTGAAGGAGCCAGCATACAAATATACTAAAACTTTCTATAAACATTTGGGTGGTTTTTAAAACTTTTTGGCGTGGCAATGTTAAAAAATTAAAATTTTCATTATGAATGGGGGGTTTCTAAATTTCAGAGGAGCCATGGCCACCCGCATCCTCCATCTGGGCGTTCATTTTGAGCAAACTGAATTTTTATTTGGTGGGCCTCACTGTTGGTTTCACTCCTCCAAGGCAGGAACTTCTCTAACTATGGTTTCATTAGAGATTTCAATGGGTTCTGTTCTATTCTCTTTTTTTATTTACTGTCGTATAGATAATGAAGTTCAAAACATTTTAAGTTGGACTGAAGCACTCAGAATTTGATGGGTTCTATTTTGATGCCACAAGATGGTATCAATTAGTAGGTTCCAGTGCAAACCACCTAAAAGTTCAAAGATGATAAGCGATGGACAATGACGAAACAGAATCTTCCTCTACAATTTTTTATTCAGGCTAAAACTAGCATCAACTCTAGCTTTTATACACTTTATTGGGAGACAATAGTGCCATGTTTGATCAATCTATACTTTTAAATGCACCTATACATCTATGACTCATACTCACCCTACAATTAGTTTATTTTACAATGGAATTTGCTATACTTGCATATAATTATTGAGCTTTGAGGCCTTCAAATCAAGAGTTTTGATAATGAATTTGAATGACTCTTGACCTACACCTTAACAACATGAAACTTTCCCATCCATCCCTGCTCATTTGATCCAAATTCATATAAAAGGCCCCACCATAAGAGCACCAAACTTACCTTAAATGAGATCAATATCATCCTTTCACAATGCTTGTCTCAAAGATCAGTTTGAATGACTTAATTTATTTTCACAATTTCTTTTTCAATAATATCCCAAGTAATGTCATATTTCTTTAGCTTAGGAGAGCCTTGGCAGACCATGTTTCTCCGAACAAGGATGTTTGTGATGATGACTTCTATATCTATATCCTATCCAAGTAAATATGGCCTACAATATCAATAGTTCTGCCTTCTGATGATCTATTTAAAACAGACTATGTACTCAAATTGTAACTTTTTATGTTCCATGGGACATACATTAACTTGGTCATTTTGTGTGTTGATCTACAAAATTCCATGTAGGCTGAGGTGACCATCTTCAATTTCCAGCTCTATCGCCACGTGGAGATGCCTGGTTGGAGATTTGGCTGGGCATGGAAAGGGAAGGAGGTGATATGGAAGATGTGGGGAGCAGAGGCCACAGAGCAAGGCAACTGCTCCATGTTCTCCGGGGGCAACATCCCACATTGCTGTGAAAGGAAGCCAGTGATCATAGACCTTCTACCTGCGACAGCCTACAAGGATCAGTACTACAATTGTTGTAAGGGAGGGGTCCTGTCCTCCATCACCCAGGACCCCTCCAAGTTCGCTTCCTCCTTCAAATTAGTGGTTGGAAATGCCCACTTCACCAATAATGCTCTCATACCTCCAGAGAATTTCACCCTTGGTGTACCCGGCTACACTTGCGGACCTGCATATGTGGTCCCTCCAAGCAGATATTCTGATGATGGAGGGCGACGATGGCAACAAGCCCTAGGTAAGTGAACTACACATACACCTGGCATCATTGTGTCATTGATTTTGTGGAGGGATGATCAAGTGTGACCCATTTGCATTACATCACAGTGTCGCTCATCCATTGGATTCTTGTAAGGGTCACCTGGCAGTGTGTATGTACCAATTTAAATCAAATTAAATGCTCATAACTATTGAATCACAATCTATCCTTTTTAAGGCCATGTTTATCTTTTAGTCCACCATGTATTTGTCTTCCCTCAATCCTTACTGCTTCATTTAAGCATTTTGATGGTCTCTTATTAAAGCACTTCAATCCTTTGTAGAGGGGTTGTTTATGATCTTTTTGGTGTCGAAATCATTAAAATGACTTTCCTTATTTTCTCTTCTATATATATTAAAAAAACTCCTAAGATTCTGTTTCTGTACTCAATTTTAATTCTACCCTATCCAATAACTCTGTACAACCATCTTGGCATACCCTTCTAACCTTCTCACTTGTAGTTCAATTCTTTTCCGACTTTGCCAACATTTGTCACGAACACTGAATCAGAGGCAGAAGTTTGGTCCATAGTTAATTCCATGTTGCCCTTTATTTAGCTGTATTCATGTGTCCATGTGTGGGCATAAGTGCAACAATATTTTAATAGGGTTGTACTTGATCATTACTCACTAATCATAAATTTTTTGTTGTCATTCTTGATTGTACATCACTGACAATTATTAGTTGTTGAACATGAGTTTTGTTACTAGCTTGTTTGTGGCATCCAATCCCACCATCAATTGAGCAACTTTTCATGTGCCTAGGCCCATCAATATTCTACTCCAAAATCTAGTGGGGTCACATGTAAGGTTGAATTTGGACCCCTCATCAGACGCTGTCCAAGGCGCTAACATAATGGGGTCACCTGATTTAGGCACTGGCACCATCTCCTAAAATTTTCATTTCTTTTCTTCTTCTTTTTGTGCAGCAACTTGGAATTTAACATGCTCCTACTCCCAGTTCATGGCATCGAGGAGCCCAAGGTGCTGTGTCTCCATGTCATCCTTCTACAACAGAACCATCGTCCCATGCCCGCTTTGCAGTTGCTCCTGCCAAGGCCTGGATTCAGCAGCAAAATGTGTCAAGTGAGCTCTAAAACTCCTCATTCATAAGTTTTCTCCAAACTTACAAGTCCTATGAATTTCACTCTCTTGTGAACATGTCACAGGCCTGATCAATTGCCACCGAATCTCCAGATGCCAAACAGCAATGGCGCGCCAAACCCGGTAGTGATGTGCATGCGGCACATGTGCCCCATTCAAGTGCATTGGCATGTGAAGGTGAGCTACAAGAATTATTGGAGGGTTAAGGTGACTGTAACCAACTTGAACTATGCCAAGAACTTCAGCAAGTGGAACCTTGTGGTGCAGCACCCCAACTTGCAAAGCATTGAACAGGTCTTTAGCTTCAACTACAAGCCCCTTCACCAATATGGCAGCATCAGTAAGTCCTCTTCCTACCCTTTCAATGTAGAAGCTTTAATGACCCATGTGTTTTTCAATGAAATATAGACCGTTGGATCCACCAAGTTGCACATTTGGGGCATGGATTTAAAATGTCTGCGCCTCTAGAAAATGATCCTTTTTATTATTGTGGGCAACGTGACCAAAACCTGCAACACCAAATGTCCTAGAGCACTAATCCCCAGCATAATTAGCCTTACCAGCCATTGTATTAATGTTTGGTTACTGCATGTGGATCTGGTGGGAAAACACTATTAGACAAGGTTTTCAGCCCTACAGGGTTTGGCTCGGTTCATTTTTGAAATTGAACAACCCTCAGATAATAACCAGCAGTTTTTTTTCTTTTATTTTTTATTGATTCTGACAAAGCCTAAAAAACTTGTATAATCCTTGTGACAACATTATTTAAGTATGCAAATCACTTGGAAGATTTTTAAAAAGGACTACAAAGGTTAAGGGACGAGATTCATAGACTAACTTTGATTGTATGAATCATGTCTGTTGAAAAATGTATTATTAGTCATTTTTTGCAAACCTTTCCTTTTGCATCGTTCTGTCCTAAAGTTTTGAGTTGGGATAAAAATGTCCTCTTTTTTCTTTCTTCCTCCTTTTTCTCATTTGGAGAACTTTCTGTTGGACAATAAAAAATTGTCAACTGAGGCAAGAGGCGTCTTGCTTGGATCCACTGAACCTACCTACTGGGTGGTGCAAGGTTTATTTGATTTATCTTGTCACCCGCAATTGGGTGGCTAGAATTGTCCAATGGAAATGATTTTTGGTAAGCTTCTCATCATGAGTTTATTAAGAGCAGGATCTTACTATATAATGTATTTTTAAACAACTATACAAGCCAATCCCAAAAATCTTAGCCACCTAAATAAAGTCTACTTGACAATATTTGTATAATACCTTCATTTCATAACAAAATATACACGTGTTAAACTTCAAGAGAGCTTTTTGTTTTTGTTTCGCTGATGCTATTTTTGATTTTTTTTTTTTATATGTCTACTTACAGACGATTCTGGAATGTTTTGGGGGATTAAATTCTACAATGACATGCTGCTACATGCTGGAGAACTAGGAAATGCACAGACTGAAATACTATTGAGGAAGGATCCGGGCATATTTACATTCAATCAAGGTTGGGCCTTCCCCAGGAGAATATCATTCAATGGAGATGATTGTGTGATGCCCCCACCAGATACCTATCCCATGCTCCCTAATGGCAGCCCTACATGTCATCTAGCACCACATTTTATTTACTTTGCATCTTGTCTTTTCTTCTTCTTTTTTCTTGTATTGTAACTATAGAATAGGATTGAAGGCCCTCTTTTGGGACTTGGGTACCAACAAAATTTCCCTTGTCATCTATATACATATGATTGAAAAAAAAAAATGAAATTTTTTATTGAACAATGTCAATAAATTCACTGAGAATTTAATTTGTTTAGTATTTTGTACTGTTCTTTTTGGAATGTAGCTCATTTATTTGAAGGAAGAGTTACTTACCTCTGTCTGGCCTATTTCCTCTTCTGTACATAAGACGCTTGAGTGCACTTGGTTTATCTTAGCAGTGGCTCTGTCTACGTTGCTTCCCAATGTTCTAGGAGGCTCAAAAGGAGAAGGATTTTGGTAGGCCCATGTGATCATCAACTGGAATTTGGGCCCTGTTGAGCTGAGGACTTGTTTTTGTTTCCCAAATGAGTTTTCTTCTTGGGTCCCATGGAGTATTTTGGTTTTACCCCAATATTCAATTCCAAGGTCCACTTTTAAACATGTGTTTAATTGCCCAGGCCCAGCTAACAAGCACGTATCTTTACATACGCTCGTCCTGTCCCAGATCTAGGCCCATTTCTGCGCTTACCAGGTAGAATTTTGTTTGAAGAATGGAAAAAAATGTTATTCAAATTTTAGATCTCATGATCTATGGGGTCTATGTAGATCGTAAGATGCAATTTCTTTACAGAAGATGACATGACTTGATCATGCAGCTATGCTACTAGGCCTTGGAAGTTCTGTTTAATAGATATTGGGTGCCCCAACAGTTCTTTATGGCTACAGTTGCCAGCCAACACATTTCATATTAACATTTTAAATAAACCTCTTTACCTCAAACATGAGGATGGGATAAGATAAAAGAGGTTCTCTCCCACACATTGGTTCATATGGGTTGAAGTATCATTACCAGAACCTTTATATGCAGCTGAAGGAACCGATCGATATGGATTTTTAGCATAAAAGGTCCAGGTCCAGGTCCAGTTCCAGCTAATTTAGTGCCGGGCCAGAAAATTAGGCCTGTTCATCCTATGGCCTGAAAAACACAACCAAAATCCAGCTCAACGCTCTCTGAGCTCAACTCAGACTTGGGCCCATGATGATCACCCTTAATAAGAGTGTGCTTATTGAAATTGAAAGTCCATTCATGATTTTGATTAATATGACTGGGTGTCTGGAGAAATGCCCGCTAAAAAGACTAGCTGTCTCATGCAATTGGCTCAGTTGTTTTCTTTTCCATGAAAACCAAACAAATCAATGGTCAAAGCACTTACAGTGCAGCAAGTTAAATCAAAGCCACTTAAAAGCATCTTAGACTCATTCAAGACATCATTTTCCAAAATAAAATCAACTGATTAAATGCACAGATTTATGGACCAATTGGGATGAATCCATTATAATAAAAAAAAAAAAGAAAGAAAGAAGAAGAATCATGCCCTTGGGATGATGAAATTTATAGTGTGCTTTAGTAGTGAGATATAATAAAAAAAAAAGAGGATTTGTAAATTTGGCAGTTTATATCTTTTTTTTATTTTTTTATAAGAGGAACATTCGTCAGGCAGAAACAAGGGACATTTACTACAAAAATCCCCTTAAATTGTGTTAACGTCAACAAAAATGCCCAATTAACAGCATGAGTGACCCTGTGAATTTATTGACGTCGACAGAAGATTCGTCGATAGCAACATAAAATTGTGTTGATATCAACAAAAACGTCCCGTTAGCATTAACAAAAATTAAGTTTTCCATTGGTTAGGGTTTTGTTGACATCGAGTAATCTCTCTCTCACTCTAATTGAGAAAAAAGGGGTAGGGCGTTGATCTCATTCTTCTCTTTTTTCTATTTTATTGTTGCGGTTTATTTGGGGGTGAAGAACGTTTTTTTTTTTTTTTTTTTTCGGGTTATATTAACATCAACTAACCAAGGGCAAAAATGGAATGAAATATTGGATTTTGGGCTAGAGATCCTTGACGGTCATGATAAAAATTTAAAGCACTCAATTGTAATTATCCTATTTAAAAGGATTTTTGAAGTAAATGTCCCTGGAAACAAACTCATAGAAGTATAAAACACACAATGACATCCAACTACAGCAAAGGAAAATTCCCTAGCACAAATAAAATAAAACGCTTTTACCCAAAAAAAATAAAAATCATGATCACTCTGGGACCACGTTTTGTTGATTTGGGTTGAAGAACGTTCTTTTTTTTTTCTTTTAGGGTTATGTTAGACATCAAGTAACCAAGGGCAAAAATGAAATGAAATATTGGATTTTAGGCCGGAGGTTCTTGGCCGTCATTATAAAAATTTAGGATCCTCACTTATAATTACCCTATTTAATGAGATTTTTGAAGTAAATGTCCCCATAAAAAAACTCATAAAAGTATAAAACACACAATGACATCAAACTGCAACAAAGAAAAATTCCCAAGCAAAAATAAAATAAAACTCTTTACCCAAAAAAACAAAAATCATGATCACTCTGGGACCACGTTTTGGACGGCCTGGATCTGCATATCCGTTCAACTACCGTTTGGGGTAGTTAAATTTTTTTTTGGTAAAGCAAGATGCGGTAGTTGAGTTCAAGGCTCCCACCAAACTCTCTTCCTGTCTATTAGCTATTAGTCTCTGCTGTGTACAAAGAACAAGATTTTTCCTTGGTTCCACCTGATTCGTTTTCTTCACATCTCTCTTAATTTCATTCCCAGATCAGAATCATGTCTCCTCCTGTCAAAGACCCTCGCGTCATAACCTGCAAAGGTAATCATATTCCCCATTCTATTCCATTCTTGCTTCATTTCTTCAGATTGGTTTTTTTTTTCTTATGCTCTTTTCTATTGTGAAGCTGCCGTTGCCTGGGGACCAGGAGAAGCTCTGATTATGGAGGAGGTGGAGGTTGATCCACCAAGGCCTGATGAAATTCGTATAAAGGTCATCTGCACCTCGCTCTGTCGCAGTGATATCACGCTATGGGAATCAAAGGTGATGGAGATAATTTTCAATATTTAGTCTTTCTTCTTTTCTTTTCTCCGTATAACTATCAGTTTCTAGTTTTAACTTCTGAACTGAACAGTGTTGAATATTTCACTCCTTTCAAGCCATGGTGCCTAAGTTACCTGGTTCATAATTTGTATCAAATTAATTGCCAAGTGGATTGAATTGTGATTCTACAAAACTACATTGGCCAAATAATTCACAATTTTCAGTTCACTTGACAGTTTGATACTGTTTTGATCTAGTTATTGAAGTAGATTTTTAAGGGGTTTGATTTTATTTTGGACCTCTCTTTGTGTAAATGCACATTTAAGCATTTGGGGGGATTTGTGTGCCTTCTCTAATAGTTAAAAACAACCATCTCTATTTTCGATTTTACATACAGCCCTCCTGTACTCCTTTGACAAAAGCAGTGAGTGAGCTTCTGTGAAAATGGCCTTTTGATCACTTCCAGTGGTTTTCCATTAGAAATCACAGAAAAAAGGATATAAATGTGTTTTAACTAGAGTCAGACTCTGTCAAACTACGTTTATGTAGGCAATCGTTTTAATTAGTTGGAAGAAGGTTTCAAACTCAATCTATGAATTGGGTGAACCAAAAAGAAAATGAATGAACCTACTTCCATGAATGGGCAAACTATGAATTGGCAAGTAACAAATTGTGAACTATGATCTTTGTATACAAAATATTCAAATTGCAAACTGGGTAACTTTTCCTCGATAATAGACTGAAAATCATTTGTATAATTAGCCATCAACTAATAAAGATATGATCTACTTTGCAACTGAAAAAAAAAAATGATACTCCATAAGGACCATGACACTTCCTCTTTAAAATGCATGCATACCACTTGATTGCTTCAGTTTCCTCCTGACATTACAATGCTAGGCTACACAGAATTTCCATCAATCTGTAAAATTTTCTCCCAAAACTGTAACTCCACAGTACAATACTATAAAAGCATGTGATTTATACATGACTTTCTAAGTTGGTAGTGTCTCTCCAGATACAAGGAGGTAGAACATTTTATATTGTTACATACAATGGATTGGATAATTTCAAAGAAAAGCAGGGGTCAGGTGGAGGACCCAGCCTACTTTTCTGGTGCAAGTTGAGTGATGGGCAGGAATATCAGCCTCTGCACAGACCATTGGCCAAATAATAAGTTTAGCTATGTTAAGTAGTAGGCTACACTAAGGGAAGCAATGACTTAATTAGGCCTGTCCCAATTTATTGATGAGCCTTGAACTCCAGACAATCCTCCTTCCATTTGATGCAACCCAAACCAACCTGAAGCATGCTTGATTTGGGCTGTTTATGCTCGTTTGGTACCCTAATATTTCATGAAAGCAGGTAAAATAAATACTGGCCTTAAATGATTACATTCAATGTACTTTCTTGGGTTCCTTGCCTGATCTCCCATTCAAAATCCCTTTAGTTTTCTGCATCTGATGATGATGATATGATGGCAATCAATTCTTTACTACCTTAGTGTTAATACTTAATACAATGTTTGGTGTTGAGGCAAACCTAAGAGGAAAGTTATGGAAATGTGTTTTTTCACATGTTTGCTTAACAGTTTTTTGGTTAGCACAGTTCCTTGTTCATGAGTGGCTTCTTGCCTGTAAATTTGAATCCATTAATCAGCTGAAATATTCCACCTTTCCTCTTGCACATGTCCTGATTGTGGAGCTTGCTTTATAGGTACACACTCCTCTATTTCCTCGGATATTTGGCCATGAAGCATCCGGGTTTGTTCTTTATTCATTCCTTTTTTCTTTCTTTTTTCTGAACTCAATGGAGGCAAATTTCATCCACAGTAAATAGTCATACTGAAAGTTTCAATGGCTATTTCACAGGATTGTTGAGAGCATTGGAGAAGGTGTGACTGAATTTGAAGAAGGGGATCATGTGCTTACTTTATTCTCTGGGGAATGCATGAAATGCAGGCATTGCATCTCCGGTAAAAGTAATATATGTGAGACCTTGGGAATGGAAAGAAGTGGGGTTATGCACAGTGATAAAAAGACCCGCTTCTCTATAAAGGGAAAACCCATTTATCATTATTGTGCAGTCTCCAGCTTTAGTGAATATACTGTAGTACACTCTGGATGTGCTGTTAAAATCAGCTCGGCTGCCCCAATGGAGAAAGTATGTCTTCTTAGTTGTGGAGCTGCTGCAGGTACAGCTTTTGCTTATTATATTGCCATTGTGTCATAGTATTTGTTACTCTTTCCCCATTGATCTTCTTTATTCATGTTTACTGTCTTATTGGACAACATGTGCATCTATGCCTACCTCAAGATTGGAGCTTTTATGCCTAGTCTTCCAGCTCACAGTGCTAAAAAAAGAGACAACTTTTCTTAGGAGTCCTTTGGGTTGTTTCAAATATTCTCTTTCTATTGTTATTAGGACCAAATGGACAGGATGGATATGGTTTCATTATAGATTTAAGGTTTTAAGGGTGTTGGGGCATTATTTAAAGGCATGTAAAAGGACTTTCAATTCAGTTTCTTTTTTATGTAAATTTCATATCTCTTATCCTATTAATTTCAGTTTTCTCCAAACGGATTCAAGGTTTCCACTCCTTAGATTGATTGTCATTTTGGTAATCAATCTGTTGTTTATCGTAGTGATTACGTAGTATTTTTCTGTTGAATGAGGATTTGGGTTTGGGTTCACAAGCAGTTGGATTTGGCTTCCTTGACTGCATTACCGTAGCATACAATCAAGGAAGCATAGGTTAGATATGGGTTTCGATCTACTACTGATTATGATTGGTTTCTGCCCGTGTAAATTGATAATGCACTCGTTAGCAAAGAAAATGTAAAAAAAAAAAAAAAATCTATATGTACAATATAGGTAGCACAATTGTTTGTGGCTAAGGTAACTAAAAACTTATAGATGAATGAACCTTACAATCAAGATGCATATCATCATCATCATCAAAGCCTTGTCCTAACTTTGTTGGGGTCGGCTACACGAATTCTGTTTCTCCATCAGAATTCATGTTTGGGTTGTAACAAAATTTTTTGCTGGCTGTCAACCTACCTAACACAGCCCACCTCCTTTACCCGGGCTTGGGACCGGCAGTAAAAAAAAACTGCCGAAGTTGATGTAATTGACCCCAACATATGCAAGGCAATTAAATTTTCCCGTGGCACAGTTGAAATGTGATCATTTTCATAAGTTGTTACCACGAGGTTGCAGTTTGAATTGTTGTGCTTGTCAAAGAAACGAAAGAAAAAAGATATGGTTTGATGCATATTATGAAAACTGAGCAACAAACCGAATCTGTTTGTCCATAAATTTGTTAATGTTTTCTTAGTTGGTGTCCTTCTGTATATGTATTCTTATCAGCTTATCTGAACCTCCTGGGATGTGGTTTGAAATGATTAATTTCTTTATAACAGTAAATTTTATTCCAAAAAGGAGAAAAAAGAGAGAACAGAACAGGGGAAAGCAACAAAAAGAAACAAAACACTAGCAACAGGACTAAGATTCAAACAACACAAATAAACTAAAATTCAAAAGAAATGATTAAATATTAACATCTCATCTTACTTGATAGGGTTGGGTGCTGCTTGGAAAGTTGCTGACATATCCAAGGGATCAACTGTAGTCATATTTGGTCTTGGTACTGTTGGCCTCTGTGTAAGTATGGCTTTTAAGTAATATCTGTTACTAAGGTACGTCTCTAACTTACATTTGAATAGTCATGCTTCCTTGTATGAACAGGTAGCACAAGGTGCCAAGCTAAGGGGTGCATCTCAAATAATTGGTGTGGATACTAATCCTGCTAAGTGTGAAAAAGGTAATTTTGTATGGAGATGCTAGTGGATAATTATCATTCAATCTATCTAACAACATCTGGATTGCTGAATGTGTTCCTCTTATGATACAGGAAAGGCTTTTGGGATAACAGAATTTATCAATCCGAATGATTGCAGTGAACCTGTCCAACAGGTATTTCATTGAAAATAATGCTTGGTTCTGTAATGGAGAAGCCCAACTTCGATCTCCTATATTATTCATCTGTTGCAACCCACCATGGTGCTGGTGCTGGACAGAGATCCCCCACCAGAAATACTTAGCATTTGATAATTGCTTGTAAATTGTCAGTTGAAATGTAAATATAACCGAATGGGCCTTTTCTTTAGGAAAAAAAAAACCTCAACCAGTTGGATGATTGGGTTTTAGGATATCTCAACAAAGGAGTACTGTTTTATTGCCCCTCCTTGGGAGGTGTCACCGGATAAACAATCTGGATCACTGTAATGTTGGCCCCATGGCCATGCCACCATCTGCATTGAATACTTGGCCCTTTGAGCAATCTATTACGCATTGTGTAATACGTTATGTCATATGCTTTGTGAGGTTCTCCTGCTTGTTAGAGAGAATTAACAACTGCTCATCTTTCAAAAAGAAGGTTCCTTGTTTGGGTTTTAGGTTGATGCTGTTGGCCTTGCTTGTCCATTAGAAAGACTTTCAAATTTGCTTCAGAAAAAATTGGCTCACCGATTGTTAAAATTTTAGGTGATTAAGCGCCTTACTAATGGAGGGGCAGATTATTCTTTTGAATGTGTTGGTGACACTGGAGTGATATCTACAGCATTACAGTCGTGTTGTGATGTAATTTTCTTTCCCTTTATCTTGTATCGATTTTCTACTTTGCTTCAGCTTCATATGTTCAACTTGACATAGTATTCTTATCTATGGTCACAGGGTTGGGGTTTGACCGTTACTCTTGGTGTGCCAAAAGCTAAGCCTGAGGTTTCAGCACATTATGGATTGTTCCTTAGTGGAAGGACTTTGAAGGGTTCTCTTTTTGGAGGATGGAAACCTAAATCTGAGCTGCCATCGTTAGTAGATATGTATATACGAAAGGTATGAATAACTTTAAGCAATCCTCTCATCCATTTAAATTTCGTTAGTGCTTTTTTTCTTGGATAATCATAGAGTATCAGACCTGAGATGGGTATGGGGATTGGGGTGTCTAACCAGACATATTTTTGTATATCATTTTTCCCAGTTAGCCACTATATTTTTCTGACCTTTTGAGAAAAACAAACAAAACATTGAAAAATGATAAGATCGGATAATATGAATGTAATGTTAGATTTTCCATATAAAACCTTTCTGCTTACTGTTAGAACTCATACAGGTATTCAACTTATTGGTTTCTTATAATTTGCTTCACTGATATAGTTTGCATTTTGGATCATTGTCTCTTTTATTTTTATAGCATTTTTGTGATAATTATTGCATTTTGCACTGACTTGGATCCATATCTGTGATCTTTTGAATGTGAGGATAGAAACTATCTAAATGATAAAGAATCATGCCATAATGATTCCTCATAAGGAAAATCAATGGATCATGACTGGCAAGAGAAGCTTAAACAAGATTACAATAACACGAAGACCCAGAGAATGCAACTCTTCTTCGTTTCTATTGAAGAATTAAAAGAGTTGCTGATGGATTTTATGACAAAACCCTGTAGTTCTTTTTCAGGTTTTTTCATATGTAAGTAGTAAATACTCCTTTTCAGTATATGAATACTAAATATCCATTCAGTATCATCATAAAGCTGTACAAATTGTTACGTTGTTGGGTTTTAGAAAGCTCCTAAGTCCTAACATAAATCTACTTAGGTAAAAATTCCTATTTTTGAAAACAAAATGACCTGTGGATGGTTGCTAATTTGTCATATGCAGGAAATCCAAATCGACGAGCTCGTCACACATGACATGCCATTCAAGGATATTAACAAGGCCTTTGACCTGATGAGAGAAGGAAAATGTTTGCGATGTGTGATCCATGTAAATTAATTCTGAGCAGGGTAAACTGATAAGAGCATGTGTGTATTGGTTTTCATTTGGGAAAGCAACAATTTTCGGTCAAAAAGTATTGGGTGAAACCAATTGAGCAAATCAAAATGAAGTTGTTTCATGAGCAAGGCAGTGACACTGATCCCATTTGCTTCCTAGAACTTTTATATTCGATTAGGTAAGGACAACCAGCCTTATAAGCACATCAGATTATCAGTGAAATTTCTGGTGTTTTATCCACTTGCTGGAACACATTTTCAGTGTCGGTTAGTTGACACTTTATTACAATAGCGAAGAATTTGATTGAACTGATTATAAGATTGCGTAAGAGAAATTATATACACACAAATAGTAGAAAAGGATCTAGAACTTGGGTATTTGCAAGGGACCAGACAGATGGCTGAATGTGTTGCTTCAAATGAAGATAACAAAAAATGGTCCGCTTGAAAAGAATTGCATTAACTCATTGCTTAAATGCTCACATGACTTAAGTTGGCTGGTAATGTTACTGAAGTCTGAAATTTCTTCTGTATCAAGTCTAAGTTAAAATCAATGAAATGGAAAATCTTAATGATTAGCTCACTGCTTCAATGTATGTATGATTTGGTTATATAGACCTTTGAATTGATTGGATTGCCTTGAACGTGGGACTCCTAAAATCTTATTGATCGAAATCTCCTGGCCATTCAATTCTTGGCTTACCTTTTTTTTTTTTCTTTCTTTGGGGTGGGGGAGCGGGGTGCGGGGTGGGGGGAGTTTCCACTCTTTAGTGTGCAAAATAAACCGCGTGGAGGAAAAAAATCCAATCTGGAAGTTTAAATACCTTAACCATGGAGGATTCATCAGATTGATAAGTTGATATACATAAACATAGGCTACTCTTACACCAGTAAGGCAATTATCAAGTCTTGAGCCTTATTCCATTTATTCAGGGTCTACTTTGTGACCATAGCCTGCATGTAGTGTATTAAAATGGCCCATATAAAAGTCATAAAATGAATGTTATCTGCAATTGGATCCAGAATAACTTGGAACATCGCAATCTCTCAGCTGGCCTGTGATATCAACCCTTTGCATCACTGGAACAGGACCATCTAGAAACTGTCAAGTATCTGATGTTGCTGTACTGTAGCTCCATTTGCCTGTTGCCATCCCAAGTAGTTGAGATTGGTTCTGGCAATTATAGAAATAAAAACTTGGGTCAATTCATTAAGCACAAGACGGAAGTGTATAAAGCCAACCCAGTCCCTTTTTTTTATGGACCAAGTCATATCAAAGCCTCTCAAATCCATGTTCTTAAAAGTTAAAACAATGTTTCAGTAATCGACAAAAGAGAGCAGTTGCAGACCATATGTGATATTCTATACGCAACGTTTGGTATGTCAGTTTCATCCTTCTTTGAACCTGAGAATAAATATTTCAGAAATGTCTACAAATTTCAAAAAAATTGAAAATAATCGTTCTCATTGGTTTTTATGGTGCTCTAAAACCATTTAGGTGTGTAGAACTTCAATAGATAAATGCATACGGTCCACCTTTAGTAATAAGTAAGGACCAAAGGTAGAGACAATAGAGGTTTAGCAGGGAAGGGTTGAGATAACATGGGATCATTTCTATTCTCATTGGAGAAATGAACTTATGTTAATGACCACACGAGACTTTCTTGTGTTAGCGCATTCTGTTAACCCATGTGGGGTGCACCTTTGCTTCACCGACATGCCTTTTTATTAGTACTCACTGCACCATGTTTCATTCCATTGGAAGTGGTTTACACCATTTAGTGAATTGATTAAATATACGACAAATGAAAGTTTAAGATTAATCTCATTCTTCATATATTGATCAATCTAATGGTGAATACCTCATACTCCTAATGTGTTCTTCAGGAATTGTACGAGGGTTACAAGATGTAAGGGTTCATTGCCAATCCTCATATGTTCATTCACACGGATGTGCACAAGCGCACACAAGAGAGATACCTTACTTTCAAGCCTCTGGAATCTTGGTAATATCATGTTTAGAGTTTGAGGGAATGTTTGTGTAGTGGAAATGATTGTCTGCAAAGTTAGAAAGTTTCACATGTGCAGCCACTTTTCATTAAGGAAAAGTAGAAAAATGAACTAGTTTTTTCACAATTCTGTGGAAAACCTTTTCCAATGGGGGTGGGGTGGTCAGGCTTGGTTTTCATGCAGAAAAAGGTTGTCTGCGCAACCTGTTATTTGCAGCACCGCAAATACATGCCCTTATAAAAGTGGAACTCTCTTTTATAGACAACCCTAGATTAAAGGCAGTAAGGCTCTGTTGATGACGCTTTATCCATTAAGGGCATTGATATGGATGATATGGACCAAGGAAAGGTGGTCTCCATGTAACACAAAGAAAAAGACATCAAGAGGTCATTTCTCTTTGAATTGATATTATGTAAAATGGGGGATTGGTGACATGTTGATATAGCTGCAACTACAAGCAAGAAAAATGCCAGTGTCTCCATCAGTGACTGAATGTTGAGTTTTAGAGTTGATCTCTCTCTCTCTCTCTCTCTCTCTCTCAAGGAAAAATCGATGTAACCACAAGTCGATTTTTCACTCTCTTAAAAAATCAAAGCAATGTAATACACAGTAAAGATTGAATTCAAAGCAGCAGCCGGCAGATTATCATAGAGATTTGTTTGTCACGAGTTTACTAATCTATATGTTCTTTAATAAGAAAAGGAGAAAAGGTAGAGGAGTAGGTGCCCCATCTTTATATTTCCATTTATCTAAGCATCTCCTCACTATTTTCTCATACTATATAGACATATGCCTTCACCTAAACCACCCCAACTTGCACAAAGTCAAAAAGAAGTAACGTAACATACCCAATACAAAGCAACAGAAAATAAAGAGAGGCCCACCCATTGAGATGTCTGCACGTTGCATATTCCATTTAGTCAATACATAACTTGTTTGAAATACAGACATGAAAACTTCCACGCTACCATGACTTTGGCCTGGTATTTTAAATGAAGAATCTAAGTGTCCTAGACCCATTCCCACTATCCAAGCAGGGTAGGAGTGTTCCTCAGCTAATACACATTCAGTTAGTTCTTTATTAGGTGAGGAAGGTTTGAACTAACCCACATAGTCCAGTGCAATGTGATGCAACAGCAAAAAAGAAATAGTCAAAGAAGCAAGCACAAACATTCACATGCAAAAAAATCTATATAACAATGCAAAGACACCATCTGGGCCCTTTCATGTTGAAGGTTGGAGGGGGAGACAGGCACAAGCATATGCTTCTTGGGACCCCATAGGAGCACCAGTAGAGGCATGAGTAGAAGTTTTTGGGTCTGAAGAACCAATCAATCAAGTGATCCACACCCCAAGTAGAAGACCCCATGGCCATGGCTGATCATCAGAGAATCCACCCAGTCGACGCTGAAGCCCCACCATCGGCGCCATTAGTGAAACATGATGCACTAAAATCATCTGATCAACACAGCCCAGTCCAGCAATTCCCCCCACTTCGGCGCACAATCCCCGTGAGGCACTTGAAGCCGCCGAAGAAGAGAAGCTCATGCTGTTGTAGATGTTTTTGTTGGACAGTGAGCCTTCTCCTCATTCTCTTCATCCTCATCGCAGCAACTGCAGGGATTCTATACCTCATTTTCCAACCGAAGCTGCCCAGTTACTCGGTCGATCGCCTGCAGATCTCCAACCTTCAACTCAACCCTGATATGAGCCTCTCTGCCGGCTTTAATGTAACCATTACTACTAGAAATCCCAACAAGAAGATTGGTATCTACTATGAAGAAGGGAGCCAATTAAGTGTGTGGTATGATAACACAAGTCTATGTCAGGGAGTATTGCCAACATTCTACCAGGGTCATCAGAACACCACAGTCCTGAATGTAGCTTTGACTGGTCAGACTCAGTTTGGAAACACTTTGATGAATGCCTTAACTGAGCAACAACAGACTGGTAGGATTCCTTTGGATCTTCAAACTAAGGTGCCAGTGAGAGTGAAGTTTGGAGGATTGAAGCTGATGAAGGTGAAGTTCTTGGTCAGGTGCAAGTTGGTGGTGGATAGCTTAACTACTAATAATATTATTAGAATTAGAACAAGCAGCTGTAAATTTAAGTTGAGGCTCTGATTTCCCTACTATTCTTTCCAATTTTTGTTTTGCATTTTTTGTTGCTTTTAGTTATTATGAGTTGATTATTAGATGCTTGCTTGTCTTGTTTTTCTTAGAAGAAAGGAAATGGAGGTTCTATAGGTTGACACTCCATTCATTTACTTGGTCAGATTCTCATATACTCTGTATTTGGTCTTGTTGAATATATTACTGAAATAAATGATGGTTGGAGAAATGGGGCATGATCTATTAGTACTAACTCTTTTGTTTTTTCTTAATGATATGCATTAGTATTGACTTGAATTTAAAATCCTCTATAGTAACTAGAACATTTAAAATACAGCCTCCTCCAGCGAGCTCATGATCAGCTCATTGCCTTGTAGGGCCCAACTGGTGACCAGAACTGGGAGGAGGGATTAAAATATCTCTCCTTCCGCTACCTCTTTACTATAATGGAGGCTTATATCATCATCCTAAATACTTGATCAATTGGTCCACTAGTTCACCGTTCAAAATGAGTGCTTGATCAATGGTCCGCAAGTTCACCATTCAAAATAAGTGCACAATTGATCAACGGTCTAGCCTATTTGGATGGGTATCAAAACCCTATTGGGGGTTTTGGGGGGGTGGGGGGGAGGTGGTGTGTGGGGGGGGTTTGTCACTGTTTTATGGTCCACTTGGATGTGTCACTGTTTTATGGTCCACTTGGATGGATCATAAGGTGGGACCCACTAGGTGTTGCACAAAACTAGGAGCTGAGAAATACCACCTCTAAAGCCTTGATCTAAGTTTAGGACCAACGGGTTGGATGTGGGTTAAGCTTATTAAACCCCAAATGCTTGTTGAGTATGGACCCCAAGACCCATCTGACCATGAACCCGAGTATTGTAGTGAATTTTTTTTTTTTTTTTTATTTGCTACATTGGGCTTCTGGTCAAGAGCAATGCTTCAAAATTAAAGACCCAGGGATCGATCTCCAGATATGTGTGTGATACCAAGGTGCCAACACAATTCAACCGTCAGTACGTGGGTGTAGTGAATTATTGAATCTCAAGTTTAGACCACTAATTCCTTCTCATTGATGTGTAACCCTGTGCTCAGTTAGCTGAAGCTATAGAATGAGGAACATAGCTATTTCAAGATCGAAAATTCAGTTAATAGGGTCTAACAAAATTCATGGAAAATGTGCTTGAATCAGCAATGGATGGTTAGATTTATTTATTTATTTATTATTATTATTATTATTTGGCTATGTTGGCCTAATGTTGATACTACCAATATGACCCAGGGATTGATCCCTGATCATGCGTGTCATACTAAGGTATCAGCACCACTCAACCATGAGATTGCATGGGTTGTCTACATTGTTACGGATCTAAGTATACGATTTGGTAGTCTCTATCATATAAAAGCATTGGATAATATATTGTATTAGATTCATGCATGCCATTCACCTCATACCCGTTGGCCTGCATCATAGCCTTAGGCTGATCCACATTGGGCCGCTTTGGGATCTATTTTTAGGTGGGCCTAATTTCCAGGCACATTAAATGAAACTGGCTTTGGCAAACATATTCTTAATGGGCCAGTCTGGTGTGTGTGTGAAAGCATACATATGACAAATAGGCTGGGCCCAGGCAAGAATTTCAGTGCCATGGGCAGGATTTAGGCCTGGATATCATGACCTATAATTAAATGGGCTGGGCGTTGACAAGCATCAACCCGGCCGATGAACACCCCTACCCCTGGACGAGCCGGGAATGCGAAAACAGCAGGGCCCATCTCATCTGCTTAGACAACAGACAAACAGTAAAATAATACTACCAATATCAACGCCTACAATACTGCAAACTAATTCAATATATATTTGTCACTGGCTATTGCTCAGCTGGTCAGAGACGAGTAAAGTGAGCGTGCAAGAAGGAAAAACTCGAAAATATATTTTAGAATGTCCATTTATAACCATGCACAAAGAGGACAAGGAAAACACATCAAAATACCCACACAAACATGGAAAATTTTCTCTGTCCAGTTGTTAATAACTTAATATACATCTGCAGGTAGAAGCTAGCTTTTCAATCTTCAGAAACAAAGGTTAATAGGTAATCCTACTGGCACACAAATCTTCTACATTGAGAGGCTCCCTACTGCCTTAACCCTGTGTTTACAGATATTAAAGACTATCAAACACCTTAATTTTGACTATCCAGTTTTCACTAACTCTTGCTTCGAGATCTTGCAAGTTGTTCATGCCTAATTTAATCAGTTGATGTGATTGCTTGGCTTGATGCTTTCCAAAACCAGTATGACAATGAAAGCCCTAATCTCCAATGAGTGCACATGGTCTATGCTCCAGAGTCAACAAAGACATACCCGTCTGTAAAATAGCTCGCACAAATCCCATGTTTGCTGTCAAAGTAGGAGCCCTCCAGTTATCGCCAGTCCCAAAAATAATCTTGTTCTTCATTGCAATCTTCCTTGTGGTTGGAAGACTTATCAGGCGTTCTGAGGGGTTATCTGGAGTAATCCTGTTCAATATGTCAGAAGTTAGTGCAAATAGACCACATGTCTCACAAACGGATGCCAAGGGAAGTAGAAATGCACATAGCTAGAAACAATGTTTGAAATCTAACAGATTCAGTAAAAATTTTGGGAGTAGTCTCAGTAACACTAGGCTGGAGGTAGCCCGCCTTCATTCCCTTAGTCAAATTGCACTTGGTAATTATGAAAGAGTTATTCAAGTCCCACCTGAAAATTACATTGGCAGAAGTTGAAACTCCATTCACATCATGGGCACAAACACAATGTAACCTCAAATTTTCTTCACAACACTTATGTGATGAACATGCCGTTAACTTAACATTTCTTTTTTCTATTTTGTTATTTTTTTTCAGTAAGTCATGATTTGAATCCACAACCTCAAGGTTACAATAGTGAGCTCCTTCCACTGTGCTGCAGGCTGTTAATTTACCTTTAAGAAGAACTGAGAAGCTCAAACCTTCCATCGCCGAAAGAATGATCAAGAGCCATTTAAAAAGATCATAGCTTCAGAGATTCCTGCTACATTGAATGTTCAAATTCTCTGTTCATTTACCAATTCCAGGCAAATTGATTCATTATGACTGAGCTCCTATCGTCAGTGCAAATTCCTATTTGAGTAATAAACTCCAGGCCAAGAGTGGGCATCTCCTCACCCCCTGTTACTACCAGTTCGATGGAGCCATGAACATGGTGGTTTCATGATTTACCCAAAACGGAACACAGTAATGTTAAAAGAGCTGTGCTTCTATAATCTATACTAAATGGCTATTAGGGCAGCAACAAAGAAGGATTGAGGATAAACAAGCTTCAAGCAAGCTAACCTATTTCAAAACAACAGTAGCATATCGACAAGAGTAAGACTATCAGTAAGTTCCAAATTATAAAAACAAAATCTCTTGAAAATTCTGAAAAACAACATCAATAGATAGTAAGATGCTGTGAATTCATTTTCAATGATTTTCTTTAAATACAGTGAGGGCCATAGGCCACTGGCATACAAGGGTGAATTTCATTAGATTGGATAATTCCATGATCTTTCATCAATTCATTTGCAAATGGGATCTCAAGAAGCTTACAGGAGACGTTTTAGTAGTTGATCTGCTCTTGACTTCTCTCTGGGTCCTCCATACATTGAAATGAGCTCCTTGAACTCTGAATGAACGCTTTCACATATGATGCCTCTCTTGCCAGATATTACGCTCCTAAGCATTTCTATGATTGGGTACTCAATCTCAGACTTTACCTGTAGATGGTCAGAAATCCCCAAATTTTCAAGGAAAGATTCCTGATCTTTGTTTTAAGGTCTAATGACAATTTTATAGAGCACCATAAAAACTTAAAAGCTGTGATTGCTGTAAATGATGATCTAACAAAATCCTTTTCCTCTTCAATGGGGTTAATTACAATTCTTCATCAATTAATTAGAGTTAGAAAAAAAATATCTCTAAGATGTTTATCATCACCGAATATGCAATCTATGTTCACAATAGTATCCTGCATGTACACCAAACTTCTATAACCCCACTAGACAGAATGTCCAGTGGGCCAAAGGAAGGGCCCTGGACCCAGGGTTAGATTCACATCCTTTATAAGGCTGGAATAGAGACTTGGTATCCAGGCCACCGAACTCTAGCAACAAATAAATTTTAATATGAACAAACATTTATATCTATATTATATGCTTTTTAAGTGATTATTTGAATAGTATTAACTATTAAGAGAGCTCTTTGACTGAAAATGGGCCTTCAGTGGACTTGGGCCTCAATTGGATCTAGCCTCTCATATTTCTTATCAATCAGACTCAAACATAGGCCCTTCAATCCTTATTGTCCTGAACTGAGCCTAGATAAGTCTAGAAATCTGGCCTTTTGACTGCCCTAGTTACAGATGATAGATGGGACTTGGAATTGGCCCATGTAGGAGAGAAAATGAGATGACACCACACCACCAAAGATAGAAGAGTATATTTGAGCTGCCTCAAAAAATAATTTTTTTTTTTATTAAGGCTGGTAGTACATTACAAATTATAAGAATTTTCCCTAATCCTACGGAACAAGGATTTGAAATCTTTTACATGTTAAAACACTTATACGACTTTCCTATCACAAAAAAAGACTCTTAAAGACATGACATTTGGATTCTCAACTCAAAACAACTAGTACAAGTAAAATTCACAAATGCATTATACCTTATCATAGATGGGTCACAATAATTGTCAGAGTTCCACAATCTTGGCTTTGTTAGATAAATAATTAAATATCCCATTAAATGCTTCAATTTTGTCTCATCAGACATCGTTGTAAACATACCCATCTCCCCAAAAAAAAAAAAAACTCATAAACAGATAAAATCCTACTATTATGAGTTTGCCACATTTGAGACCTGGGTTGAGTGGATGTGTACTACCCCCACCTCCTTGATACCTTCCAAAACAATTGGTTACATCAATAAAACTGTAAGACTTAGGTTCACTGTTCTCAACTCTTACTTCACAACTTTCCAGTTCACAGAAGCTCTTCAAGAGGGTTTTCTTTTTCCACTGTGACTGGGGTGGGTGCTGTACATTAAAATACTTTTTTTTTTTTTGAAATAACCACCATATAATGGGATAGCTCCAGCAAAAAAATTAAATAAACAACACCCAAATCCTCGATCATATGGTCAGACATACAAACCAAAGAGATACTTCTAGATATGTCATCATAAGCATTAAAAATAAAAATTGACAGGTACTCAACTTTTGTTACCATAGTTTTACAAGAGTAAGAACAAGGGGCATTTTAAGTCAGAATTCCCAATGGTATCGAACAGGAAAAAAGAAATGAAGAACAGATACATTACCTGAGCCATTACAAATTCAATGTTATTCTTAAAACGCCTTCTCATTTCATTTTCAGTTTCCATAAGCAGCTTCTCAGCACAACCATTACTAAGTCCTGATACAAGAGCAACCAATGCTGTAGTATCAAAATTTATCAGATTTTCACCCAACATTGCCTCTGGTTTAGCAGCTACAACATCCATCAAAGCTGGTCTCATTGTTGAAATCAAAGAACAGAATGCATCAATTGAAAACAGCCCCCCTTGTTCTTCACACAGGTCCAGATTAGCAGATGCAGTAAATGGGTCTACACGAGCAATGTCCGAACTCAACACTTTCTTCTCAGTATATTCAACATTTATCTGAAACACTGAAGGTTTATCTCTAGCATCAACATAGACCCAATCACCATCTACTTCCAAATAACTATTAAAATCAAGAGAAAACTTTCTTTCAAAATCAAAGGCCCCAAATTCATCTCTGAGCTTCTGTGCAACAACCTCATCCAGCCCATTGGAAAAGAAAAGGACAATCGACAAAGGCTTCAAAGCCAGCTCGGTCCGAGCTACTCTTAGAACCTTCTCCACACGCCTTCTTAACCCCTTGTTTCTGTGAGTGTCCAACCATGAAATGTACTTAGGATTCCTATCTGAGACTATAAACCAGACGGGACTTCTATCAACAGTGCAAACTATATCAACGTGGACACCATCTGAACAAGGCTGGCATTTCTTTCCGTGTGGCGATGGAAGTGGAACATGCTTGCATACTCGCGATACTCCATTCACAAATGGGTGCTGAAGTATGTAAACTACAGACTCGATGTAACCAACATTTGAACTGCATAGCCAAAAGAACAGCAAAAGTGTCCTATAATCTCTTCATAAATACCTTTCAAAACAAATTTGAAAAATCAAAACATGGGGGGATCTTAGAACTAATTAAGAAAGCGCATTCTCTTGTTTTTGGGTGTTCATGAAATGGATAGCTTGTGCTCCGCCCCAATTTCAATCCAAGTAAAGACCAGTTCCTGACTGTTTTCATGAGAATGGCCAATTGAGGAAGAAATGTCTAGTACTGGATGTAATTTCCCACAAATGCGCCCGCCCCAGATGTGTAGCTGAATGACTGCTAGCTCATTTTAGCACATATATCAGATGCAACTGCGATCTGGGGTACACCCAAACATGCCCTAAAAAGTTTTTTTATTTTATACATAGAGAGATTGGGTTGTAAAAAGAAGGGTTTTTTTTTTTTACGGTGATATGCATACGAAAACGCCGTGTGTGTGTGCTACAAATCTATCATCATGAATTGGTTTGTGTTGTAAGGTTGGAATGTCGGTACCTGATGGGGCCGGAGAAATCCGGAGTGAGGGAGAGACGGGAGAGGAAACTGAGCTCCGAGTCTACGAGTTTGATGAGAGTTTGTTTGCAGGAATCGTTGATTTTGGAGAGAGGTAGCGTTTTGATTCGATCGCGAACGGATTCACATCTGTTCTTCGCGGCCTCCACCTGAACGTTTGAATCTGAAGCGGCCGAGGAGAGAGCAGCAGTCTCCTTCTTAGTATTACAGTCGGTCATTTTCTGAGAATGCGCATGCGCGGTTTTGGGGGAAACCAAGCAAGCAAATTTACATGTAATCTGTGTATTCGGATACGAATTCTGAAATCGATCGGAGCGTCTTCATCTTCGGCGTACATACACGGAGTAGTAAAGCTGGGGAGCACTGCACACGCCCCCTCGCAGTTGGCCCACTCGAACGCATGATGATCATCCTATATGTTTAAAATCTTGAATCTATAATATCATCCTTGATCCAAGGTATTGAAATTTAATAGTTTATAAGGCTTTTTTTTTTTTTTAATCATGAATTCAATTCAGAAACCTGAAATCAATTTAGAAAAGTTGATGATTGTGAAATTTGGACTAATGACTATTTATAAGGGTGGTGCGTGTGAAAAATACTAGATTGACTCAATGTGGATCCGGTGATGGAGAAAAGGATGGGCGAAAATTAGGACATTGTTAGAGTAGAGGAAAAAAGGTGTAAATACGAGGATTTTTTTTAAGGGAATTTTTCAAATAATGCTTTCAGGATATAAGTTTCAAAGCTTTTTAAATTAATCCCTAAGTTTTTTAGCAAGTTTTCAATTAAGGAAACGGTCATTAAAGATATTTTCTAGCGACTCTTTCCCTCAATATTTTGAAAATATTCAAATTACCCTTCATTTAAAGTCATGACATGGTTTCGGTAGCCACTAAATGTAGCCAATTACCATGGGACATTGGTTGTCCTTGATCATTGTGAGGACGCTGATAAAGGAAATAAGGAGAATATAGAAGAAGTCGAGGAGGATTTTATTTCAATGAGGGCAATTTGGGTATTTAAAAAATGAAAAAAAGTTGCAAGAAAAATAGCTTTAAATGGATGGACGTCCTTAATTGAAAACTTCCTAAAAAACTTAAAAACTAATTTGAAAAGTTTAAAAACTATGTCATTTTTTTAAATAAGGCAAAAACTTAAGACTTTTTTTAAAAATTTTCCAAAAAGAAAACACTTTACATGCACCTATACCAAAGGGAAATTCTATATGCACCCACAATAAGATGTGAGTGTACTCAGCACATATAACGGGTGCATGTAGGATTTCCCTGTACCAAAACGGCCAATTTAGTTTTCCTCCTACACTATCCTATCAAAAACTCTCTTTTTTTTAACCAATTTTTTTGGGGGTTAAAACTTTCGTAACAACACATAGAAACCAAGGTCGAGTCTCGAAAAAGTTGGTAAAGAAGGTATTTTAGCAGGAAGACCACGTTGGTAGGAGAAATAATAAAATGACCGTTTTGGTATAGGGCGCATCTAAAGTTATTATTTTGGTAAAGTTCTCTAAAAGTAAAGTATGTCAAAATAAAAATAGAGGTGTATCAAAATTGTTATTTGGACATTATCACGTATCTATCACATATGTGAGAAAGGAAATATTGTTTATATTATAAAAGTTTGCTACAACTCGCTTTATTAAACTTTCTTAAAAAGGCCCGTGGAGGAGTAAAACATTAAGTGGTGTTATGCCTATTTAAGTCCATAACTACTATTGTTGAGCAATAACAAAGGGCGTTTGAATTGTTTATTAATTTAATATAATTTATTTTTTTACTACATTATGGCCTATGCATTATCAATTGAACAACCATGCCCCATGCATCTTTGTTTGCACAAATAAAAATAAAATAAAATTAAGTGTTAAATCAAAAGAAAAAAAAATTGAAAGTAAAAGCACCGAAGGATAAAAAAGAATTTTTTCTCTCATATTTGTCATTTAATAGTGTCTTTTGAAAGTTTATTTTTAGGTTGATTTTTATTATTTTGTGCCACTACCCCCGCCCCACCCCACGCCCCCCTCCCTTTCTTTTTTTGTTGTATTGCCCGTCCAGTTGAAACTTGAACATTTCTCTTGAGGTTGTTCGTACAATAATGGTGCGATATCAGATAGCCTAGGATATCGCACATGGCAATGTGTGATATCGCACGACCCAAAGACATTGCACGAACAATTCTGTCGAAAATACTAAAACTTCAACAGTTCATGTGCGAATGTTAGATCCAAGGACCATTCTACGGACAATCTTGTTTTTATTCTCTTGCAATATCATTTAAATTTAATGAGAGTTTTATGAGAAAACCCCCCTTAGATGACCCGTGCACAAAAAAAAAAAAAAAAAAAAAAAATACCTCATAGTTTTTACTGTACAAAAAAGGCCCTCCCGCCAATTTTGACACCTCCTTTCCATTTAGATTGAGTGACGATATCGTCACTCGTTTTAGTTGAACAACAATATCGTCACTCATGTTGTTCTTCTTCCTTGTCTCCATTTCCTCCACTCCATTTCTTGCTCAACTCACTATCCACAACACCTCCATCTCTTTCAACTCATTCTTGTTCTTACCTTCTCACACAACAATCCATCTTCATACAAACCTTGCATAGAACCCATCCAAACCAAATGGACTATAATTGAAGACAAAGTTTAAAATCCACAAACAAAAAAGAAAAAAATAAAAAATAAAAAATAAAAAAAAGAAGATCTCCCCTTTAATAGGAAATGAATGCTTACCCATCGTGCTGACAATCATAGAAAAACAAAAACGAAAAGAAGAACTAGACGAAGGAATTTCTATATGCTTGTGGAGCATCTTCTTTTGTTTTAAAATATTAAAACATTACTTGGATGAAGCATGAGATTTTCTAAAGAGTATGCTATTAGAACCAAATGAAAGCGCACGGGGAGTTGGAAAAAGAAGAGAGAGAAGAGGAAGAAGAATACATTGGGTACAATATTATTGCTCAATTGAAACAAGCGACAATATTGTCGCTAAAAAGGTTAAAAAAAAAAAAGAGGTTAAAATTGGCAGGAGAGCCTTTTAAGTGCAGTAGAAATTATGAGATCCTTTCTCATGCACGGGCCATCCAAGGGGTTTTTTTCCGTAAAATCCTCTCAATTCAAGAGAGTTTCTAAATACACATTGAAATTGATCTTTGCACACTATTACTCTCTACACTCACCATGGCTGCTCTCTTCACACCCTTTACTTCCAAAATACCTTAACCTTTACTTTCTCAACTTCTCTCTGCACCCCTCTCTTCCTCTCTCCCTCTCCTTGCCCGCCTTCCCCTCCGCCCCCCCCCTCTCTCTCTCGCTCTCCTTGTTCCTCTCCCTCTCTTCACCTCATTGTCTCTCTCCATCACCCTCCCTCCTTCCCCTCTCTCACTCTCGCTCCATCTCCCCATCGGACGGTGGTTGGGGTGGGGGTGGGATGTGGGTGGGGTGTGGGTGTGTAGAAAGAAGTTAGGGTGCAGAGAGTTTGATAGATGTCCTTTTAGGTAATTTTGTATATATATATATATATATATATTTTGATAAAAAGAATTCTAGCATGCACAGATCAATTTTCAATGGATAGCTGCTAATGCCACATACCAAGCTTTTCTTTCCACAACCATTCTCTTTCCCACATCCCTTCTTTTTTCAAAACTTCTCCCTACACACCCCATTCTTCCAAAATATACCCAAACCCCACCCTCATTCTCTCTCCACATCCCTTTTGCCCCCTTCCCTCTCCCTGACCGCGGTGGCTGGGCTGGGTTAGGGTGGGGGTGGGTGAGCGTAGAAAGAAGTTTGGAAGGGAGAGAGTTTTGATAGATATGTTTTTAGGTAATTTTATATAGGGATATAGTGGTCACGTAAAAATGGATGTAGAAGGAGAAGCTTGGTATGTGGGATTAACAATTCTATTTTTAGTGTGTATTTAGCAATTCTCAAATTTAATTCATTTTACACTTGAGAAATTCTAAATGCACTCACTTCTGTTGCTGAGTCCACCCACACTCTGAGCTCACTATATCAAAAACATAAGCTACCTCTTTTTGCTGAGTCCACCCATGAATTTTACTAGAAATGTCCCCTTCTCCTCTTCCCTCTTCTTTCTCCTTTTCCTCCTCTCCTCGTCTTTCTCCTTTCCCTGTTTCTCTGACTCAAGAAAATAGCAGCTCTGTTTCTCTGTCTCAATTGCTAGCTACATCTTTTCCATCTTCTTTCTCCTTCGGGATTACATCTTCTTCATCGATATTACATCTCTTCACCTTCAACTTCTTTCAATTTTATTTTTTCTTTAATGTTAATTGTTTTTCTAACTAAATAAGCATACTTAGAAAATATTACAATTTATGCAAATGGAATGAAGTGTGGGTTGAACATAGAATTGAAGAGATGGAAGAGAGGAGAATGTGAACAGAACTCCAAAACATAAAAACATGTCCGGATCTGCGTATATGTGCATGAACAAGGTCAAAGGTACAATCAAAATTCACTTATAGGAATTTTGGTTATAATTTATTATTATTATTTTTTAAATGTGGGCGTGCCCAGTGAAACAAACGGTGTGTTTAGAAATTTCTCCACACTGTGGTCTTCCTTTTGACTTGTTATACTGTAATACCGACGTCCTCGATACTCTCTCCGACATCTTCTGCTCCGCTGTGTCCCTTCTCCCCGCACTTTTTTGATACGGCCGCCGCCCATCACGTTCCCAACGCATAAAGCACGAAACGAATCAACGGAAAGGGCAAAGAAGGAAAAACAAAAGTTCTATTTAAGGCATTGCGATTGCGTAAATGGTCCGTTACAGCGGACTCTCCTATCTCCCTATTCTCCTCACCACGACTCGCCTCTTCTTACCTTCCTTTTCTTCTCTCCCACTCTCCTGTCCTGCTGCTGCTTCAAATCCAAGCACCATCGGATTCTCTGCAAAATCTATTATGATGAAACCTCCAGTGGCGAAGAAGGTGAAGCACGAGATGGTGATGTTTGGCGATGTCAGGAACGACGACTATTACTGGCTTCGTGACGACTCCCGTTCAGATCCTCAAATTCTTTCATACCTCAAAGAGGAAAATGCCTACACAGACAGCGTTATGGAAGGTGAGGAGGGGACTGATATGAGCTAGGGTTTCTTTTCGTTTCCTAAAAAGCTTCTGATTTCACTCTTTTTTATGTTGAAGATTCCAACTTTTTTTTTTTTGTTTGTTTGTTTGTGAGTTTGGAGTTTGTGGAAGGGGGAATGGATGAGTTTTCTGTAGAATTGGGGAAAAAAATATTTGGTCCCTGTTTGTTTGCATTGAAATACATAGGAATTGAATACCTAGGGTGGATAAAGATGAAGATCAAAGGTGACTTTTCAAGAATGAGCACTGTATAACATCTTATTTTGATAGATTTCCCCAAAAATGAAAAGAACTTTTTCATGTTTAGTATTAATTTGTAACCACCCTTTGTATTTTTGTGACTCGATCCGATTTTTGTGCTCTTCTTTCGGTTTTTTTACTGTGAAGTGGGAGTTTGCTGTGCAGCTTGAGGGATGAAAACAGTGCAATGGATGGGGCCTTTCTGCGAGGGCCTGTTTCGTGATTTCGTTTTCTGTGGAAAATGAAAATTGTGAAGAGTCCAGTCCACATGCTTTCTGCAAAGAAAGGTGGAGAATGCTTTCACCTCAGAAATGAAAATGGTAGCGAAATGTGGAATGGAAAACCATCTTTCCCTCGAAAGCTATTTTCATTTTTCGCAGAGAAATGTTTTGCACAAACATACCCTAAGGGCACCTTTGTGTGATTTTGCTGGACTTCCATTTATTCAGAATAGAGAAGCAAGTGGAAAAATAGGTGCTTTTTGTCAAATTTCCTAGTCGTGGAAAAGTATCCAGAGGGCCGAAATTTGAATCCTTTTCTGCAGCATTACACAAACGACCCCTATGGCATCTTTGGTAACAAACAGTCAAGGAATCCCCAGATTTTGAGGATTCCTCACTAAGTATTTGTAGAGCTGAGGATTTCACAGAAATATCAGTGTGTATTGGTGCTATCATGTTATATCTGACAAAAAATAGGTACTGGTGTGTAAATACCACAATTGAGGTATTGGGGAGTTAGAACCTGAAAACTCTAAAAGATGGGGATTTCCATCGGCTCAAATCCTCGGAGATTTTCAGTCACCAAATGTGGATTTTTCAAATCCTTGGGGAAAATTGGTGAGTAATCCCCAATTATTTGGTGGTTGCCAAACGTGACCTAAAATTCTCAGGGATGCTAGTTCTCTAGTGAAGTGAAATGTGGCAGGCAGGAAGACTGGCTTTTTGAAGGAATCGGGATCCTATGAGGGATTTGGCCCACGGTGACTCTGGTGGGGTAAAGCCAATCACGGTCTGCCACGCCTCTTTTTGAAGGGGGTTACATTGGGTTGTCCAAAATTTGGTGTGATTGTGTACATTTTTATTAAGTCTAACTTCAAGATGTGACCCATGCAGACATGTTATATCTTTCATTGGAGTTTTCTAGTTCTCTTTGATGAAATGATTGTGTTGTGGTTCGAATAATTGGGTTTAGTTGTTTTGGTATAGGTGACATCTAAATCGATGATGGGTGGAATACAAGGACACCGTAGTTTGTAGTTAATTGGAATTTTGTTCCAAATTTCTTAGTTGATTGTTTTATTTATTTTTTCTATCCTTGTTAATGCCACCTTCTTATGTGAATTATTTGGTGGTAGTTTTGATCTTGGAATGGGACCTTTTCTTTAAAAAATGATATTCTAGAAGCTTTATCTGCTGTGGAGGAAACCGTAGGAATTAGACTCCGGGAAAGAAAAGGAAAAGAAAGGAGGATAGAACAAACTTACTTACGTGATTTTTATTTAAGACAAACACATTTTCAGACACCTCTTCTGTAATTGGCTTTTATTAAAAAAAAAAAAAAAAAACAGACATGTTCTTTTCCCCCCCTTTTCAAATATTTCAATTTATTTATTTATTTATAATCTTGAACTGAAATTTAATCATATGTAACTGGCTCTAGGAACCAAGGCATTTGAAGACCAGCTTTTTGCTGAGATAAAGGGTAGAATCAAGGAAGATGATATCTCGGTGCCCATACGCAAAGGGTCATATTACTACTATGAAAGGACATTAAAGGGGAAGGAGTATGTTCAACATTGTAGGCGTCTGATAGTCGACAACAAGGTTTCTCCCTCTGTAAATGATACTATGCCAATGGGACCTGATGCTCCTGAAGAGCATGTGATCTTGGATGAGAATATTAAGGCTCAAGAATACCAGTATTATAGTATTGGGACCTTCAAGGTGATTTCCCTTTCATTTTTCCCCTTTTTGATGAAACTCATCCTTCCTTCTTTCTTTCTTTTGGTTCTCCTTAATCATATGATTGTTTCTTGCTATATCGTTCTTTCAGGTCAGTCCAAATAATAAGCTGGTGGCATATGCAGAAGACACAAAGGGAGATGAGATCTATACTGTCTATGTCATTGATGCTGAGACTCGAACTCCTGTTGGGAAGCCTCTACAGAATGTAACATCATATCTCGAGTGGGCCGGTGATAGCTCCCTTATGTACATTACAATGGATGAGATCCTCCGGCCCGACAAGGTTGGTTCTTGCTGATATCCAATGTTTGGTAATTATGCTTCTTTGCATGTGTGTACTGTGTAGTGTGGCTGGATACCATTGTCATATGTCTAGCCTTTGATTAATACAAGTTAACATTAAAAAAAAAGAAAAGACAGGGAATTCTTTCATGAGTTTCATCCATTTTTCTGGGGTAAATAATCTCTCTCTCTCTCTCTTGAATGGTAAAAATAATGTTGGCTTTTGTTGATTTCATGCTGCTTCCCTAGTGAAATAATGGGTCCAGTAACATTCTATGCATTACGCAACCGTACTAATCCCTTCATGTGGAGAGAGAGAGAGAGAGAGAGAGAGAGAGAGAGAGAGAGAGAGAGAGAGAGAGAGAGAGAGAGAGAGAGAGGACTATTGCATTGTTCTTTATATAGACTATTGCATGCGAGACTCCTTAATGACATATTAGGGAACTTACAACATTTCAATCTTTTTGCTACATTGGACTACTGGAGGAGGTGCGACACTACAAACTACAGGCCTAGGGATTGATCCCTGGGTGTTTCATTGAAGTATGGCGCCAACACCATTGAGCTATCAGTGTATTGGCACAAGACTTCAATTATATGCACACATACTGTTAAGTGCATTACTAGCACTCCAATCTCTTGTTCGACTCTTTTGAATCACTACATGCAAAAATTAGTTGCTAACATACATTCTCCAGAACACATCAGGTGCACTCTAATATTCCATAAGACTGTTTTGACTTGCTATATGCAAATATTAACTACCAAGACACATTCTTCTAAATACACTAATTTTGCTACAATCTTCCATAAGACCTCTTGACCCATTACATCCAGGCATTAGTGCAAATACATGAAACTAAGCAATTACTACATGCAAATGTTTAATACACCACCGTTGTTGTGCACAAATATTTTTAGTGAGTTGGACTGTCCACTAGGATATCAGGATGGACCCCAGAACAATTCTGATGAAATCCTTGATGGCTGATGCTCGTTTCCTGATATGTTTGATGATGGATTTGATCATGTAGGATGTTACCTCTTTGAGCCGCATCAGATATTTATGTTGTTTTGTTGTTGTTGTTGTCGTCATTATTATTATTTTGATCATTTTGTATTTTTTTGGGTGAATGTTTCATTCTCACTGTTCATTAATTTTGATAGGTATGGTTGCACAATTTGCAATCTGATCAATCAAGTGACCGTTGCCTCTATCACGAGAAGGATGATATGTTCTCTCTGGATCTTCAAGCTTCTGAAAGCAAGAGATATCTGTTTGTTGGATCTGAAAGCAAAAATACACGTTTTATTTTCTACTTGGATGTTTCTAAGCAAGAAGATGGGCTTGTGGCTTTGACTCCTCGTTTGAGTGGCATTGACACATCAGTTAGTCATCGTGGAGACCATTTTTTTATAAAGAAGAGAAGTGATGAGTTTTATAATTCAGAATTGCTTGTATGCCCGATAAACAATCCAACTGCTACAACTGTTCTGCTTCCTCACAGGGAAAGGTAGACGTGATTTTTATTTATTTTCCAATTCCAGAACTACTTATCAGTCAATTCCATGCCACTCAGTTATGTAGGAGGTCATAGATGGAGAGACCAACTCCACAAACACACCCAAGCTGTCTCAACCCCAAGGATTCTCGTCATGTGATGATACCTATGGAACTTTTTGCAGTGTTTAGCAATTTAATTTATCTAATATGGTTTCTGTTTCTCTGTCTCATAAAAAAGGTTAACCATTTTCACAATGTTAGAACGGTTGTATTTTCAACTGGGCTTCATGTGCGTATACATTATCATAATACCTTTTGTTTCTAATGAGAAAAGATAACTCCCTAAAGAGACTGCTTGTTCTTTTTGGTATTAAAACCTTGCTGAATATTCTTGTATGATTATCCTCCTAGTTTAGATCCCTTCTTTTAAGATGTAATGTAGGATGCCATAGTAATCATAAATCTTCCTTGCATGTGGCTGAGATGGTCCCAGATGCTTAGACAGATGTGTAGTAAAACTTTAGAACTTGGCATGAGCAGATAAGAAGAATTTATGAGTGGCTCCGCTACAAGAGAAATAAAAGGAATGTTGTCTAAGATGGTTTGGGTATGTACTTGAAAGATTGATAAATTTTGCTGTTACTTGTACTATGCAACAGAGGAACGGAAAGGCTAACAAAAAACATGGGTGAAAGTAAATTAGAATATAGATTTGACGCTTGAGGTTATGGTGTGGTAGAAAACTTGGCGCCATGGATAAAACTTCACTCGGCACTGAGTTGGTTTGTGCTGATACTAGTCATAGATTGAAATCCTGAAATAATCGAGTTGGGGTAGCAGGGACTGACACGAGATTGTGCTGTTCACTAATAGCTCGAGCTTTTGGTGTTACCGTTTATTAACATGGTATCAAAGTCGGGGGTTGGGGATGTGTTTTTGTTCACGTTGGTCATTTGGCGTGTTTTTGTCCACGTGCGGAGCCCCACATATGATGGGTGCTATCAGGACCCTTTGATATACATTGTTCTATTAGTCACTATCAGTTTGAGCTTTTGGTGTTATTGGTTATTAATATGGTATCAAAGCTAGATATCACGAGTTCAAAACCCCTGGGAGGCATGTTACCTCCATTTGTTATTAATAGACAGATCCCATCCTTTGGTGGTTTTTATATAGCTCATCTTTGGTTTTTTTTTTTTCCTTGTGGTTAGTGTGGGTATAATGCTTTTATACCCTTTGGGCCCCTTCTAGCTTTTGGTGGGGGACCTGTCTCCTTGTATTGTTCTTTCTTTTAATGAGAAGTTTCTGTTACTGATAATAATAATAATAATAAAAAAAAAAACAAGTATCAATATGGTATCTAAATCTAATTCTTATTCTCATTGGTATATGGGTTCTATTAGTAGTATCAGTATGATCGTGAACAATATGAGGCAGATGATCACTGCCAACCACAAGGGAAATATCAGTATAATGATGGAATAGAGGAAGTTGCTGGATAATTTGATGCATTCCAGCTTTCGAGTTCCCCGAATTATCTAATGAGGAAAGGTCATGATAGTAATGATGAAGATTGGTTAAAGCTGTCATGAAACTTAATGTAGTATTGAAGAATTGCTTGCCCCTGTGGCCACATGTCCCCAGTGCTCAATTGGTATGGTTATTTGTTAATGTTAATATTACTATCAGGTATTAAGTTATAAATAATTATTATATATCAGCAATTTGGTAATCTTCATTTTAAATGATCTATTAACTATAAAAATTGATTAACATCATACCGGCATTTAAAAACATCTTTGTTATTGATTTACGACACTACTAAATCATAATATTTACACTTTTTAGCCATTTCCTATTTTTTTCTTCCTTATTTTGTGAACCTTTTTTTTTTACTATTTAAGATTGGCAGAACAATACCGATTTGGCATGGGCTGCATTACTTGTCTTGGTCTAAACCAGCACAAACACTTGCGCCGGTATTTTTTTTTACTTGCTTAGTCCATTTTGTAGCTGAAGTGAAAATTAGAAAGCTGATTAGCTGATCCCAAACAATAGACAGGTGAGGCTTCTATGACAATGATGATTAAATCCTAGTTGCACATTGTTGCTGTACATATTGTACCAGATTGTAAGCCTAACTCCTCTTTACACCGGTCTCTAGATCTTTTTTTTTTTTTTTTTTGCCAAGATAAAGGAATGCTAGTATAGTTTATTGTTTCTTAGCACAATTCTTTTTTACTTTTCTTTCACTTTCTTAATCAGTAACAACTTTCAATCCATTAAGAGAAGAAAAACCATATAACAACGAACAACATAAAAGATAGGGCGGGGTGTAATAGCATTATGCCCCACAAGAAATGACAAAATATGAGCCACCCAAGGTGAGCCCTACCTGCCCCTTGTTTAGCTAAGCCATCCGCCTTACAATTAGCCAACCTTAACACATGACGAAATGACACATTCAAAAAGGAAGACAACTCTTTGATCTCATTGAAAAGAAACTAGAACCTTTAAGGCCTTGAGACCATTTGTGAGGGCCACATCACCACATTCGCCGAGTCACTTTCTATAATCAACTTAGCTTGGAAAGAGCGCGAGTACAACTGAAGGGCTTCCAACATCGCCGACACCTCGTCCTCATTAGACTACTCAACTCCCGCACTCTTAACTCTTAGAAAACACAAGCAACACCTCACTATTAGAGTTTCAAAGAACGCCTCCAATACCAGATGGATGCAGCTTGCCACTTGCTGCTCCATTTACATCAAATTTCAAAAAACCCACTGGCGGTCTGTTTGTGACAAAAAAATAAAATAAAAAAATCCACGCTTCTTTCCTTCCTGCTCCCATAAACCAAGAGACAGCTTCCCAATTAAGAAGAATGTCATTTAAGTTGAAACCACAAAACTCCTGTCTAACCAAAACCCAATTCACCATCCTGAGATTGGCCTTCGAAATAAGCAGTAGAAGAACCTTTGAATATCCTTTCATTTCTCTCCCTCCATATAGACCTAAGGATCAGAGCAATCATCCTCCAAAGAAGAAGGCCACGCCCATGAAAAGGCCCAAACCCCAATAATACACTAACTCTGAGGTAGTCCCTGGAGGGCACTAAACACTACCACATCTACTTAGAAAATGTCACTAGAGCTGGGAAGCAACCTTGCAATGAATGAGGAGATGGCCAATAGGCTCCTAAGTTTTCCACACATCATGCACAAATCTAATATTCTGTCCAGTACCAATCCCCTCTTTCGAAGATCATCACCTTTGGACACCGTCCCTACGACTGCCTGCAAGTAGAAAACCTCCACTTTGGGGGAGCCAAACCCAGCCACACTGAAGCTACATAGAACACCTCCAAAGCTAGGAGGAGAGGCCATATTAGACAAAGAAGCGGTAGGTTGAAGAGGCCCTTCCAAAGCTACAGAGAATGCCTTAGCAGAAAACACCTTCGTAGGCGAGGGTTTTCAGATATGGATGTCCTTACCTTCCCTGCCAAGAAAAATATTAGAAAGAAAACAAGTCCCCATATTGGACCTCCTCTAAATGGCAAAGACCTCTCCCAAAAGACACAACCCATTGCAAATTGTTATCCCTAATAACGTAATACTCCCTTACAAAAGATTCTTTATTGGGCACCACTCTAAACACCCTATAGGAAAAAGACCATCCATATGACCTAATCCCACCAAATTGGCCACATAAGGACGGGGTAAAGGTGGGAGTGAAGTGAGAGATTTTAAAAGTGGAATGCTTGGCATCTTCGTTGAAAAAGACTACAAGCTATAGTGCCATTTATTGAAAATGATACAAATAAATTGGCCACTGAGATGCACCCTGGTTGTATTATCACTAGTTTGCATCATGATTGTTTACCTTTTCAAACTCGATATTGGCCCAAGATACTAAAACTATGAACCAAAAATTAGGTCAAAGAGAAGCAGACTTTGAATTTACTCATTGATTGTTTATAAAATACTTGGCTGGAACACAACCTTTATGAGCCATTTCCAAAAGACTAATGCAAAAAATGTGAAAAAAAAATAAAAAAATGAAGTCTTTTTATGAGCTAAACGAGCCGTTTACTGTAAAGTTTTGTATTGATAACTTTTAATTATGGGTTCTTGTAAGGTATTATTGTGGTTTAAAGATTTGAAAATATTTAATTAATTTTCAAGCACTTTTAATGGTGGTGCATGTGTTTCCAAGCTAAAGTGTAAGGAAACAAAATTTCTGCAAAGGAGTTGATTGTACGCAGTTTTTTTTTTTTAATTAAAAACATTCATTTCAATGGTTGAAAGCTTAATTCTATTTTTACTTTTTGCAGTGTGAAAATCCTGGACATACAGCTGTTTAAAGATAACCTTGTTGTTTATGAGCGTGAAAATGGCTTACCTAAGGTAACTATCTACGGCCTTCCTTCCATTGGGAAAGCAATTGAAAGCATTCAAGGCGGTCGAGCTGTTGATTTTATTGATCCGATATACTCAGTGGACCAGGGAGAATCAGAATTTTCTTCAAATGTTTTACGGTTTTCTTATAGTTCACTGAGGACCCCTCCTTCTGTATATGACTATGACATGGACACTGGCGAGTCTGTTCTGAAGAAAATTGAGGCGGTATGTCATTTTTAAGACTTAATGTGTTACTTTCTTAAAGATAGTGTTAGGCATGTTATGCTTATGAAGTGATTGTTAAAAAAATAATAATAATAATAAATAAACGATGCTCATGAAGTGATGGGAAAAAAAAGAAGAGAAGAAGTGCAACATTGGCAATGCATGATTGACAGTTTTGTTATGAGCTAGTCATTTTTCATCTCTTGTCCAATTTAAGTGTTCTATTTTAGATATTTAGATGTATTGATGCACATACAATTTTTCTGTAAGTTCTTTTCACCTGATTTCTCCTGTCTTGATTATTTTCCTGGGTGAAATAAATATCTGTTACCTTTCAAAATGGAAAAAAAAAAGCAAATGATACGCGTACAAGATTACTGCATTAAGCTGTTGCATCATCAGAGGGTTCCCTTCTGTTTGAAACCAATCAGCCGCAAACCTTTTTTCTCCTTTTAGCATTTTCAGTGAATTTCTTCGTATTTTTGCTTCTTCCTTTCAAGAACAATTAACTGTGGAGAGTGACTCATTCAGTGCGATCTCTTGGGTTTCTCCTAATGAATCAAGGCCTTGAAGTTTCATATTTTCTTCAATGAGATTATGGATTGGTTCTCTAATCTTCAGGTGATGTTCCATTATGAGATTAGATCTATCAATGGTTGATCGGATGCTTAGCCATGCAGGGTGTGGATAGGATTGCTCCTTGGTCGTTTCTATCTTGTAATTGTTTTTATTATGTTATAATACTCTTATTCTCAGTTGGGGCGCTGTTTATCCTAATCTTGTTAAAAAAAAAATCCAGTTTTCCAGTCAACAATTTATTGGATAACTAGACGTTTTTCCTTGCTGATCCTAATAGAATACCTACAGGGTTTTGGATTTCTTTAGGACATCATCAAGGATTTGCCAATATTTAAGGGTTTATTTGTGTATGCATTGGAAGTAGAAAAGCAGAACATTTTCTGCTGGATGCCATTTTGAGTCTGCAGGGAATTGGAGAAGTAAGTAGAGCATTCTTGGTGATTTCATATGGTGCTTTATCTCCTGTGTTTCAGTGGAATTCTTGTTTCCGACAGGGTGGGTTGGAATTTGAAACAGGGATTCCGCCCTCTGCAGAAAGATCTGAGCTGTTGTGGCATGTGCCAAATCCACGTTCCATGGATGTGCCCAAAGGAACCCTGGAGGAAAGTCCCGTGATGGTGTGAAGCCCATCTCTCAATCTCTTGGACAACAGCTTGGTGATTGTCTTATAAGCACTTCCATTGAGGGTAATGGGATAGAAGTCTTTTAGCTTTCCTAGCATCTATTTTTAGGGGAGTATTACTGTAAAAGTGGAATTTTAGGCTGGATCAATTTTACCTCAAGTCATTTACCACTTGGTCCACTTCTATCTGTTCATCCTGTAAAAACACCTCCTGAGCCAAAAGAAGGCTATCATGAAATCTCGGGCCTCGGTGACCTATCCATCCTGAAATCAGATTTCTTCTTCTTGAGGCGGGGATAGCATCAAAATCCACACCAAACAAATTATGGAAAACAAACAATTCAAAGCTCTAATACCAAATAATGCAATTCAGGATCCATAATATGGGAACCTCATATAATTTACCAAGAAGTGCAATCTCGTAGAAACTTATTAAAGAGCATCCTTATTTGGTCCCAGTTTTGTTTACCAGACTGTTTATTTATGGACTTGAAACATCCTATTTTGTCCCTTATCAAACTGCCAGTGAACAGCTTAAGAAGATAAGTATAGAATTAGTAACTAGTAAGGTTTGAAATTTGAATGCACTTTCCAACTAACATACTTAAGATAGATTTTTCAAAAAAAAGAAAAAAAAAAGAAAAAAAGAGAAGGTAACAGGAAACAGTATTTTTGGAATGTTGAGCTAAAGAATAACTCATCATCATATTTTGTCCCTTATCAAACTGCCAGTGAACAGCTTAAGAAGACAAGTATAGAATTAATAACTAGTAAGGTTTGAAATTTGAATGCACTTTCCAACTAACATACTTAAGATAAATTTTTCCAAAAAAAAAAAAAAAAAAGTTAACAGGAAACAGTATTTTTGGAATGTTGAGCAGGAAACAGTATTTTTGGAATGTTGAGCTAAAGAATAACTCATCATCCTAGATCAGCCAAATGTCTAGAACGTGCATCTAATGAAAAATGAATGCTGAAGATTGGATGTCTAAGCCTCTCTAGCTTAAGACGTAGACAGTTGGTCTAAGGAACTTGTGGGACATAAAGCGAGTCTGTTAAAATTAGTGTATTGTTGCCTTAGGCTTCTATAAATCTTCAGTAAATCTGGAATCAGTGATGATGCATGCAAAGAGGGGCATGAAATCTTTTTCTATATGCATGCATTTCTACTTGATATTGCAATTTTATTATGGAGAAATTACTGACCCATCATTTTGGATTGTCTTTCGCCTCTCAGATTTCTATTTTTTTATTTTTATTTTTTTAAAGTGTAAATAATTCTTTTAAGATTTTCTATCATTTGCTCAGGTGTTGGGAGGTTTTGATGCATCAAATTATGCGACCGAGCGAAAATGGGCTGTTGCTTCAGATGGCACTCAAGTACCTATTTCAATTGTTTATAGGAAGAATCTGGTCAAACTTGATGGATCTGATCCAATGCTACTTTATGGATATGGTTCATATGAGGTGACCTTTTTATTTTAGTATTTGTTTTAGTGTCTTTGTTAGCAATAATAGCCATTATGAACTTATTACTGAAAAAAAAAAAAAAAACCAGATACGAAAAGGAACAAAGATTATGTGAATAAAACTCCAAATGGGATGTGCTAAGTGCCACTTGTCTTGTCGAATACTTCTTAAGTGCTTAAAAAGATGGTCTGACTATCTTCTTGAACCTTCTAGATTTTTTTTTTTTATTATTATTTTTTGATCGGTAACAGAAAAATTTCATTAGAGAGAAAGAAGGTACAACCCAAAAAACTCAAACAAAAAACCTACGATAGGTGCACCGGTACAAGAGAAATATACCAGCCACGAACCACAACTACATTACGGGAACACTAATATTACAAGACCAATCTACACCTTGCTTAGCTAGACAATCTGCCATTTCATTTGCCGATCTACTAACGTGTTGAAACGAAACCTGTAAGCTTGAAACTAGAAGATTAATTTCATTGAAAAGGAATTGCATTTTCCAAGGTCCTTTCATAGATTTCACCCAGGAAATGACATTAGTTGAGTTGCTCTCCACAATTAGATTTTGTTGATATAAGGTATGATAAATGCGAAGAGCTTCCAATATGGCCAGAACTTCTGCTTCATTAGAGTCTTTGATCCCAACATGCTTGGAAAACATATAAATAACCTCCCCTTTGTGATTTCTTAGGACACCCCCAATACCGGCCAAACCTGGTTTTCCTTTAGTAGCTGCTCCGTCTACATTGAACTTTAGAACTCCATATGGAGGAAGGCACTAGCAAACTTTCATTTTCCTCTTGAAACCTCCCATCTTCAAACATCCTCCCCAACTATGCATGATATTATCAATCTTGATATCTGCGAATTTCTTTCTAGCACATGCCCATTTGGCAATCCTTAAAATGCACAAGAGCCAATAGCTCCTCCCATGACGATTCTTTTCTAAGAAAAATTCTATCATTTCTCTCTTTCCAAATTGACCAAAGGATGAAAAGAGGGATGATCCTCCATAAAATCATACCGTTTCCAAACAAAGGTGTCCCCTTCCAAGCCTAAAAAAAACTGCTTTAGAACCTGGAAAACACCAACTCACACCACATGCTTTAAGGAAATACCTCCAAATAAACTAAGCGACATGGCAATGTATAAACAAATGATCTACCGATTCCATCTCCCTCCTGCACAGGCAACACATATCAGAAACATCAATTGACATCAACCCCCTTCTTAAATTATCCGCTGTCGAGATCTTGCCCCTCACTACCAACCAACAAAAGCCTCCACTCTGGGAGGGCCAAGAGCATATGACACTGGGAGAGCCAAGACCCTTCTTGAACCTTCTATTTATGTGCTAGACATCTTCCTGAGCACTACTCTTTTGGCCTTAACAGCATATGACATATACTTTGTGAGTTAAGACTTGAGGCAATGGAGGATTGATTGACCACATATTCCTTTATTGAAGTCTATTTAATTTTTGTGAAACTATTTTATGCACCTTTCTTGAAATCTTGGGTTTGTTAGAGCTCTAATGAGGAGATGAGGGATGTGTCTGTTCAAACTGAGAGGTCAAGTGTTGTGGACTGTGCTCTGGCTTGCTATTGCTTTGGTCCTTTGGAAGGAGAGAAACAGAGAAATTTTTGTTGTGAAGAGAACTAAGGCATGGTTAGTTTATTGCTTTAGTGGCAGAGAAGTTTGCTAGGATTTCTAGATCTACCCGGTTGGATTTTGAATAGAGATGGAAGCCTCCATCTCCTTGGTCCTGGTAATATAATGCTGATGGGAGCTCATTGTGCAATTAAGTTCTCCTAGCTTTTTTCAGGTCCTGCTCTTTTTTTTTTTTTTTTTTTTTTTTTGCCCGGGGGGGGGGTGGGGGGGGGGGGGGTGGTGGTTCTTAAATGGGGTGAGATCCTAGGCATTAGAGAGGGATTGAAACTTTCTGCATCTAGATGTTTCAAGCAATCAACAGTTGCAGGAGATTCTTGTAATGCCTTGGCTTGGGCAGAAGGTGCTATCAAGGCTTTTTGGAGGGTACAATCTATAATTGAAGAGCTGGCCTCCAACTTTGATATATTCTTTCAGCACGTTCTGTAGCTCATGAATGAGAAAGACAACAAATTGGCAATGATGGATGTCCATAAACATCATTGTTACATTGGTACTTCTAGTTCTAGTCCCCCTTGATTAGATAATCGTTGTAAATCTTAATATATGTTTGTGTATTTTGAGCTTTCTTCTATGCCTTGCAGATTCTTTGCCTTTTTAATGAAATTTCTGTCCTCAACTTTCCATAGAGAAGAAAAGATATATGGTCTGAGTTTTCAGAAAATCATGACAAGAATCTGTTCATTTAGCCAGTTGCCAACCCAAATAAAATGCCTCAATAAATGAATGCTACAATAGAACCCTTTGAGATGGTATCTTGGGAATCTATGAAGGATGTATGAACTTTTTCTGCCTGGTGTTATCCTTTGGGATGCCTTTGATGGGCTTATTCTTGGACATCAATTTTATTTTTTTAGTGCTTTTCTTTCTATTGCCCCAAAATGATCTTCTCCTATTTTTGTTTTATCTGAGCCTTGTACTTGATTTTTGCTTACATAATTGTTCTGTTTGTGGTAGATATCCATAGATCCTAGTTTCAGAGCATCAAGGTTGTCATTGATTGACCGGGGATTTATTTTTGCAATTGCTCATGTTCGAGGTGGTGGCGAAATGGGCAGGAAGTGGTATGAAAATGGAAAGCTGTTAAAGAAACGAAACACGTTTACAGATTTTATTTCTTGTGCTGAGTATCTAGTAGAGAACAAGTATTGTTCGAAAGAAAAGCTATGCATTAATGGACGGAGTGCAGGAGGTTTACTCATGGGTGCTGTTCTGAACATGCGGCCAGATTTATTCAAGGCGGGTGTTGCTGGAGTTCCATTTGTAGATGTAGTGACCACAATGCTTGATCCAACTATCCCGTTGACGACATCTGAGTGGGAGGTCATCTTTCTTCCTGAATAACTTATTACAGACATGCACACACATTGCTATTGAGAGTTTAAAAATGAATTCTTTACTCAGACTTGATGAAAGTCCAAGAGTCAGTTCTGTTGAACTTTAGAAGGCTTATTTTTGCTGCTTCTTCCTTGTTTTTGTTTTTCTTTTTTACAGTTTTTAGTTTTCTGTCCTTTTTCTTTCCCATTGATGTTTTTGGGTTTTGGTGAAACCAATTTTCTCCTCTCTGACAGCAAAATCGTGGTCAAAGAGGAACCAACTTGGAAAAATCATGGCTGTCAATGGACCCTCAAAAACCCATTTGCTTTAAGGACCAGGCCCAAAACAGTGGGTATATGCTATGATACCCAGGATGAAAAAGTCTGATTAGAAATATTCTTGCATTCTTTTTATTTTTCATGTTTTGACCCTCCATTTAAATCTGAAAATGGGGCAGAAGAGCCTGTTAACCAACCTTAGTGAATGAGAGGTCTTAAAATAGGCAATACATGGTTCATAACTGAAGTGCTTGTTATTCATTTATCTTATTACAGAATTTATGATAACATTGATATAATATTAGACATGTGGGGGCTGCTATTTAGGTTATATGATAAATGGTATAAATATACTCTGTAAAGTGTAATTTTAGCTCTCTACTGTTTTATCCTTTTTTATTTTATTTTCTTATTTTTTTCCATCATGTCCTTTCCAGAAGCATAATATTTCATTTCAGGACTAAACTGGCATGACCGAAATGGAATCGGCAACACTGACCCTGATACTTAATTATAGGCAACATATTCTTATTGTATCCAATATTAATTTATTTTTTGTCATAAATAAAAAAAACCCTTCATTTATGTTTATGTCTGTGTCGTTGCTATCTGCCATATCCATACTGTATTCAGGCATTATAGCGCAAATGGACCCTGATTCTGTACCTGTTTTATGATGGATATGTTTTCATGCCATCAATAGGACACAGTTAAAAATTAGATCCAGTTCGGGCCCACACCTAAATAACTTGAATTTGCAGATATTTCTTGGTTTGGCCTCGTTTATGGTTGTTTTCTCATTTTTGGTTTTATTGTCTTTCTTTACTTATTTGGTTAAGTGATGAGAAGAATAGTATTCTTGATTGTGAATTTGCAATACCTTATATGGTATCTGCTTTTGATTTCTAAGGTTTTTTCTTCCGTTCTCTTTTTAGAATTTGATATTGATTTTCCTGCCTTGGTATCGGACTCTTTAAATTAGGGTCTCAGATGGTGACAGATTTTTTCATAGAAGCGGATGTGGACCTGGATCCTTATGTCATTTGGGTCCAGATTCAGATTGAAATGTTTGAAGTTTATCAGGTTGGGATCCCGCGCATGTACTTTATAATGTGTCGGATTCACAACTATGCTCTAGAAAAGTTTATTGCATTGGGTCCACCTTGAATCTGAACCATTTACAATCCCCAATCCTACTAACCATACTTAGGCCTCGATGTGGTCTAATTTTAATTGAGATTTGGGTGTTGGGTAAACATGCAATGCTATATTAATGAGCACTCAAGCTTTTAGTAACCTGATATTTTTAATTGAGATTTGGGTGTTGGGCCACATTCAGGCACTTTTGGTAATAGGCGAGGAATCCATAGATCCGATGATTCTTCACTACCACTGGAACAAAGATTCCTTGCTGGGGATTTGTAAAATTGAGGATTTCACATTGATATTGGTGTGTATCAATGCATAGAACTAAGAAAAATAGGGTTAGGTGTGCAAGTCCACTTAAGAGAGGATTTTTAAATCCTATGGGGGGTGGTCGGATCTGAAAATCCCAACAAATGAGGATTTTCATTCATCCAAATCCTCAGGAATTTACAATTGCCAAACATAGATCTACCCCAACTTTATGGAAATAAAAAATCTTTTCCCTAAAGATTTGGTTCCCAAACATGACCTCAATGTTTTTTTTATTAATGAACATTCAAGATTAGTACCTTGATATTTATACCAAATGCTTGCAGGAATGGGGTGATCCTCGAAAGGAAGAGTTTTATTTCTATATGAAATCTTATTCTCCTGTTGATAATGTAAGTGAGTCTTTGTTTCTTATTTTAATAGAGTTTGTTTTGATAAGAAAATCTGCATTTATTTCTTTTCTTGAATGTAAATATAATTCTTTTGGTTCTATGAACTACGTAAATTATTTAATGGTTCCCTTCCAACCACGTGTAAATTTCTCACTCACTTAGGATCTTCCGAATGTGGTTATAAGCAACATATCGGCAGCATTGTTATAAATAACTGACTGCATTTACGCGATACTGTGAACTGTCTAGCTGACTTATATACTTGCCTTTCCCTTTTATGCTTTATGTATTAATGTTCAATTTTTCTGTTTTACAGGTTAAACCGCAAAATTACCCAAACATTCTTGTTACTGCTGGTTTAAATGGTATGTGGAGTATTTCAGTATCAATGTGTTCTGCTTCCTTGGTTTCTCATATATTTCATCTGCATCCTTTTTATATTGCAACAGATCCTCGTGTTTTGTATTCTGAACCTGCAAAGTTCGTGGCAAAGTTGAGGGAAATGAAGACTGATGAAAATATCCTTCTATTTAAGTGTGAGCTTGGCGCTGGGCACTTCTCGAAGTCAGGAAGGTAATATTTCTACTGAATTATTCAGAGAGGGCATTGCAATTTGCAACCTGTGTTATATGGAAGTTTCAGTTTAGTATTTGAGCTAAATGGTGCGGGCTGATTTGTAGATATCCATGCTTTTCACTAAGCTTTGATATAAGTTAAACTCTGATTCGCATGAATTTCAGACTAGGAAGCACGGACACCTCTCCGGGGCCAGAGTGTCGGTGTTTGACACGTGTCGGACACCGACACTCTCCGGACACGCTCCGACACGTGTCAGACACGCTAAAAAGAGTGTCCTGCTTATTTTTTAATATTTTATATTTTGGACACGCTGGGGACACGTTCCGGACACGTGTCGGACACGTTTGCCTCTTTTAATTGGAAAAAAAAATAAAATTAGAGTAAAAAAAGAAGAGCAAGGGGGGCTTTTTGTAAAAGGTCATAACTCAAAAGCAAAGGGACCATCCTTCTGCTGCCCTGAGGAGGCCGGGCAATGGGTTTTTGCTGTTTACATGAATCTAGCAAATCTATTTTTGCTGTTTATATATCAAATCTGTTCATTATATCAATTTTTTTATTTATTTATTTATCAGCTCTGCTTCTTCACCTTTGCATGACAATTTGGAATTTAGGAATATGAGTTCACACCCCTCCAATGAAGAAGATATAAATAAGCCTATATGAAAATATGTAACCAAGTTTGAGAAAATTAATGAAGGAGGGGGAAATATTACTTGGCTGTGGAAATAGTATCTTTTAGTATATGATTAGATATATTATTATTATTATTAATTATTAACGTGTCCCCAACGTGTCCGTGTCCTATATTTTTGAGAAATGTCGTGTCAGCGTGTCCGTGTCGTGTCGTGTTTGTGTCCCGTGTCCGTGTCCGTGCTTCTTAGATTTCAGAAGTATCAAAATTGACATTTAAGTTCCGCTTCAGATTGGTAGGCTTTGAGTCAGCCAAGTTGGTGAAGTGCTACCAGACTCAGCTACTAAATGAGCTGATCAGAAGTCAAGTTGGGCCAGGCCAAAATTTGAAGCATTTAAGCTTCCAAATTTATATGGAATTTTAGATGCTCGTAAAAAGACTCTTTTTATAAGGATACATTTCCTTGAAATTGCATTGCTCTATTCAAATGTGGAGGCTGCACTCTTACTACTTTTGAGTATGCATAACCATCTTCAGCTTCTGAAGTTGTATAGTTTTCCTAGTTTTACCTAATTTACAATGGTGGCAAACATTTAAGATGTCAAAACCCCACCAATTATATGTTCTCCATTGCAGGTGGCGTTTGCACAATATTTTCATAGATGAGAACCTGAACTCTTTGATTTTTGGCTGATGGATGAGGAACAGTTTCTCACATTGAAGAGAGGGAAGGCCAAAACTAGATGTTAAGGATCTTCCAGTCTGAGCTGTCAACTGAAAATCAGTTGTGGAAGCTTACCATATCAACTGTTCAAATCAATTAGCCATTAGTCCTACCTTTTTACTTAAGTGAAAACCCAAACAAATTGTACATCTATATATTGGGCCAGCAACGTGTGTTTCCCCTATTAATCTCATACAATCTGTTGAAATTCTTATGAATGCACAAAGTTGTTCTATCACTCCCAACATTACAGTAAAATGACTCGCTTCAAGCATTGAATTAATTCCTCTTTCTTTATTCTATTTCCACCTTTCTCTTTGCTAGCGAATTCTTTGGTTTTTAACCTTTTATTTCCATGAGGTTGCCAACTTTTAATGATTTTACCCTTCTTCATTTATTTATGTAAGCTTTATGGTTTGATGCAGATTTGAGAGGCTTCAGGAAGATGCCTTCACATATGCTTTCCTACTGAAAGTTCTGGACATGGTTCCATCTACTGGCTCCAGATAGAAGAAAATGGGAGAATCTAGCTCAGATATGCTGATCCGCATAAGATAGTGGCATGGCAGTCTGACAGTGTCATTGCTATTGATGATTGTGATGATTATGTTACTGTTTCACCATTGGAAAAATGTAAAAAAAAAGAAGAAAACTCCTCTCATGCAGATATCCTAAGGTCGAAGGAATGACCTTATGGTGGATGCTCATTGGAGCACTCTGGTTGATTAAGTTGATGGGTTTAGCCCTATATTGCTTGATCTTACATGGATTCAGGTTCCAAAGTTGCTTGTATGATACCTTTGATTGGTTACCAGGATGTGTTTCGTATTTCGGATCCAAATGGTAGCATTTTTCATGTGCAGGAATATGCTCTCTTTGGTACTTTGGTAATTTTGGTAGTTGATTCCAAAGATTTTTTGGGTAACCCAGCAAAGGGGGCTGGACCCAAGAGTGAGCCCGCAGATAAACTAGTGCGGACTCTGTGCAGCCAGGTAAGAACAATCATCCAGTGAGGTGGTTCCACTCGAAATTATTATGCATGGAACATTCTAACTAAAGATCCGGCTGTGAAGGTTTTCTATCAATTATGTGTTTGCTACTCTGGATCCGAAATGGTAGCATTTTGGAAAATGTGCAGGAACATGCTCTCAGGTGTAGCAATAATTGCATGAGCCGTATGTAGCAACAAATGCAAAGACAAGTATTGAAATATATATATATATATATATGGGGAATGTTCATGTGCATCCATCATTCACCATAGGGTGATGGACACTTCCATAAATGAGGATTTTCAAGTACAAAAGGGAGTTTTCAAGTACATAGGGTGAGGTACATTCCCTTGTCTTCATGTGTAAAAAGGGAAAGTGCCTCTCACTCTATGGTGAGGGATAGATGCATATGAACATTCCCCTGTATATATATATATATATATATATATATTTTGGGTAAAAAAAGTATTGAAATATTGAAAGAATACAAATGTGAAAAGAAGCAGAAATAAATCAAATACAGGCATGGCCACTGCTGGTAGTAGTACACAATTATAGGCATTATAGGGCCCACTTACCCAGTAGACTGGGATTGAAAACCACCCTGTGAATTGCAATATTATCTGAATATCGGGAGAGTTGCAATGAATTTCTGTTGGAATGAAGTGGTCGGCCCATTGAAAAAAAGAAAAATGATCACCTTGTTAATGACCCAGGGCAGCCTGGGGGATGGCAATGAGTTTTTTTTTTTTTTTTATTATTATTATTATTATCATCATCTTGGAAGTCCTTGATTAAAAAAGTAACAATAATAAATATAAGGGTTTTTCTCACCATTAGCCGTTGAATTTCACGCCTGGTGACCAAAGTCGAGATAATGTTTAATGTTTTACGATATTGAGAATTTTTATTAGATTATTAAAAATAGGCATTGAAATATAAAGAAAAAGGTACCCGTTGAGTTTTCAACAAACTCAACTTAAGTATTCATGCGTGGATCACTAGGTGTGGAAATCGAAGGCCAACGGGGACAGGGAAAAACCTCAAAAAAATGAGTCCGGATCTCTTGTTTGGTCCAAACAGGGGGAGCTTGTTGGACCAATCACCATTTGCCATGTGGCAAATAATAAAGAGAGAGAGAGAGAGAGAGAGAGAGAGAGAGAGAGAGAGGACCTAACATTGAAACCATACTCAATCACAAACATGAGAGTGAAGAAGGCCATAATCACTACCGGAAACACATGTTCCATTCCAAGCAAACAAATACTCTCTACAATATAGACAAGGCAAAATCCTTTTTTAAATCCCTATTGGAAACTAATTATAGTAACTAGGGTAAAATTGTATACTCTCAAAAGTCCCTGGCTGTTGTTCATCTGGTTAGAACATAGTGTAATGTGCGGGTGTGCAGTTCGAGTCTCTTGTAAAGTGGAAAAAAAAAATGTACTCTTAATAATAACTTAAAATCTCCTAATCAACTTTAGGCATGCCTTCAACAAATTAATTCAATTACACGACGACTCATGTTCCAAGTCAACTACCATGAAAATATCAGTTTATAATTTAAAACAAGTGTGTGTTGGAATGTTGGATATAAAGTCTCATTGGTGAGAGCCTCGAGTCAAAAATCATGTTGGTTGGATGATGACAATTGACAGCCATTGGTTTGACGGTTAGAAAGGTTTGACATTGTGAAATTAGGGAAATTGAATCCAATGATCCACTTTAGCATGGGGGTGAATGTTGTGCATATGCCAATTTATGGGGTAAGGATTTTATCCAATCTTCCTCATTAAAGGCAGGCTCCACATGGCGGTTCCAAGATAAGCTTAACTATAGTGGTGTTCATGACCAGTGTAAATGAATCTCTCTCTCTCTCTCTCTCTGAATATAGGTATTTTTGGATGAATCCAAATGTAGGTCTTTCTAGCAATACCCTTGTGTTTTCTAAGCGCTTGAATCAGAGTTGGATGGATGGAATTTCCTACTTACCGTTAGGATTGCAAACAGGTTGTGTTACACTCCGACCCAATTTAATCTTGATTAATACTAATTAAGTGTGTTTTAGCTAAATTAATTATGCTTAGTTACTAATTATAGTGTTTAAGGTTGATTGAACCCTATAGACTGAGTTAGTTGAGTTTTGAACCTTGAATAGGTGAGTTGGAATAGAATTGACTCAATTGGGTCGAGTCAAGGGCTTTTTCGTAATTATTAGTTTTCGCATTTTGCATCATTTACACGTCATATTGGCACCATCGCGTGTGTTTCAACGAGTACATCGATTTTCATATCAGACTCTTTTTCATTCGACCGACTATTGAATAATTGGACTCTCATTTGACTCAAAATGAAAATAGACAACATTTATGGGCTTTCTTGCAAAAATAACAACTTTATCCCTTATAAAAGACTTAACCATTTCCCCTTTCATTTCCTTTCTCTATTCTTCTTCTTCTCCACTCCTTTCTTCATTGCTCCTTCTTTCTTCCTCAATCATCAAGAGTCTCCTTGGAAGCTAAGTAGACTCACCTTCATCTCCATCATCTTCCTCTTTCTCTCGAGGGCAAGAACCCATCTCTTCTATCTCCTACCCCCCTTCAAATTCGAATTTATTGTTGAGGTAAGAGTTAAGATCTTTACCTTTTGGGATTTTGGGTTACATTAGAGTCAAGAAGCTCATCATTACTCATGCATGCATATTCATTATCTTTTTCCATGATTCTTATAATTAGGGTTTGCTAATTTGGGGATTTTGGGATCATTGAGCCAAGTTATGAGAAAAGGGTTTTGAAAAGTACAAATAGAGGCAAGTATAAGCACAATTTGGATTTATATATTGTTTATTTTCATTGACTCAATGAGATTCTTCTCTCTTGATTTTATTCTCTCAATAAATGAATGGGTTGATGGATGATTAGGAGTGACTATGGAAATAAATGATGGTGTTTATGTGGTGAATGGGAGCATGGAGGCTCTTTTTGCAGGTTTTGTAGTGGAAGAGGAGATAAGTTTGGTTGGGAGAAGAAATGAATGAGAATCCTGTATTCAGGAGTTTTGGATAGTTCACTCGAGCGAACTGGAGTAGTCACTTGAGTGAACCTTCATTGGACACTTGGGTCGAGCGAACAAAAAGATCGCTCGGACGCCCATCTCTCTAGATGGGGTCCGCTCGAGTGAATATGAGCCCGCTCAAGCGAACATACTCCTGAATACCTCGCTCAAGCGAATGAAATTTAACGCGCGAGCAACCCACCTTCTGGATTAGGTTCGCTCGAGCGAACATGATACTGTAACTGGACTCCCTTTTTACCTAATTTTAGGGTGAATTAGCACCCTTAATTTATCTTAACCCACCTTAAATGCCCTAAATTGATAATTAAGGTGTTTACCTTTACTCTCATAGGAATTTAGGAACTTTTAAGACTTTATGACCTTAAAGGCGGAATCGTTAACCTTATTAATTGGTCCAATGGATAATTATTAGTCTAATACTACGCCATGAAGGTTAATTTGGAAATTCAACATATTTTTTTTAATTAGTGACATCTAACAAAGTAGTAGCGCGTTGAAAATTTTCAAAGTTACCTTGTATTGGAGGGTAAAAAACTGAATTTAATAGTATAGTATTGGCTAGTAAAAAATTACATTGATTCTCTTTAATTATTTAATGCATTTCATATTGGAGTATAATTCCACTTGATATCAAATCTTATTTATTGTAATCGTTGTATTTTAATACTCCTTGAAATCCAATTATTTACATTCATATTCGTAACTCCCATAAGCTTACCAATTTAGTATTCGTCAAAATACGGATTGAGTGAGTATTGTGATAAGTTAATATGATTCAATATAATTGAATACGAATAAAAAAGAAATGGGAACTCACTCAAATCCAATTATGATTCAAATGGTATTTGATTCGATTGAGTCGGCACTACTTAGCTTCGACCTTGTGATACTCGACGGAGTTACACTTGGTTTTGTTATATGACACTACTGCAGTAAGTCATCTGGAGTACCGAAACTCCAGAACCGGATAACCAGTGAACCTTTGGCCGGGCCGCTGGTGACATCCCAACTAGATTTGCTCTCTACTTGGGAGGATGAGCATAAGGTAGTAGTCATTTAGTATGTTTTCATTATATTTGATTTACAAGCATAAAATATTCAATATTGCATAATTCGTCTTGTCGATACTTATCATTGACTTCCATGAATTTATCCGTCTAAATTTCTATTCGATACATTATGTATTTCCTTATTATTGCATATACTTGCTTAATCGTCGTATTAATGATTTTACTCTTGGTGTCATAGTCACAAGTGCAGCCTCCGGCCTTGAGGAGGCCAAGGAGGGACCGAAGGTTACCGAAGAGGTACCTTCAGGATTAGAAGAATGGACAGAGCTAGGGCCAGCTTAGACTTCTTCCTCTCGGAGTGCGAATTGAACCTTTTGGAGTTGATAATTTGTGTGGCTAGCCCCTTTTTGTGTGGGCCACACTAAGGTTTAGCTATTCTTTTGTTTATACTTTTGGTAATGTCTGTCTAGTGTTTTATACACCCTCTTTTGTAAACAATATATATATATATATATATATTTGTATAATTCTTTTTTATTTAAAACTCGAATGTTAAATGGACTGAATGGGAACTGATATCCTCACATCAATGAATACAGCTTCCGACACTAATGATTGCTTTTGATAAGTTCTAGTGAGTCTTAACTCACATGTATGGAAAGTTATTTTTCTCTCCTTTGTGTGTTGTGTTTGGCTCGAGACAGATACAACACGCTGGAGTACGTGTGACACACCTCAGGGATTACCCTAGGCTAGGGTGATTTGGAATCGGGATGTGACAGGTTGGGTCCAGGATGGAACCTTGTTGTGTCTGGATCCAGATCTGTCTTTTAAAAGATCCATGTCATTATATTAGTTCATTTAAGAAAACTGGTTACTGATAAAAAACTGGTTACTGATAAAGTTAAACTAATAGACTCTTGGTTATCATTATATAGCTGGTGATTTGATTTATCTGTATTCAGTTTGTTAGTTCTGTATTTCTTGCTTGATACAGGGAGATTTTGTTCCAAAGTGGTTATAATTTTCTTTCTGATTTTATTTCATTAAACTAATATTTTGATGCAACTTGGGTCAGCCTGACCTAGCCCGAACAACAGCACTAGAGATAAAGAATCAACCAATAACCCTTCACACTCCTCATGAACCTTAACCAAGTAGAAGAAAGAAAATATATCACAAATGAAAAAACTAAATTGCAAAGCAGATACTTTAGGGTCGCAAGAGTATCCACATGTTCAAAAAAAAAAAAAAAAAAAAAGAGATGAACACAACTATAATCTTCCTGTCTCTTTCTTTCATTTCATTGAGCTTTATATATACTATTGCATGCAAGACTCCTTAATGACATGCTAGGGAACTTACAACATTTCAGTCTTTTTGCTACATTGGACTGCTGGTGGAGGTGCAACATTACAATCTATAGTTACTTCCATTATCAATTATCATCCATGGAACATTCAACTAAAGATCCAGCAATGAAGGTTTCCTATCAACAGTTGCAAGCGCTGTATGTAGCATCAAATGCAAAGACTGATATTGGAATATATTGAATAAATACATGAAAAGCAGCAGAAATAAGTCAAATACAGGCATGGCTGTTGTGGGTGGCAAGCATTATAGGTCCCACTTGGCCAGGTAGATTGGGAGTGAAAACCACACCACCCTGTGAATTGCAATATTATCTGAATATCACCAAGAGTGTTGCAAAAGTGGTCGGCCCATTTTGTCCTAAATGTAAAAATTGATCTCCTCAAGGAAAGAATGCTAGTAAATAATATTTATAGCAAAGAAGGTTGTTGTAGTTGATGAACCAGGTAGGGCAGCCTTGGGGATGGCAGTTAGCACTTTTGAAGTCTTTAATTAAAAAAAAAAAACTAACAATGAATATATGGAACCTATTCTTGGATCTGCCAGCTGAAATCCACATCAAGCCTGTGGAAGGTTCCTCTTATGCAAAGGATCGAAATAAGCTACAAATTTTATAATTTCATAGTTAAACTTTTTATTAGGATTTTAGTTTGTTTAAAGTTTGATTTTTCAAATTTGACTGAAATCCCATTTCTAAAATTATGGCCGGGACAAAATTAGGTATTGCTTTTAAATACCAATGTAAGCCAATTGGTCAACTGAGTTGCAAATTGAAGGGTTGTTTTGCCTCTTGTAAATCGTCCAATGAGAGAGGATTAGGCTTAAGAGGCCATTTCTCCTTCTTTATCGCAACAATTTTTTACCTTCCTAGTTTTTCTTGTGGATTTTTTTTCTCAAGTAATCGTGTGTTAAGGGTGCCATGAAACCATGTTGATAGCCGCAAACTTCTAAAAATTCACGTATAATAGTGTTCCATCTAACGGTGGGCACTACTCTTATTTGATTGAAATTCTTTTGACGGCCCAATAAAATTGGGCGAGATATTTTGATAGATTTGGATTTTTCATGAGCCAGCTCCACCAATTATTTATGCCAAATCACTCATATGGAAAGTAAAGTCCCTTCAAATCTGCTAACAAAGTTCTTTTTGGTAACAGAGTTGTTACACAAGAGTGCATTTAATAGCCATAAAAAGTAGGTGTTACAAAAGGCCAAAGTCATTAAATTGGACTAATCTATTAGATGAATTTAACGTAATTGATTTTGTTGTTGGAGGAGTGGAGACTTGGAGCAACTGCATGTTAGGTGGCCAGCAAATCTTTTGAAAGTCTGGAAGCAAATTTCAAATTGACTATTGGATGTCCTCATTAACTTCTAAAAATGGTGTTTCCAACCAAACACGATTACATGTTTTTACGTGCATGACATTTGGAAATGAAAAGGTCACATGAATGCTTAACATATATGAAACCATATTTCAAGTGTAAAAGCAAAATGACTCATTGAACTCTGTTATATTTTAAGACTCCTATAAGTAGTTAAAAATGAAGAATTAAAGGTAAATATCCAAAAGAGAGAATATGGAACCACCTCCCCTCTAAAATTGAATAAAGGGAAGATAGGAAATAGATACCTACCTCGAAGGATCCAAGTCCGATTACTGCAAGATCCCTATCTTATCTACAAGAGATCAAGTAGGACTCTTTTAATTAATGACAACTGCCATCTGCTTGATCTAACGTGTGACAGGCCACACACTTTCCAACGTATAGCTATCACGTTAGGAATTCAAATCTTAGAAGTCACATCTTACATATTTTCCCTTGACTTTATTAATCAACATTCGATGGAGCTCATTCCACCAAAAATTCCTATGTATTCTATGCAAACAAGCCCTACAGGACCATTAAACTAAGTATCTGGTATGCATTATTTCATTCAGACCCTACGGCAGGCAGGCAGTGACTCAAGACCCCAAACTAGTTTTACAGCCAGGGAATCAATGCAGCCGGTATGCATTATTTCATTCAGATCCCATCATTTAATTCTAGGGGTGTACACGGATCGGATTGGTGCGGATTGGGCCAAATCCGTCACCAATCCGTGGCTATGAAAATCCGATTCGATCCAATCCGTGGATGACCGGATCAGATCGGATTAATCCGTTCAATCCGTCCATGTACATTACATGGAAAAAAAAACCCATGAACTACTCTCTCAGCAGCAGCACATCTTGTCAAATAAAACCCCATCAGACATGCAGCAAATGAACACAAATAACTTACTAAATGCAAAAAAAAAAAAAAAAACAACCATATTTCAATCAGAATATATAACCCAAATATACAAACAACAACACAGACCCAGATATATAGTAAGGCAATGATGATGCAAGAGTGACAAATACAAAAAAAAAAACCCATAAAAGAGATCCATGGATTTTTTACCCTTATATATATATATATATAAATTTTAATATTTAATGACAACGGATCGGATCGGATTGAATCTGCGGATTAAGGGTCAAATCTGCCACCAATCCATTGATAACGAATTACACAATTTCCAATCCGCCACCGATCCGTTGGCCTTCGAATCGGATCAAAATCCGCGGATCGGATCGGATTGGATTGGATTGACAGATCAACGGATTTTTTGTGCACCCCTATTTAATTCCACCCAAGTTTGTATTGTACAGGTACTAAATCATGTGGTTGTCCGGGGTCTGAACTGGATAAAAAGAAGATAGCATGTAGGCTATAAAAAAAAAACTGAAACCAAACAGAAGGGGGAAAAACACCTGCAAAAAGGCACCTCTTAGACTTAGTGGGAAAAACAAATTTTATTCCTTACCAAAGAAAATGCCCACACTACTTTTCTTTTTCTCTTTTTTTTCCCCCCATTTGCTGATTAAACATATCCTACACACAAACAAGAACTCAATATGCAGCTTTTCCACTTACATGCAAGCTTCTATATTTGAAAGAATGAGAAATAGAGGGAGGATACATGAAAAATAACACCTGAAAGTGATCTAGAGTGCACTAGGCAACAGAATGTAGGCTCTGCACTCTTCTAGCATGAGTTCTCCCCCAGCCACGGCGTCCATGCTAACCCGAGTGAGGCCTTTTCAAGCTTGCCAAGTTTTGAGGGGGTTGGGTCACCCCCTAAATGTGTCAGCCTTCATTATCCCACGAGGGGTCCACCTGGGGAAGTTGGTACTCATCAGGTTTCAAAGCCAAAGCGAAATCTGGCAACTTGGGTGCTGTCTCTAGGATTCTGTAAATGACAGATATCAACATCAGCCATGTAAGTGGTCGCATTTTATGCGGGTATGTGTGTGCCTTTATGCATGAATGATGCGTCTATATATGAATTGATGTATGCATGCCTCCAGAAAGCAAACTGCATTAGAGATTCATGGCGGTGTGAGATATGGTGCACCAGGAAGACAAGCTGCACAATCTACTGAACCTGGTTCTTGTTTTGCAAAGCGAATGAGCCAATAAATGTACGTGTAATGCAGTAATATGTACAGTGTTTGTGAGGTGCCTGACACTGCCTACTAATCTTCTAATTAAACTCTATATTAGACTGTCAAAAAAAAAAAAAAAAAAAAAGAAATGTCAATTAAAGCTGTATTATTGAAATCAAATGGAGAAATGCTAGATTGCTTTCCCTTGTCACTTGACGTTGAATTTGAAATTCTCAAGGAAAGAAATTTTATTAATCAATCTACTTGAATAAGAGGGATTACAATCCTTTAAATAGACTAACAAGTACTCTTTGGAAATAAAATAGAAACTATCTAATTTATCTATAAATCTTAGTAGCTTCTAAAAACTGGGAAAATCATCTAGAAACTTGAAAAATAGGAAAGTATAGCTTGGAAACATTCCGCGAATTTCCTTCTTCATTGGGCCTCATTTGGGTTCAGGCCTTCGGGCATAGACTTTTGGATTGGGCCCATTAGTCTGGCCTGCATCAGATTGATTTGTATGGCATAATTTACAATGGGGCTTGCTGGACATTTCAAAACTACTCTATTGTCCTATAATACATTGTCTTTCTGATTTTAATTTAAAGATATAATTGTAACTCTGCATGAATTAGGGTAACATAACAGTATCAAATTTTCCAACGAAAAGATCAGAAGAGAAGGCAGTAAGAAACTAGTTGAAGTTTACTTACGTTTCATGACTGTAGAGATCACGGTTAATGCGAACCTTGCTAGAGGTGTCCTTTGGGATCTTCTCTGAGAGATGTTTCAAAGTTCCCCAAAGAGGTGGATTCCTGCAGAGACATTGGTGGTAAGACTGATGAGTTGAAGAGAAACAGTAAAATGGATGGAAGAACCCAACACAAAGTTCCCCAGAGAAATGTATTCCTGCAGAGATGTCCGTGGTAAGGCTTAGTTATGAGTTGAAGCAAAACAGCAAAATGATGGAAGAACCCAACACTAGGTTGAAGCTTTTCACTCAAAAGAGTCTGAGCCAATCTAGTTTCTTTCAGGTTTAAAAGGTGAATGCCATAATCTAATTTTTGTGTTCTTAACTCATCCAATGTTTTGAAAGAGTTCATGCAATGAGTCTCCAGAGAACACGAACAAGTGTATTTACTGCTCAAACCCACAAAGCGTACTAGTAGCATAGTGGCATTTGCCTGTACTCATTATATAATGCTTAGCATAGGAATACATGATTATTAATTTGAAATCCAAGCCATCGCGCAAAACCTTTGGAATTCTCCAGATAAACCAAAGCCTCTTTTTGCGTTTTCATACTTGGGCCCCACTTTAATCAATCCAAATCCAAATTTTACACTACTCTAGACATAATCATTGGTCTTATCACAATAGAATGCAAACTATATAATCATCAAATTATGAGGACCTAAAATGAAGGGCTATGATAATTTCATTGGCTTGATATCTCATATTCCCCTCATCTAGGTCCAAACCTTTCAATCACCTTGCCTCCCTGGATTGTCAAGCATCCAGGTGGGCCACACTGAGAAGCAATTTTCTTTGAAAAAAAATTGCCCAGTTGTCTTGTAGTCGAGACCAATATATATTATATCGACAAATGATTTGGTGCACAACTTTTCCTTTGGTCGTACGATGCATGCCACCAAATGGGACTGACCATTGGATCGACTATCAAGATTTTTTTTATACTAAACAGTTAAATTTGTGGGCCACAGATCAAAGAGTTGGGATGCTATGATTGGCTGAAATTTTAAAAATGGTAGGGCCCATCTAGATCTTTCGATGCCCCACCTTCGCATTGATTGGTGGGGCCCCACCAAGGTGGGCATGGGCGTGCAGGTCATCACACCTATATGTCTATATATGTAACATACAATGACTTGGGTAAAAATGGTCTCGCTGAAGCCCACCTAGGTCCCACTATGATCAATCCAAAGAGAAAAGGACCAAGGATCTTATTCCATCAACATATCTCATTTAATGCAGAAAAAAAAAAAAAAAAAAACGCTTAAATAAAAGTTTGCCAAATAAGGAAACTCCAGTAAAAAAAAAAAACTTACGTGGACTGTAGACCATAAATCTTAAACAACACATGAATCTAAACCATAAAATAAATAACATCTTTCAACTAGATTAGTACAATAACAACAACCTCATGATTGATTGACATGTGTCCAGGTGGGCCCCATGTACCGCACCATGGTTGTCTTTATCACAAACTTGTCATTCCTGAAAATGTCTCTCTGTATATACAAATACATCATAATAAGGAACCTTTTTTGTGAGTGAACTTGGATGCACACAAATGATTAAAGAAGGGGTGAGGTAGGGTAAATGCGGAATAGGTGTAGACCAAAGATGGTCCGAATCAATTTGATTTAGAAACATCAAAGTTGTGGCCATTGGGTAGTGTATTCAATCCAGTTGTGGTTATTAATCTGACATCTCAAATTGGATGACAACTAAAATTGAGGTGAAAACCAATATACTGAGGCTTAAGTCATCACTGCTGCCACCACCACTCCCACTAATCATCTTTTATTTTATGTAGATTAAGGATTGAGATTTTTATTCAATACATGTGTTTAGTTTTCCAATCATTTCTGGAGTGTTTCCTTGAACTTCCAATGAGTTCTCCCATTAATGTCAATTTGCTTAGAATTAAAAGCCAGCATCTCCTGTTCTCCATATGAGAGAGAGAGAGAGAGAGAGAGAGAGAGAGAGAGAAATGCTAACCTTGATGTAGGTGGCATGGTGTTGAAGACTTCACAAACCTTCTTGCTTTCTTTGAGAAACTCCTCTGCTGCTTGCAAGGCAGCTACAGCCATCCTGTGAGATACCTCCGTATTATTCTCATCGAGGATGAGTCCATGATAATAATATGCTGCAGCCTGATGGAAATATAAGTAAAGATATTATGTAAAATTCAGGAGTATCTACAACATGGATTAAAAAATCGGCCGATACAGGTTCATATCGGCCGGTACCGAACCGATATCTCCATGAGATATCGGTCTCAATAAATATCGTCAAACTTCATATCGGGAGAACCGATATCTCGGCCGATATTTTCAAAATATCGGCCGAGATGTGATAAAAAGGGTAAAAACCCTATTTTTTCATCTTTTTCCCCATCTTCATCTTCTTCTCCTCTCTTCTCATCTTCTTACTAACCATAGCAGCAGCCATACTCTTCACACATCCCTCTTGCATATTTTCAAATCCCACATCTATTTTTTGAAGAAAATATTATCTAAGGTAAGAGAAAATCAACTTAAAGCATTTTATTATGTGTGTGTTTTTTTTAATTTTTAGATGAAGCATAGAAATTATTGGGTTTGTCACTTGTGTTGTGTTCTTCATTTAGAAGTTAAATCTACATACTTTCATGCTAGATCTACTCATACACATGATTTTGAACCTTTTTTTCCAATTTTTTTTATTTTCGGATTTTTTAATATTTGAATTATAATATATCATTTTTTGGGGATTTCATCATAAATATGTTCTTTTAATGATTCATGATCATTGTATCGTGTGTAAATGATTGATCTATATACTTTTATGCTAGATCTATATATTTAGGATTTTGAAAATGATTTTATTAAATCTTTTTTTTCCTAAAAAGAATTGTTGTTACTTGTTAGAATATTTGTGATACCAAAGGCTTATTAATAGTGTGTAGATGATAGATCTACATCTACTCATAGTCATAAACATGATTTCTATTTTTATTTTAATTATTTTATTTTCTGATTTTTTAATATTTGAATTATAATATATCTTTTTTTGGGGATTTCATCATAAATATGTTCTTTTAATGATTCATGATCATTGTATGGTGTGTAAATGATTAATCTAGTCTCTACTGTAATACACTCATACTCATCAATCTCTCTCTAGTCTCTACTAGTCCCCTCTAATTTCAGGTAAACCATGAAACTTTTGATACCCAAGTGCTTTATGATTTATCGATCTCTATGTCATCTTCAGGGTCTTGAATTTCACAACTTATTTGATAATTTGAGTTAGTATTAAATGATGATTAATATGTTATCTTTATTTTCTCATATTTTACACTAATAAATTGATCCGAGCATCAGTAATGGTTGCATTATATGAAATACAGGAGAAGACAGCGAACTGCGACACAGACAGGACTCATAACTTAAGGTGACTGAGATTTTGATTTATTGTTATTACTAATGGAAAAAAAATATTGTTTTCCAGTATTTTCTAATATTCTGGATTTTTTGGATATTTTTGAGATTTTTTTTTATTAAAAAAAAAACTCACACCACGACAACTGCGATGGACTGATATCCGCGATCGATACCGATATCATATTGGTTTTTCGGCCCGGCCGATACTGTGACCGAGACCAAGATTTTAAACCATGATCTACAATCTTACACATCGTAGTAAGAAAATATGGAATTCACTGCCAATGCGTATAAGATAACCGTATTGGGGCATGTGGGTCCCACTGCCAATGCAGACCAACCAAAACATAGGTAAGCCGCTTCTTATCCTTGGGGATAAGACTAATCTTCCACGATCATTTTTGCAAAATAACTATGGTAAGGCATGCAGGTTCTTGTATGGATATGGTTATTCTAACAATGGTAACTGGCATTTGAAGTGAAGTTTAATTCCTTAATAGAGATGTTAAATATGGGTAATGACTCTCTCACAAGAAGAAGTTCCTTCATCTGTTAGATGCTGCAAGTATGAGTTCTACAAGGATGTGCCATTTTGAAATTAGCACAATATCACTATCATTTCTTTTGGAGATTTGTACAAAAATGCCCCTATGTTTTCAGACAATCTCAAAAAGACTCGTCTTTTATGTTTTTACAGTATGGCCCCCCGTTTCGACTATTTAGTTAGTTCTTTTGGATAAATGACAGAGATGCCCTTTATTTAAGGTTAGCAAATCTCACTAACTCAAGTTACTTTTAGTGGGGCCTACCTAATGCAAGATGACAAAAGGAGGCATGGCGATGGAAAGGCTCGGATGTAAATTAAGAAAATTTGTGACATAAAACCATTAACATAATTTATTTATTTATTTTTGTTTTTTGATAACCAAGCCATTCAAATAATACTATTCTTCAGTTTTAAGTCTTCAAAGTTTAAGGGGGCAAAATTGTCTTTTTATCCTTTAGATCAATATGATAAGTCATTTGAGTTTTTCTTAAGGGTAAATCGGTCAAAAATAAAAAAAAATCTGTGTTTACCAGGACTGTTAGTCAAGGGAGTTTTAGTATATAGGGGCCTTTTGTAGTTTATTTGAAAATATAGGGATTTTTAAAATATATATATATATATTTTATATTAAAACCCATGAACACTGCCAACATCCATTTCCATGTACTCTCTAAAGGTCTTTATGTCTGACTTATTGGAGGGGTTTTTACAAGCTTTCTTAATATTGCTTCACTTCTGTACATGCCACCATTGAGCAGAGTCTTCAGTCATCAAACAGAAGAAAGGGGCACAATATATTCACGTCATCCCATCAGAAACCACATAAACCAGATAAATAATAGTTTGCAAAGTTCATAAGAGAGGAAAAAGAATAAAAAAATGTTAAAACACAAGGCTAGATTGAATTTATATAAAAGAAAATATGGAAACAGGCATTAGCGGCGAATCAATGCACCTTTGCTTCAGCATATTTCCACTTAACAAAGAGTTTATGCTTTCCACCCCAGCCATCGGTTAATGGAAGGTTCATGATGTTCTCTTGAGCCTGTATGTAAAAAAAGGGGCAGTTGAATACACACACATACACAAGGGGGAAAAAAGAGTTACTTTACTGTTCTACATTTACAGAGAAGTGGTATTCCAAAAAACTAAAATAAAATAAGTCATCACAAGTAATGCAAATCAAAATGGATATATTGCTTAAAATATAATGAGGATTTATTTAGCCAATGTTGAATAAAATTAAAAAGAATATAAACGTGGGATAATGCTTTGATCATGATGATGGTGATGACAGGACACACAAATGAGAGAAATATGATGGGAATATCTTGGAGACTTAGTGGAGGTAGTTGACCAAGAACACAAACTACAGTGTATGAATTCCCAACATGAGAGCATAATATGATCCAGACTCCTTTGCAACCGGAAAACCCGGATAGAGAAGACTAATGTTAGGCTAACTGGTGCAGGAGCACATGATCAGTTTTAAAATTTTATATTTATAGGAGCTTTTCAATTTTTTAGATTTCTATCACATTTTCTAGATTTTTGAAGTTTTTGGAGTCTAGAGTGAAAACCAAATCGACTCGGTCATAACTCAACCAAGTCAACTCTATTCGAGGGGGACTGAGTCACCCCCGAGTCTGATGTTTAAGACCTTGGGTTTCTAAGTCATCTTGGAAAGGTTTCAAATACCAAAATTATCTGGGCATTATATTGATAAATGATAACAATAATTTCAACCATTAAAAACAATTTTTGATCAAAAGACAAATAGAAAATTTTCTGCTTTCTTGAAAAAAAGAAGGAAGAAATCATTATAAATGGTATCTTGAAATATCTGCCGTACTATGGGACTTGAGCAAGTATAAAGAAAGGTAGTTAAAGAGGAAATTAGTTTCATAAGTAAATAATGCCAATGAATGGTGGCTTCAAGAGCAAAACATCATTTTGGGTGGAGGATTAATGAGAGCATGTGTAAAATGTGGTGAATTTAGGAGTATGAAATTGTGCAGGAGCAGAAAATTGAAATATGAAGAGTTACTCTCAGGAAAGAGGTAGGAAGTGAATGTACAACAGAAGAAAAGAAGCAGAAACACTCTTTTCAGAAAAGAAAAGAAAAGAAAAAAAATGAAAGGGCTTAGGTCTGGGATAGCTCCATCCTGGGGAGTCTTTGATTATGTTGGGCTATCATCTGTTCTCCACCTTGAAACATTGACTATACTCATTTCTATGTTAGTACTATATAGCATATACTCATTTCTATGTTAGTACTATCCTTCTTCAGTTAAGTATACCCCAAAAGATATTCAATTACAATTATCCAGGATGCTTCAGGGATAACAGTGATAAGATTGCTTCACAATGACAATTCCAAGATAGGGATATCCAGGATTAGGCCCTGTGCATGAAAGACTTCTCTGTATGTCAACTGAACAAAAGTTGGATGAGACCTACTTCTATCCCATGATCCATATAAAAAAAAAATACATATATTCTAACGAAGAAAAGCATGATGGATACATAACAAGAACAGGTAAAAGGAATTTAAAAGAACATAGTAGACAAGGGTAGGATAGATAGAAGAATCCATAAATTCAATAAAGCGGCACAGTTGCTTAAGGAACAATGAACAGAATATGAAGAAAGCTAACTGGAGGTGATTGAAGTTATTGGGTAACATAAATAACAATAATGCATCAAAGAATATCTCAAGCTTGGAAATTTATCCTCAAGTAGGAATAAACGGCTCTATATACAACTTTCGTATATATAACGAAATGACACAAGAAATACAACCAAAACACACAAATAGGTGGAGAATGGTAGCTGCAACTAATTACACCCGCAACTAAGGAAGATTCATATCAAGTTATCAGCAAGTGACCTACCATGAGTGCAAGCCATTTCACAGTGATAAATAACAAGGTACAAATGTCACACATGATTCATGTAATACTGTTGATCCAGATGAAAAGAAATGTTAAAATACCTGATGCCAGTACTCTACCATCTCGCAAGCAAGCCTTCGTTTCACTGCGAGTGTTGCCTTAGCACTATCAATTGCCATTCCAAGTTGAACATCAACTCCCTATATCATGCATGGCATAAGGAGGAAAAAAGAATAAAAGATAGAAAATGATGTCAACTGAGAGCTTAAAATATTTTTCATTTTATTTCCACACAATAAATCTGCACAATTTGTGAACTACCTACGAAGTTCATTGGTTATAAATACTAGCAGTGTGAATCCTTGGAAAGAATCATGAATCATATTCATTTCTGATGCAAAATTCAGGCATATTAAGCACACCGCTACTCATAAGACTGAATGTGTTGGTCAGTCAAGTCATCCTTGGAAAGAAATCATTCTGCAACTTTGGTTAAAACAAACCGAAATTCACAACTACGGTGAGGATTCACTGCCGATCCCGCCATGGAAGTCTCCACCTTTGATTGGAGCTTTGTAGATGCTGAGTTCCCTTATTTGAAAGATATTGGGAGTTGTTGAGAAGCTCCGATATGATATTAGAGCCCTGCTATCTGTCCAGAATTCTGGACAGAAAGACTTTTTGATGATATTAAGGGCTGCTGATATAACTGACTGAGAAGAACCTATCTTCATGCATCTTCAAGTAACTTTTAGAAATCCATCTTCCTTCAGAACCCATTTTTGTTTCCCCAACACATCATCCCAAACAGTCCTGCAACTCCTGAACGGTCCCAAAATGTATCCATCTTAATGTTGCAGTGAGTGCAAGTTGTCCAAAAAGGGCTACTTGCTACCAAAGCGAGAGTTGCCAGGACGTCGGCTACGTCAGTGCGGTGGTCTGTTAACCTAACAAATACGCCAAAAGCCCCCAATTTTTTTCTCAACACTCCCCCTCAGGTGGAATGCGGGTGGCGCACTTTTAGCTCCTTGCACTTTCGTTCAACATCGAAACATTCCTTTATGGGACTTAAACTCATGACCAATTGACTCTATTACCATATTAAGTTTTCTTAGCTAGCCATTCTTACTACTTTTTAATAATTAGGCCTCCTGAGACTTAATGACAGTCTCAAATAAGGTGATGGTGGTCCCAAATGGGCCCATAAAGAGAACCCACGGCCCAGAGTACACAAGGCCTCATTCTACCTACTCACTTAACTCATTTTCTTTTATCAGTTACTTCTATATCAGATAAGTCTGATTCAGCTAGAGAATAATTGTCTTGGTGTGCCATCATTTGAAGAAACAATCTAGTCAACAACAGGAATTCCTGGCCCTGAAGTAAAACATTAAAAACTAATATACAAGAAGGATGAACAGAAAAGTAAATACCTGGCCTAATGCTTGCAGACAAATAGCTCTAAGCACACCTTCTGATAGGTCTATGGGAAGATCTGTCCTGCAGTAAAATCATTGAACACAACAGTCAGGGCATTTGAAGTTCACACAAAATCATGAAAACGAAATGGTGTTACAATAATTCTCTAGATATACTCTAGAATAAATATGCACTCGAGAAAGTTCTGTTCCAACATGAAAAAACTATGAAGGTTCAAGCTGAAAATGTTGCTGATAAGAAAGATGCATAAACCTGAGCTCTGAAGGTATCTGAGGGAGGACGTGTTTGATAGCATAATCCAAATAGCCTGCTGCCTTCAAAAAAACATCTACAGAATCCCGTCTTCTCTCTGGTACAAAGAGCCCAGATTGAAAGGACAATTTTGACAGAATCAAGTAATGTAGGAATAAACGTTTAAAAGAAAGTGATGTAGGAATAAATATTCTACTTGTAAAAATATTCACTCCCACATATCAAGTGCAAAAGTAAGCACTTAATAAGAAGATCTGGATAGGAACAGAAAATGAAAAAAGATTCCTGATCTACTTATGAGGGACAATTAGAATTGACGCTGATCATTATCAATAGTGATCAAGTTAATAAGATCATTTTGAATTTATGATGAGTATAAGTAGAACAATAAATCTCTGTCAGTTTTGGGACTACAAAATAAAGTTTAAACAATTATTATCAGTCTGAAATTTATTTAGCACAGAGGTACTTGAGACCAGTGCATTATGAAATTCATAAACCACTAATTTGTCAAATGATTACCCCACCAGGAATAATGAATTGACAAATCTTTTCAGGGGATGAAAAGAAGTAACAAAGCAATACAAACATATCATCATCAATGTAGCCTTATCCCATGTATCAATTCAAAAGGCTAGTTTTTTACCCAAAAAAAGTTTGTAAAGCTTCTAATTAAAAAAAAAAAAAGGTTGTTGAATATTATAACATAACTAGATCCACACTTGATGCAACTTTGGATGAGGTGGTGGTGTAGCTTTGCATTTAAAACGAAGCAACATTCTGACTCAAGAAAACTACTGGGATAAGATTAGGTAACTCATCAGACCACTTCAATTGGTGATCTGCCCCCACTTTCCACTGTACAAGGGGGCACCTTTTTGTTGATCAGAACAGCGCGTGTGGTGAGCAGTGGATGAGACACACCCTAAGACTGAAACATCATATGATTATAGCATTTTAACCTCTGGACTTCTGCATCTTGAATATGCATGCTTAACCTTTTCTTTTAACCTAAATTCTTTGCCTGAAGACAAATGCCTCAGATCTGCAGCTTGTCCTGTCCAGCTCGCCATATCAAAAAAACTCTTGCAACTAACTCAGGTAACATAATTATAAATTATAACATTTTTATTTATGCCTTATATGAAAGGATCAGAGAGGTGAAACAGCAAAGTACAAGAATGACCAAGGCACATGGGCTCACACTAAAACCAACCTTCTGATACTTTCGGTTGATAACTTTCTCCTGATATTTTAGGCAGAAGTAACGAATTGGCATGTGACAATGATAGCATGGCCATCAAGTGCAAAACTGACAGTAACTCATACCAAGCATTTGAGATGGCTGTCTCCTGCAAGTGGGTATCCGCAGATATTAAAACAGGTAATTAAGAATAAGTTTCAAAGCTGCATGGGTTCACAAACAAAAATGTGCAAGTATAAGCTATGTTATATTATATATCATAACCAGCAAAAATACAGAACTTTGAGGAATGTTTATAATACACATCCTTCCCTACCTCTGCATCATCCTCCTGGTTAACCCACACAAACTGTACCATGTGTTTTAGCTGGCTTCCTGAACAACATAGACATCCAACCATAGGATTAAATAGATGAGTAGGAAGGAACTCTACTATAAGAAATAACACAAACAAGTTCACTAATACAATCTTAAGTTACCTTCTTTTACTAGTCCCAATAACACTGACAAGTAATTTTCAGTAGCCTGCAGAAGATCACTAAATGACGAACCTCCTGCAGAAATCAAATCAATTGGATGTCATCAACATCGTGCTCAATCCAATAAATAGGAATGTCACTGCTTTATCATTTAGCTAACCATGTTGTGTAGCCGTCTTTCTCTTTAGTTTTGTAGCTGTTGGTGCTTCCTGGCCAGCCATCACAACGATTCGTGTTCTGAGAGCAGAGAGACGTTCCACCAAGTTTTTAGACAGGTGATCACCAAGTGGCTGTGAGAAGTCCACAGTTTTAGGGATGCGTAATCCAGGGACAAACACGGCCACTTCCCCCACATTTGCAGGTGTTCTTCTGTTTCCTCCACCATCCTTTGGTGTTGATACTAGGCATCCCATATCCTAGGAGTTGCCTTTTCTAATAGTAATATAAAAAAAAAAAATATTATGAGGTCAACATTCTTCTCAAGCAACCATTAAAGTGGCTAGAAAATCTTATGGATTTGAAGCTTGCTCATTCATTTGGCACAGAAAAAAAAGGTGCTTAAGAAGACTGAAGGAGCAAAAGATGGAAGTTGGAATCCAAATTCGACGAGTTTCCACAACATCTTCTTACTGTATAATTATGGGTACATTTTGGAGGAAGAGGAGACCATATAAGATATTAAAACTTGCTATTGATAAATAATGAAGAGATTTTAAATCCTAGCCTAGACAGAAGCAGGTCACTCACAAGTAACTTCACCTTCTATAACTAAACATTGTCAAAAGATACAGGAACTCAGTCAAAAACTAAAAAGCCCACCCTATGCAGTAATCCTCTCTCTCTCTCTCTCTCTCTCTCTCTCTCTCTCTCTCTCTCTCATTTTTCTTTCCCTTTTCCCCAGTATTTCGGAAGAATTGAAATCCCCATTCTAGAGAAACAATACATCAACCAAAGCTAACACAACCAAACATTTTGACAACTAATGTCATCATAAAGGGGGTTAATCCAATAAGAAGAAACACAGAAGAGGGCAGCAGAACTCATAGAATTCCATATACCATTACTAGTAATTATCCATAACATAAAGAAGAACAACCCAAATTCAAGAACCCTGATCAGTTCTTTTCTCCCATTTTTTTCTCAGAATCCAAATTTCAAACTTACCTGCTAAAGAAACAAGACCCCAAAATAGAGATAACAACTCATATCCAATGATTTCTTTTCTTAGCGAAAGAAAAACATTACAGTTAACAGATTCAACAGATCATGAAGAAGCAAAATCAAATAAATTATACCCAAAAGCAGTCAAGATTCATATCCATACCAATTTCCCATTTTCTCTCTCTTCAAATAACTAAACCCAACCCGTAATCCAAATTAGACATCAACTGACAAGGTTCCTCTCACCTTTTTCCGAGTATTAGAAGCTCACCCAGTCCTTGAAAACCTCCTCCGATCTCTGTAGAAATACTTCAAGAGTTAGAGCACGAGAAAGGAAAGAAAGTAGGCCGAGTCACGCAAAAGCCATGAAGAGAACAGTTCTTTTTTTCTATTTCTAACACCACCCAAAAGTCGGGTTCCTTTGACTTATGGCAATCAAAAAGGTTAAAACAAGTCGGAAACTGATACACAATTTAAAACTACAGAATACAAACGTCTGAAAACAAAACAGCCAATCGCCAACGTAAAAGTAAAGCTACAAAAAGGTAGCTAGAAGAAAATAAAGGAAAACACCTAAAAGGAACGCTTAAAAGGAGCAGAAGAATGCAAACAAAAGCAGTTACAAAGGAAACAAGACAAGAAAGATGAAAAGAGGAAACTTTTTTGTGGATTGCTGTCTAGAGCTCATTGAATCCTACAGTGAAAGCTGGAAAAGCTTGAACATGTGTAAAAGAGAGGAAAATTGAACTTACGTTGAGCGGGAAAAATGTGGAAAATCCTTGAATCTCAAAACATATGGGAAAAGATCAGGAAAAATTGAAACTTTATCTCATATTCTCATTGAATCCCTTTCAAAACCGCAAATTCTTCGGAAAAAATGGAATTCTAAAGCCAAATGCTCTGCAGAATTCAAAGAATGGAAGGAGAAAGTGAGGAAAAAAAAATGGAAAACGATAGTTTGGCAATCCGATCTGAAAATTCAAAGAAAGATTGAGTAGATGGCCTGATTTCTCAAGAGATCACATCGAAAAAATCTATAAGAAGCTTTAAAGTCAACAGCTTTAATCAAACCTACCCTATCTGAAACCTTAGAATCGAGAAATTCCATCGAGATCCTCCTTCAAACTTCTAAGAAGCTACTGATCTGTTGCTGAGTCGATCTGACACTTGATTCAAAGCGGTGAAATGTATAGAATTCGGTTGGAGAGATGGATAAACCCTAGAAATGGTGGATTATAGACATCAAATCTCAGAGCATTCTCGAGATTTCCACAGTTCGAGATCGAGATTGAGAGAAACAAAGTCTCTGTTTTCGATTTCGATTGATGGGTATTTGCTTTGCTGGAGTACAAATTGGCGCCCGAATCGAGGGCTTTTAAAAGGGAGATTTTTGTGTGTGTCTGAGTCTCTGGAGTGGGCGAGGAAAGAAGAGCGGAAAGCTTTGCGTTAGCAGATTTGAAACTAAAAATGTGTATAGATATAAACATATATAGAAAGGAAGATGGCTCCAGCGGGAGAAGATAAATTTTAGAGAGGAATTCAAAAGGGTCCGACAGATTTGTTACTTACTCTGTGCCACTGCCCATAGATGCAGGCAGGCACAAGTGGGCCCACTTGTCTGTTTACCATCTTTACCGTTGAAAAGGTGGGGACACTTTTTTGGGATTCTAAATATTTTGTTTTAGCAAAGTTATTCATACAATAATGATGTGACATGGCACCGCAATAAATTATTTTTCGAGGGTTTCCAACTCTTTGGGCTGGACTTATTACTCCGAATCCAGAGGGAAATCGGGTAAATACGCATATGGCTCCAAGGTAGTAGCTATAGTAGACTCAACATTCGATTCCTGAAAAAGGGAGAATCAGGGGGTCGATACTGAGACATCTAGCTCCGAAAAAGGGAAGAACCGTGGTCATGACTACTCGGCCAACCCCTTGGGGTTGCTACGATAAGATATTACATAGGTGACAGTGCGATATCACAGGGCCCTAGGATATACAGGTGTAAGAATAGTTGTACAAGTGAGTCCAATCCAGATCTCTAAGATAGTGTTTCATTCGATCGACATTGCCAAGTGAGTAAAATCTCTTCCTTAGATTTATTTTCATGCAAAAAAGCAATTGAAATGGTGCATTAGCTAACATAAAATTTTACGTGGATTGGATGATAACAGAATCAGGGGATCCCGGCTTTGTACCGTTAATATCTGAGAATTGGATAATTAGGAAAGGAAACAAAACACGGTCAAGCAACAAAAACAAGCAATCATCAACCCCAGAGAAATTCAAAAGCAAGAACCGACTCCCCGCCCTGCAAGACTATGAGTCATATTTTATTCATTTTTTAGGAGTATGTTTGATGTGAGAAAATCCAAAGTTTCTAGTAAAACATTGGAAAGATCAAGTAGTTGAAGTAGAGAAATAGGCCCACGAGTTACCTGGATCAGTGGATCCTAATTCCTATGGTTTGTAGGGTACGAATAGCAGTTTATCTCATGCAAGTGATTGCTTGAAGTTTGTGAATCACTTGACTATTTGTTTGTATAAAGCAGATAAGAATTCATGGTATTCATGAAAAGGATTATTAAAGATGTAAGCGTGAATAACAAGGGAAAGATATAAAGTGTAGAATGATAGATAAAGGCATCTAGGTAGACCAGACGTTAACTTTTCAGGGATTTAAACTATTAGGATGATGGTAGGGTTTTCACTTTTCAACTTCTCTAATTTTGATTTTCACGGAAAAAAGGGACGTTATTTGATGGTTATTACTGGATAGTCACCTTTAATTCTTCATTTTTAACGGCTTCCAAAAACACAATTTTAGGAATTCAATTATATGAAACAAAGAGACCCTTAGTATTAGATATAACCGTTCTTTTTAATTTACAATGAAAGAAGATTTTCAACTTTAGAACCAAGCCCCAAATGATGAACAGATTAGGATCCTACTCTATTCTGATATAGATATAAGAATATAACAGCTCGAGTTAAAGATTTTAACCTATTGATAAATTAAATGCTTAACAAAAATCATGTAAATTGTTTATTGTGATATGTACAGAAGCAACGCATGATCTAGACCTTTGTAACCAAGATCACAAATTCGGGTGCTATTTAACGATTTATGTTTTTTTCCTTCTTTTGATAACGGAGAGTGTCCTAGTCCTTTGGGCTAGAATAATCCCTATAGATCCAGAGGGAGCTGGGTAATTCTCCTGTGATTGTAGTGCAGTTTCGAACCCTCAACCTTCGAGTCCTCAACCTTCGAGCCTAAACCATAGTCCTAGGCCACCTAAGACAAATTGCTCTAATCCTCAACCTCCGGGTGCAAACCTGCTCTAACACACAGTAACTCTCTTTAACTTCCACTAAGACACAAAAGTGTACCACTCCCTAAACTGCACTCTATATTAGTTTAGTTATCTACCTAAACACAACCATAATTAATGAGATAAGACCAAAGAAGAAGAAGGAGAAGGAGAAGATGACGATGACGACGATGCAAGCACATCCATAGAAGGTACAGAGGGAAAAAAAATTTTCTTTGGTTTTGAATGAATTTATCGCTGTCTTCACACAAAAGCCAGCTTTTTAAGGCTAATAATCTTCTCTGAATATAAAAGAAACAACTGTATAAAGAATTGAAGAAAAAGTCAGATCCCAAGCAGTATTTTTTATTTTTATTTTTTGATTCAAAGGAGAGGCAACATTCAAGCAAAAGAAGGATAAAAAAAAAAAAAAAAAGGAGGCAACATCAACTTCGAAAGTTGAATTATTTTACTTAATGAGGCATAATGAATCTAATGTAAGCCTGCACGCATCGAACCTTATAGTGTTTCATCCACCATGCACACATGGAATTAGGGATGTAAATGGGTCTCCGATTCTCCGATTCTTCATCCGTTAAAAACCGGATCTGAGTCATTATTTAGGCCCCGATAAGTAAATGGGTCCGGATCCAGTTATACCTTGGTTCGGACCCGTGGACCCGACATATTACCTCAATTTTCAAAAATTTATCTTAAAAATAATGTCTTCTTAATATAATTTCCTATTTAGATCCGGATCCGGACTCGTCCCATATATGGTTCTGGTTCCGGTTCCGGAGCCAAGAAACTGGTTCTGGGTCCAAATCCGATTCCACATTTTCCTTAACGATTCCAGTTTCGGGTCCGCCATGGATCCGGACCGGAACCGACCCATTTACAACCCTATATGGAATGGTGATGATCATCCATCCGATGAACAATACTTTCATGATGCATTCCATCCACAGTAAGACCTGCAAATTGGACAGTCTGGATTAGCATACTTGTACACCATGATGGTGTGGATGAGCTGTGTGAAAGACAAGAACCAGAGTCCTCCTTGATAAGCTTTTAGACAAATGCTGAGGGTTATGTGTTTGAATATTGGTTAGGTTATTAAGGTTTAGATCCATTGAACATTAACTATGAGAGAATGATCAGTTAGCAGGTGCACAGTCACACAGGTGTTATATTAAGAAGAAAACAATGTAAAGTGGTACTTTCATTGTATTTAATTTATCAGCTTTTGTCTGGCACGCTGTACATAAGAAAATCTTCTTTATATGGTCCAAGGAGAATCTGCAAGAGAACCCAAAATCTACGTTTACAGGGCATGTCATGGATCGGAAATTGCCAAATTCATTTGTAAAGTAGCCCCCTTTCAAGTGTTCTCGTGACCACCACCACCACCACCACCTCCTCTTCCTCCTCCTCCTCCTCATCATAATAATAATAATGTAGAAAATAATGATAGCTTAATTACGTTCACCTGTACGCCTAGTTTGCTAAATACGTATTATAGAGAAGTTATTAGGGTTTCATTAGGGCAAGATTGTGTAGTGGGTTTTTTTTTGCAAAATCATGGGGATTAATTATTTGCTGTTTGGTGCGACATCCTTCTTTGGGCAGAAAAAGGCCACATTTTTTACTGAATATTTTCCTGCTTGTGGTGTAGCAAAAAAATTGAGATTGACATGACTCACAATGAGTTGCACACACAATCAAGTAATCAATCACATTAGGAGACAACAATATACTTGTTTCAGCAGTGTGCTTATATATATGAAAAAGAACACTCAGCTGTTTTTTTTTTTTTTTTGTGCGCGCGCACTTAGATTAGGGTTATAATCACATCAATATATATGCTTTAGACTAAAATACCCTGAAATGAAATGTTAATCATAAACCTTGTTTAACCCAAATGACTAATCCAGTTAATCTATCTATAATGTAAAACACAACCCAAAATTGACTTGGGAGGTAAAAGGGGATTTCAACAAGTGCAAGAGCCCCCTCATACACAAACTTGCCATTAGTGTGAACGGCGAAGCGATCTAACATAGGACCTAATAGGTTGTTTCAATTGGTGACTAAAATCAATTCACTTATCTCATATGTAGCTTAGCTTGTTAGGTACATTACTTCATTTCACTATAATCACGGTGACATTCACCATGAAGAACATCAACATGAAAGTAGCCATTGAGTTAAACCCTTGTTTTGAAATGATTTAAAATTAAGGTTGAAGGATATGTTTTTTTACTTTACGAGATATTTAAACTCAAGCACATCTACACACACCATCATGTCTCTAACCATCTGTGCATGGGACAGAGGGGTAGATTTCATGGAAAATCCTGTAATACAGTTCTTTTGAAATTCTACAAACAAGGCCCCCTCTACCAAAAAAAGAGGAAAGGCCAAAAAACATGGGCCCAATTGTACTAAACATTGAAAAGGTCACATGCTGTAATCAGCATGAGGTTACTTCTCTTACATAAATATTGCTTTAAAAACCTCCCTTTTATGTGCTTTTGTTGTTGTCATAAAATTTGTCTGCAAGGCCTTCCTGTGGTGTGGATGGCCATAACCAAAACCTACAAGGATTAGATGATCATAGCCACTCAAAAGATGACTTCTTTAAATACAGCCCAAAATAAGAAAAGCTGTGTGAATCATCAGCTAACAACTAGTGACCCAGAGCCTCTAATCAGGTGGATCTACTGACTGCAGGCCAGTGAAACAGGAATCATTGAATATCACCCTTACTAATTTTTTTCCTTTCACTTGACTAGTCTTGGCCCCCCACAGTTTTAAATTTTAGTTACTAGAATGCACTGGATGAGTGTGTTTTTGTAGTTAGTTAATCATAATATGTCTTAATCTGAAAATGACATTTAATTAAGTCTTAACGGATAATCACAAGATCCAATGAAATTTGGACATCTTGACCCCTGTATATACATTAGGATGTGCAAGCAAAACTATTTTATTTTCTTGAACCCCTGCGATAAGATATATAAAATTCGGGTGTTTGTTATAAAAAAAGGTTAATTTTAAAATTAATGTTTCTTTAATTTTGATTTTGTCTAATGTCATGAGAGGGGATCAGGCAGCATAGTCACTGGCATGTTTTGGAGGCCATATAAGAGCCTGCTGTAATTGTAGCCCATGGGTGGAACCTGATGGAGTGCAATTTTAATCCTATCAATCCAATTACCTTAGGCTTGTGGTTTTTGGATTTTGACATTTTGAATTTTATGCAATCCCTAGATGTGTTGACACTAGGCTAATCTCACTTTTAATTTATTCTAGTTAGGCTTGCTATTAGACAGATCATGTGTAATTAAATTGCAACTTGAAATTAATTTTAGTTTTAGAGTTTTAATTTAAGTGGTTTACACATGACCAATCTAAGCCCAAAATGGAATGAAGTTAGCCGACCATGATCAGTCTAATTGAATTCGTAGTCATCTTTGGATTCACTGTCATTACAATGGAAGCTTTGATATTTGGAATCGGAACCGACCCGTTTACATCCCTACGTGGAGCTCATTTGACCATGAATTCCTTTTTCCTATATATTATATCCAAACAAACAAGGCTAGATTGAACTAAAGGAGAACACTAACGGGGCTACGCAACGTTCAATCTTTCGGTATGCCACTCTTTTCATGTGTGTAGGCTTTTCTTTTTAAGACTTTATAGCTTTCATCTTGCCATTTATATGGGCTTTGTTGCATCCCTAGCTGTGGTAAGCCAAAAAAAAAAAAAAGAAAAAAAATGGCATGGTCTTATGTGTTGGCATGAGTCAACTTGTCAATGAATATCACCTTATAGAAAACTACATTCGAAAGCATGTCAATTCAAGAGAAAAGGGCTGATTCAACAGCCTTTCCACACTACTTCTATTAAATTTTAGAAATAGGGGCACATAATCCTGATATTATTGGAGAGAGAGAGAGAGAGAGAGAGAGAGAGAGAGAGAAGTTATTGTTTATCATGTGAAGGCAATGCGTCCGTCCGACACTAGCAGTGATCTTAAAATAATCAATAATGTGGAGACCATATCAATAGCCAGCGTGTCTACAGTAATCTTGATATGTGTCGTGTGCCCACCCAAAGACTTCGTATTTGAGTACGGTAGAAAGAGAAAACACCACTGGCTGACAGGGCCAAAACCAAAATAAGACTCAAAGTGTGCACACATCTATTATTTTCTTATTGGATCTAATTCGGTTTATTCAACACAATCCTACAACATCATGAATTAGGTATAAATAATACGAAGTATTAACTGGACGTGCTTTCGCAAGGGCTTACAACTATCTTCTACTTCTTTTAATGTGCATGTTATTGACCCGATCTCTTGTTTCTTAAAAAGAGGGAGATACTGTTTTATTAAATCCATATTCGCCACCTATACACCAATTCAGACTTTTCTTTCTAAGAAAGCAATTGTAAGGGTGCATTAGTTGATATAAGATTTTATATAGATGACGAATACAGATTGGATGGGACAGTATCGAGATCCATACTCCTTATTGATGGGTTACCGGGCAAACTAAATGAAGTTAAATCTCAAAACTTCTTTTTTCCTTTTTTTGTTCGGTTGGCTAAGTGGCTAGGACATAAGAAGTTAAGAGCTCCCACCAGAGTTCGAAACCTGATAAAAGTTATAGGGAGCGGGAGCGGGCGCAGGCGCCTTATCCACAAGGCCAGCCCTCTAGTCCCCTAAACCTTTTATTTATTGTCTTCTATCACAGTTTCTTTTTACCTCATGGAACTTCTCTTTATAGCAAGATTCCCCCACTTTATTGGCAATTGAGTTGGAAGCAAACTAGACTTTCTAAGTCCGTTACTTAGAAAATAATTAAATCAAAAGGAGTAAACTCTAGTGCTTAGGTAATCCAAAGTGGGACCCATCACTGTATAGTCAAGTGGACCACATGGCCCATTATTCTAACATTCTCAAATATCAATGGTTAGACACCACTGTTGCTTCAAATAACCTAGGATTCTATATGGAGGATGTGCTCAAGCACATGAACTCAAAACATTACTAATTGAGAGAGAGAGAGAGAGAGAGAGAGAGAGAGAGAGAGAGATGTCTGCCCTGTGTGAATCCTCCATGACCAGCTTGCTCTACAGTTGTCAAGCTGCTGTATATGTCCAAAAGCATGCTGGAGAAAAGAACTGGTAAATGAATTATTAAAAACATACAGTTTAACCACACAAAGCAGATAATACCCTAGTTTTTGTGTTACTGTGTAGATTGATTGTATTATAATATGAAAGATGCCATGAAACATTGGAGATCTTAAAAAAGAAAATGGGGACGGAACCTCTCTATAGCTGTTCACATCGACTCATGATATTTCTGAGACAACATGTTCTGGCCACACACTTGGCAGTAGCATATGTTTCCAATACATATATATTGAAACAAATTATTAAAAATTGCAGTCACGTGTTATTAATTAATCTAATTATGAGAGACTCTCAAGGTAAATTTGTGGTGTAAATCAGTCCTAAACCTATGGATTGCATTGAGAGCCACCATATGTCATAAGTTAGTAGTCCAAACTGTTAACTTCATGCCTATCAAGAAAGGAAAATAAAAAATGTTAACTTGATGATTGTCTAGACAGTTTGACCTCAAGAGCTTTTATTTATTTACTTTTTTATTTCTAAAATGTTGTGTACCTAATCAATACATCAAAAGCCTCAGGACTGATGAAACGTATCAAATTACGTCTTATAAGCATTTAGGACAGTAACATACCACCACACTTCCGCAGCCGACGTGCAGCAGGTAACCATTTTCCCCTCTTAGGACGGCTCACACCTGCTCCAGGTAGCCCTCTCTGCGGCTGCTTTCACTCTGATGGTAGATAACTCTTTTTTCTACTTTTATTTAGACGGCTCTCATTCTATTTCAGGTAGCCCTTTCCGTGACTCGGATTAACCAATACGTCCAAAACCCTAAGACTGATGGAACGCGTCAAATTAAATCTTATAAGCATTTAAGACCGTAACATAAAACCTGGAGTTGCCATTGAGAACTTTTCACTTTGTCACCTCAAGAGCTTTCTCCTCATGTTGGATAATAGTTATACTGTTAGTGGCCTAGCAAGTTGCAGCCCTGATTTCAAGTTTTTGGCGTCAGGACTCCTTATCGACCAATCAATACGTATCAGCCATATTGTTCATGCAAATGGGGATATTGACTTTGCTAATTTAATTTTAAGAAATTTGAAACTTAAACATACCTAAACAATAAGAAATATTCTTTATGATATAAATCTGTTACATAATTTTTTTTTTTTTTACCTAGAGAAGCAGTAAAATTTTAAAAACTCATTAAAGAACCTCGTGTTTTTTTTTAATGAAATCGTCCATATGTCGTGATCAGACAATATGATCGTGATTATGTTGCGCAATTGTGACATAATTGCTAGTATCATGTGCATTATAGCTACATATCTCTTAATCTTCCTTTTTAAGAGATTTCTTCTCTGCCCTTTCTTGCAAGGTTGATTTGTGTTTTCTTTTGAGTCTTGACTTTGACTTTTTTTTGTGCTTTAAAAATCGGGACTTTTTCACTGCCTCATACTCCATTACATTGTCTCGGTCTCTCCCTCATAAATTAGGGTGATACTGATAGAAAGTAGAAAGAACTCTATTTTCTACATCTCCCCTGATTCTATCGACACCCTCGTATAAAAAACAACAAAATCCATTTGTTACCCACACATAAATTAGGGTTAATTTTTTTCGTGAACATACATTGTTGATATAAGCCGATTAAGATTGTTTGAACATGTCCAACGCAGGTCGGCAACGACCGCCGATTAGAAAAAAGTTTGGCTATACGAATTGACGGCAACATCAAGGGGTAGCTCAGTTAGTCTAGGACCACGGTTTGCACATGTAGGTTTGAAACTGCTCTACCATACTGGACCATAGAGGAATTTTATCCGGCTTTCTCTCATGGGCCCGTAGGAATTATTTTGGCCCAAAAGGGTTGGGAACCCTGCGTTTAAAAAAAAGAAAAGATACTAATTGATGGGCCCACCAAAGGAATGTAGTAAGCTAAGGAGGACATAAATGAATGGAGGTAGTGAAAAATAAATAAGAAGAACTAGTGCAACTTATATGTGGATTTGACTAAGAAGAAATAGAAATAAAGAAATAAAATTCATATAGCCAATTCCAACATAGTTGAGATTAAGCTTTGGTGATGATTATTATTACTGTTATTTGTATATAGTGGGCAATTCATTCAACTGTTACTTAATTATATATGACCCAATTATGTGGTGTCCACCTTGATGGGAAAAACAGAAAAAAAAAAAAAAAAAAGGAGGAGGACCACCTTATTAACATCTAACTCACCTGCACAAGGTCTTAAAAACTTAAAAAAGAAGTATATCAGCTGCATGCCGCCCATGGATCTAGAGCCGCCCAGGTGGCATCATCATATAATTCATAAGTAAGAAAACTGATTGATCACTGATGTCACAAAAAAGCTCACCATCAACCAAAAAGTTCAAGCTTGTCTGCCACTCAGATGAGATACAGCCACATGGTGGATGAGAGATGAGAGGGTCGTGGCATGTGCAGAGGCAGAGCCACTTGGTTGGGATTTAAGAAGAGATGGTGCTTTCTTGCGCGGCAAGCACTCGCAAGTCACGAGGGAGAGCGGTTGGACGTTAGCCCCAAAAAGGGCTTGTACAACGACAGCATGGTTCGTCTAGGCTAGCGAGCCCACATCATGTGGACTCAGACTGACTAGTTCCTATCTCTTCTGCTTTTTTTTTGTTTTTTAGTTGCATTGCCGGTTTGGCCTTTTGCTACTTGATTGGCTTGTTTTAATAGGACACGTGTATGAAATCTAGGTTATTCCTCTAGTGAGCCAAATTAAGATTACTGCCTTTGTCAATCAAGTCTTTTTTTTTTTTAATTGCCCCTAATCCCATGGTGGAGTCAGATGTGAGTTATGTGAACCACCCTGCATGTCATCATCAGTGTGGCCCACCTTGTATCAATACATTTCTACTTTTGATCCTTCCTTCAATGTGCCACTCTTTTTATTTACGTGGGCTCTTTTCGGTTCAAAAAATTGGAATGATGTTTTTTCACTCTAAACACGTTTGTTAGCTCATTTGCAAGACAGATCCCTCTCCACATAAAAATCGACTAGGGTTCGATCGCAGCAGTAGCGTGCGTTGATGGTTATAGACATGGGTAGAATGATTTACTGGGTATGAGCAGTTTTTTTTTTTAAAGAGATCTATTTAGCTCATATAAATCAACTTTTAAAACTTATTTAGTTAGCTAATAATCACCACAAAGAATTCCATGTTACTCATCTGGACTAGGTCTCGTCAACTAAGAAATGATTGAGAGTTGTCGAGTCAAATAAATTTATTGAGCCATTTTATAGCTCAATGGCAAAACACCTCAATCTTACTTTACTCAAAATCTTACTGTACTCAAAAGGAAAGGAACACTCTTTTGACTAGTGATTCAAGCTAGTAAAAAGAAAGTTAAAAAAAAAAAAAAAATCCATCTGTATCTACCCAAAAGCCTTAATTATAATGGACCTGAGGTAGTTGATTCATGCCTTCCCAAGTTAAAAAGGTAGGAACGACCAACAGTAGGATTTTTCTGGTATGGACCACTTTTGTGGTGCCCTGTTTCAATGTTCCAAACCTGCCACATGATACCGTGGACTGTCCACGTATCTGAGTGTGACTTGTGATTTAGCATATGCTAAGGACAATGTAGGGTATCTCATTCTTTCCAAAAATGGAAAGGGACAGGACATATGGCAAAGGACCCATCCATGACAATGACACAATAACATGGTTCCATCAAGCAAGACCAACAGGTGAAGATCTCATTTATGACTGTGTTTTGAATTCCATTATAGTTGTTATAAGTTGTTGGATTACGGCAAAGGCACTAGTTGCAACTTCTTCTTTCTCCTAAAGGCAAAAAAATGGAACTTGATCTTTTCCCTTCTATCCTTTTCAGTTTCAATAACCATTTGAATCAATATATAAGAGTAAAACTCTGGAATGAACTGGCCACAACTGCTGAATTTATAGACCAGTACTCCTATGGGCCCACCTTGATGCCTCTTATTGACAGATATGGAGGGAAAGGTTCATTTAACAATTAACATGGATGGGGGTTATTTAAACCAAATTGGATGGATTTATGAAAGCAGAAAGAAAAAATTCTCCTCCACCCAAAGCTATGTGGGAGTGCCCATCCGGACTGCCCCAAAGGTGCAACCTCCTCAAATTGTGGGGTCACACCCGTGACAATTGGCACCGATCCATTGTATCATATATCATAGAGCGCAGAAGTGCAGGAGAACATCCTCCCATAAATATAGTATATAATACTTAGCCCACTTTTAATCTATATAAAGACTTTTCAATCTCATCTTCACTTGTGACTGACATGCACCAAATTGGAACCCACAAAACTGATTCGGGACTTTTAGAAATGCTCAGTTCATCAGTTCTCATTACTTATCTCCTCTAAGAAAAAGAGAACACGTTGTAACATTACCACCTTGGCTTGAGTCCGGATCTTCTCGGCTCAAAACAAGTTAATTTGGAGAACAAGAGCTTGTATATTTTGAATGGGCCGGGCCGGGCTCACGTTTCTTATTCTACTTTTCTTCTGGGCACACCTGTGATTGACATACATGTGTGGATCGAACTACTCAGAAAGACTACCACATAGAGCAGTAAACATTAGTAGACCTTAACTTCACCAGTAGAATTTTCCTTGAAAATTCAAACGATTTGAGATCACTATTTGCCTTGTTCAATCAATAAAATCTTTACCGTAGAGTAAAACTTTTCTTGATGATATAACGTAGAAGGCTAATTAGGATGACCCGTTCATATTTTAAATTGACCATCACTGATAGAATTACAGTGATGGACTCAGAAAAAAGATGAAATGATCACACCTTTACTTGTCCACAAAATCACCCGGTAGGTTCCTGATTTTATTGTGTGCACATGCCAGAATGGTGTTTCAGCCTACTGGGAATAGCTAAAATATCTTCCACTTCATATGATTATCATCAATTCAATCAAAAGATAATTCTCTACATTGATACTTACAAGCTGTTACATCTCCTGCAACTGATCTTGACTCCAGTATGCATATCTTATCTGAGTCGATTCGGTCGACACCTGAAAGGAATGGCTCTCACAAGCTCCTCACCAAAGGCAAGGACCTCACATGTATGGGGCCAAAACAAGCAATCTGAGTTCACCCTCCCAAAGGATTCTTTGAAAAATGTAATTTTGTCCTGACAAGTCCAAGGTCTAATCCAACATCTTGGTCCATCTCAGACGAGAGTACACGTGGCACCAATTCCATGGGAAGACTGAGAATCATAGCCAGGAATTTATCAGATTGAGATTCACCATAATCCAAACAGGAATATGGCAATTTCTAATGTCAAGTTTCAGTTTACTTAGGACGGTACGCAAGGAATGATGAATATTTGGTGTTAGATTTTCTCATGGGAAGAGCCAAGTGATACGTTCCATTCATGAGGAAACGTGTGTGGAAGGGCAGAGGAAGAGTCCTATATTGCCTTTTCCTCTTTTGTATGACAGCAATTGGCTGCATGACACGCTTACAAGAAGTTAAAATCTTCATGCACATGAGCCCACCAAGTCCTGATCCTCTTCAGTCTCTCACTTAATTCCTGAATTAAAGATGTGGAAACTCCATAGTGGAGCCACTTATTGAAAATCCGATCCATTTAAAATAAGCACTTTCACCCGTGGATATGATTCTTCCAATTTTTACTCCAATGGGAGTTGAACTTACCTTAAAACTGACCATATAATAAACAATGTGATTCATACTAATATCGTTAATCATTATCCATATGTACAATCTTGTGATGGAGCCAGCTCCTCTTAAGAGTAGAATTTGAAGGCAATATAATGACTAAGTTTATTTTGAAAGAGTTGGATTTACATGAGCCTCACTATGCAGTTTCACTACTTAAATTGGAAATTCTGTGAAGGCATAGGTATCGGGACCCAATTCTCTTGTACTGTGTGATTTATTTTGTGCACGTAACATATAGTGTACGTCACTTATGCATTGCCATGCAGCCGAAAGCCATTGCGAGTGAGGTTGATTTTTTACGAGAATGAGTCTTTATACGGTTGTTTTTTTTTTTTTTTTTTTTTTTTTTTTTTTGTCCTTTGAACTTTGGGGCGTAACGGTTTGGTTAACCAGTTAATTCGGAAAAACCATTAATCGAACCGTAACAACGATTTTCTGTCTTTTAAAATCGTAACCGTAATCATACCCACAAAAACCGTAACCGCGGTTAATTGTATTAAACGGTTCGGTTATGGTTAATAACCGTGGAATGCTTTTCTTACATAAGGGGATAAATATGAATGATTGAAGATAAAATGACACATAAGGAGCAATTGAATAAGGTAAGAAATATTTCATTCAGCCCCCTTTTTTTTTTTTTGTAAATGGTACGGTTAACCACATACGGTTAATCATACCTAGGGTTGTCAATCGTGTCGTATTAACGAATTCGAGTTACGGGTTAACGAATTTCGGGTTAAAATCACCTTAACTCGTACCCGACCCGTTAACTTAACGAGTCAAAAAATCTAACCCGAACACTACCCGTTAATTTAACGGGTTACCCGACCCAACCCGAACACTACCCGTTAAGTAATTTCAAAAATTTAAAAGAAATTATAAAAAAATAGAAGAAGAAAAATATATAAGCCACATGAAACTATAACTGAGGATCTCAAGTGGATCCCACCTAAAAACCCACTATAAAACAATAAATTTTAATTTCTTTTTTTATGAATATAAATTAATTTATTTACATTTAGGGAGTAAAAAAAAATTTAATGGGTTAAGCGGGTTGTTAACGGGTTACTTGTTTAATTCATACCCGACCCGTTAACTTAATGTGTTAACGGGTTTGACCCATTAACGACTCGAACCCATTAAGAACCAACCCAAACCCGTTAATATCGTGTGGATTCGTATCGTGTTAACGGGTCGTGTGACATTTTGACGGCCCTACCGTATACGGTTCGGTTCGGTTAATAACCGTGAATTATTACGGAAAACCGTAACCGAACCGAACCGTGCGGTTTTTAGATTTCATTAACGGTAACCGTAACCGAACCGTGAAATACGGTTATTAACTGCGGTTCGGTTTGGTTTAACGGTTTTTCGGTTTTTTTTTACACCCCTATTTGACCCATAATGAGATTGCATTTCTTTAGATCTTGTTTTACTCGAAAACAATTAGACATTCGCGCAAAATAGATCCCAAAATTTTAGGTTTGAAACTGTGCATGATGATCATTTTGCCGGTGATTATTTTTCCACCTGCTAGATATCCGCTTGCGGACATTTCCATTCAGCTGTTAAAACCGTGTGAGTGCCAATGATCCTTCCAAATTCATGGCTTGAGTGTGAATCCTATGGATATTTGTATGTAAGAACATCAGTAGGAGATAATTTCCCCATGTGGCCATACAAGCAGAAGTGATAGGTTGTCATAATATTTATGTTTATTAATTATTTATAAAATATTATTTTTTAAACTTTTTGATAATATATGAAGAAAAATCTTAAAATTATAAATACCTCAACATTTTCAAAGACACAATTCCTCGAAAATTCATGAGGACAATTAAAGCATACAAATAATAGAGCTCGATCACTATAAGAATTCGAATCATTAAGAGTCATCGTTTTCTCCTTCCGTTAGTATTGAGAGTTGTATCTCACTATAATCAGAGTATAACTCGTGCCGGATTGATAAGATGTAAATCATTTTATTCATAATTAATTAACATAAAGTTATTGATTGGTTACTTGCTACCATTTGATGGGCTACCGTACCATGCCTTATGGTTGAGAGGACAACATTTATAGACATTTACCAAGTCATGAAAGGTGCATGGTGTAGTTTTAAATGACATGTTAATGCGAGTTAGGAATCCTGAGAATCTCAATGTGCAACTCCATAATGGGGCCCACATATTGAATATCCAAACTATTCGATAATCACTCTCCTCATAGGTGGATATTCTCCATATTTTATCAATAGGAGTAGGTTCAATCATAAGATTGAGCATCAAATCCTACAGTGGGGCCAACTCCTATTGTAGTGAAATTTGCAGACAACCCACTAAAGGAGAGGAGGGCCTTCAATTTTAGCGGTTATGATTTTCAATATGTGGGCCCTCTCATTGTAGACTGAGTCACGCCCTGGCTCTGGCCCTACATGAATGCGGGCCCACACGCAAAAATGGCCATTATCTAGAAAATAATCAAAGAAAGTAAAAATAAATGGTGTGATCTTTTAATCCGAGATAATTTGGAAGCATGTCCCCATCGACCATGGAGCCACCAAGACAAGTCAATCACCACCACTATTGAAACATGGTTTAGTGTTTATTAAATGGATGTAATTTAGGAGAGTGTTCTGACTCCTTCAAATGATGTCCCTTTCAATTTCTTGCAAGTGCTTTATTAACAAGTAGCATTTGAAAATCAAGAACCTGAAAATTTTGAGGACTAAAAAAGCTCATTCCATGCTGATATAACAAGTTGGCATTTTGGGTTTCTCTCATCAAAAGGGAAACTAAAAAGGAAAAAGTGGGTGGGGGGGGGGGGGGCGGGCGGGGCGGTGGTGGTGGTGGTTTGGGGTTTGTTGTGGTGGGGTGGTGCACATGGTATTGACCCCCTTTTCAAATCCCCAGTAAGAGAAAATCCTTAAAAAAAAAAAAACAAATGCTTAGCCAAACAGGCCCCTCATACAGTGCAAAGTGTTAGAGAAAAGAACTCAAGGGTCATTAAATTTACAATCTGTATATAGATGTTTGGAGTGTCATTTTCATAGACCAATTGACCCTGATTCCAAATGAACTTGGGAGCTTTATATCCTATGTATTATAGTTTCTATCCCAAAAGCTATGGATCAGTTTAGTTATTGAACTAAAAAAGATATGGCCCAATGCCAGTGTGCGTGGATCGCGATTTGAGAAGGTGGTCCTGTCTCATTGATTGAGAACTCAACAACCACTTGGCCCAGCCTCATCATCATCATCAGAGCTTTATCTCATTAATTTATAAACTATCCTCTTTAGATCGTCTGCGACCCTCTTATATAACCATCCATCGTGCATTCGAGTGAGCTCAGGTGGGCTCTGCATTGTTCTCACAACAAATCAGTGTGCAAGTGTGTGATGGGTGGGTGGATTGGCCGGAATTTTGTGTCTTTACAGAACTGGGCTTTGATCAGTTTATCTTGACCATGTTCTCAGCTTTATTTCTGAAAATAAAAAAAGGGAAGAACCTACTTAATTAACTGAATTCTCAGGGTGTGCATTCAGATCACATCCAAGGTCCTGATTTAATAGATTAATTAGGACTTTATATCTTCTGCCAAGAGGAAATTCAATGAGCTAGGTGGGTGTGGCCTAAGTCCAGCCAAGCACAAACCAATGGCAACAGATTTAGACTGTGCAATGGGACTAATGGGCAGACCCAGGATCAACTCTGGGCCCCTGATCTCTATCAGACTGGACACGGATCCTAAGCTCAACTCTCATGAGATGACTACTTGTAGCAATTACCAGACTTGGGCTCTTATTTAGCTTTAGTCTTTGTAGAGTGGATTGGGACTTCTGCAGTCCTTATTGAGTAGGCTTCTGTGCAGGTCCAAGGTGCATATCAGACTCACTCAGTCCAGGCATTATAATGCTTAATAGGGAACATCTGGGCCCACAAGACCCATCCCAAATCTGGCCTGACAACTTCTTCCCATACACTGTTCTGTATCCAATTCTTCCTTGATTTAACTTTTTTTTTTTCTTCCTGAAATCAAGCCAGTTTCTATTAATTCCCAAGGGTAATAGTCCAAAATATACAAAATATCCTTAGCCAGTGAAGTCATCAGATGTACTGGGCACCTACATCAAACTCTGAAAACTAAAGAGGAATAGAGGCCCAACAGGGAAAAGCCCAAAAAGCAAAATGAAATAGCCCCAACCCAGCCACTGCTAAAGAATGGGGAAAAAAAGGATGATTGCTCTTATGGCCTGTTTGTTTGCCATAGGATAGAATAGAAGAGGAGTAAAAAAGGTTGCAAGGGTCGAAAGCGTGTTTGGATGGAACATAGTGGACAAGTGAAATAAAGCTACTGGGTGATGTGGCACCTCTCTTTGCTCCACTCAACTCATCAAAATTTTATTCCAACCAACCTTCAAAACTTGCTTACTTTACCCCCACCTTCTTTCTTTCCCATAAAAGTTGCTATCCCTCACTTTCATCTTATTTTATTCCAACAAACCAAACACATGTAAAGTAATTCGATACTCATTTTATTTCAACCCACTCCACTTTAATTTTATTCATAATCTGAGATTTAATCTATTGTTACCCTATCCCTCTTTGAAACAAACACGCCCTAACTGGGAAGAAAAATGAAATAATACACATTTTAGGCTCAGATAGAAAGAACAAATCAATCAAGTAAATAGCTTTTCAACAGAATTATTTGAAAATTAAGTTTTTACTGAAGAATGCCTCACTTTCTGAATATTAGTCAGAGGGCTTCATATTACCATTTTATCCTGACAATTGTTCATCCATGCAGCTGTACAAGGGATTTCACAAAATCCATCTTTTGTCGCACGCCCTTGAAGTGATTTGAGCCATCAACGGGTTGATGGATTGGGCTATCCAACCTATTTTGCGAGACATTAATGAGTTGAGGTCCAAGTTTGAAGACATTTCCTTTTTCCATCTTTCTAAAAGACTTAATCAATTTGCTCATGAACTTGCCAAGAACTCATGTAGACGAGGGATTTGTGTGGGACTAACAAGGGATTGATCTCCTATGTAGTTTGGGAAGCTCTTCTTGGTTTTTTTTTTTTTTTTTTTCCTTCCCTCTCTAGTGAAATTGTTTTTTACAAAAAAATAAATAAAAAATGAAGCATTCTTCCCTTAATCACAATTTTCAAGTAACTTCTGTTTAAAGATCCCATTAAATAAATGTAATTCAAAATCGATCACAAGCAACATCATATGAATGGGCCATCATCTATGATGTACGGATATTTCGAAATGGGCAACGTATCGTGTCGTATCGTATCCGATACTTCACCTTTTATGTGTAAAATCAATGTCCTTGCCGTGTCTATGGCATATCATATCCATATTCATGCCGTATCTGGACATCATAGGCCATCTTAGAGCGTCAAGTATGTCTAAGAAATTCCCGTACTCAACAGTTTTGGTAACCCAAAAATGAAGATTTGAAATAGCAAGCACAGCCTTCATATGAATTCTCCAATAGGAGAAAGATGGACTTTATTTTGGGCTGGGCCTGAGTCTTATCTGCCCATGGGTCCCGACCAAGATGGACTCAAATGAGATTCAGTGATTCCGGGTCCCACATATTGGAGGCAACCCAAGAACTGCACAGAATAAGAACCAGTACCCTTTTTGGTCTTATTCCAATATAGACATACTGAACCAAAACTTTGAACAAGTCATTAATTTCTAATAAAAAAAAGGGCAATGCCTATTCTTGGGGAAAGTTCTCCAAATACCCTTTTTCATCTGCCAAACACTAACATGGAATTAAATACATAAAAATGATAGTCAAATGGGGTTAAGAAAGAATTATCAGAGAGTTCAAGGGTGAAAGAGATATGGTGGAGTTATAGATAAGACCTTGGATCTCCTAGGCTGTGATTTTTAAAAGTGATGGATAGCTATTTGTCTCCCATCTCCCATTAGAAGTCTACTATAAATTAGAATGTATTCACTTCCATTTTATGAGTAAGGTTTTGAGATTATTATTTTCATCATCATTATCATTGAAATCTTGTCCTAACAACATGACCATTTCAATTTATCATGGACCAAAGGCTTATGTTGGGTCCCTGAGATAATTTGGGAGTTCATAGACATCCTCATTTATTAGGTCTGAACGCTTAGAAAGATCGACAAGTAGTCAAACAATGTGGCAAGAAAAAGTGAGAAAAGAAACAGGCAGAAACTACACACTCCTGCGATTAAAGGTTCTGTAATATGTAGACAATGCGCAGCACACACCTTCAGAAGAAGCTCAGAATCTCTGGCCCCAAGGATTGTGAAAAGTCATGGGGGCAAGGAAGAAAAGAATCTCTGACACTTCACCCACCAGATCCCCCTATAAGGTCAACTACTCCTCTCAAGTCTCAACCACCAATGTCTTTTGTTACCTAAACTGGTCATGGTCTGAGACCCCAAAAGGCCAAAAGAGCCAACAAACACAGGGTAAGGGTCTTGTCATAATTTCTTCATGAGTCCTGTACTGACAAGTCTTTGAGCTCTGCGGTTAGGAATGAGAAAGGTTGAGCTCTTTATTCGAACAAGAACATGCCCCTAGTACGTTTCTTGGTAATTTTCAGGTGACCACTTGCATTGCATGATGCAACACAACTACCGAGTACTCAGTCATAATAGGTCCTGTAGTTCAAACTATAATGGCGAGGTAGGGCTCCAATAATAACAACTAACGAGGGTGAGGAACACAAATCAAAATCTTCATCACCATGCCTCTCTGTTGGTTATAATATATCCAGGTGGGCCCACCTAATTGGAGTTATATCGAATTGAATTATGGGCTTGATCCATGTTTTATTGACTCTGTTTAAATGAAAATTTATAATAATTGACACAATCATTTGACTCACATTGTTGGTGCATTTTTTGGATGGTTTGGATTTTTTCACATTAGACTGAACATTTTATAATTTGATTTGATTATACTTAACGTCATATGTGTCCGAGTCCATGTCACCATGGGTGTGACCTTAACGCCACCCATTTAAATCCCCAAAGAGAATGATGTTCTTTTAATACTTATTTATTTCTACGGTATATATTCAAACACTCGGCTATGACCTTCAGCATTATTGCTATAGCTAGGGATTAAATCATGTGAGGGAATATGTCCGACCACTAAGCTACCAACACATTGGTTCCGGACACTTACATTGCCCTTACCTTGTTTGTCCCCATTAAAATTTCAAAATGAACTGCAAGGCCCCTTCAATTTTCTCATCAAAAATCTTTTTTATTCCATATTGTGGTGAGTAACTGTTTGAAATGTCAGTTGACTACCCTTATCTTGACCCACGACTTGTGCCATATATGATGCTAGTCAAGTCCTTGTCATGCTACTTTACTAGGCGAGTTAGATGAGGTTGGTCATATTTTGCCTTTGGAAGAAGATGGATGGATGAAACTTGAAAAACTTAATACAAGGGAAGATGCAGTGGAATATGAAGATGAAGATGGAGATGAAAGGATACGACATAGATACCGACGAGACGACCCTTGTGGATTTTTTTACCATTTGCCTCTTACTGCAAACAGACGTGCTATAAAGGATGGACATCTCTGCCACTGCACAGGGCCTCTCCCTCGAGACACCACTTCTCTCTTTTACTTTTACATCAATAAATTACCTGAATTTAGCACCTCAGTATAGTACCTGAATGGTTTGTCTTTTAACGCTTATGAAGTCAGAATTTACACATGTAAAATTTGCTTGTATGTGAGAAGTATAATACTGTGTTTAATTAGAAGCCCATTTTTCACATCAATGGTTTATATTTACGTATATAAAATCCTCATGTGTATCAAAATATTTATGAATATTTAAGACATAAAATTTAAGATTAAGAGTCGAGAACAATGTAAGCTGATGAAGGAATTTGATGCCGCCTTTATGCTAGCGTCTCCTTAACCAATGAAGTGTGTAAAAAATTTCATATGAAAACTACTTCAATTACACTATCTTCGCATTTTCTTTATATGCATGTGAGGTGTGAACCAGCGCAAAGAAATGACCCATTTGTAAAAAAAAAAAAAAAAAGGTCTTCCCCCCAACTCCTTAGCATCTACAAATGAGATATTCAATTTTGGAGAAGAGAAAATAATGGGCTGCAAAAAATAAATAGCCGGCAAGAAAAGAAGTGGAAGTTTTTACAAATAAAATAAGCTTAAAGTTGCAATCAATGGCTAAGATAAGAAAAAACTCATAAATATCAACAAAAGGGTGCATACTCAGTGTCATATTTTTTTTTTTTATGATGAATATCTCTGCTGATGATATCACCAATTTAATACCGATTTGAATGTGCCATTGCAATGACAATCGTTTTTTTTTTTTTTTTTTTTATTCCCCTTTTGAGGGGATTTCAGGTTCTAAAAGATGGAATTTCTAAGGTGGGTTTGGACTTAGATATATTATGTAGGACTAATGAGGAGAGACAGAGGATTTGAGGGGTTGGGATGAAGAATGCATTGTGTCTTAGGTTTCCATAGAAAAGGGAAAATGAGTGAAGATATCAAGGAACTACACTGGCAGAGGTTTTCACAAATAAATAAATAAATATTACAATGAGTACAAACCCCTCTGCCTTAATTGGTGGGGAATTCATTAGGGCATATGACGAACGATCAACCGATAAAGACAAACAATCCTCGACACTAGATATTTACGTCGTTCGGCAATTGCATACGCTCATGGGCTATGAGGATTTCACTACGTAGGAAATTTAACAATTCGTTATAAAGATTTTAAACCCCCTAACACTTAGCATACTCTCTCCCCATATGTCTCAATCTTGATCTCACATCTACCTCCTTTCATGATTGAAAACCACGAACGGGAGAGAGAGTTGTTACCACTCTAGTTTTTTTTCATAAATGTTGATCACAAACTTTAAGCTTAATTTATTTATAAAGATTCCAAAGAAGCGTTAAAAAGGATTCATGTAATTTTACATGTTATAGATCATTTGTCTTATCATAAGGTGAGCTAACTCGTATTCACATTAACCAATTGAGAGAGAGAATATAGTATATTCTCAACCGTCCCAATAAAAACTATAAAATCCATTGTTTCAATTAAACCTATTCTCTGATCACGGTGGATCTATACCTTTATTTATGACAGGACCCACATGTTATTGCCCAGAAGACTAAATCTCAATGCCATTTGGTACAGTAGGCCCACTACTATGCCATGCATGTGGCATGGAAGCACCAAAACTATAGTAGAGGAACCTGTTAGAAAGTTAAATATGCCCAACCAAGACATGAATCGAATGCCGCCTCCAACTCTCTCACTCTAGTCTAGCCACACTCCACGTGACTACTTTCTCCCCAGTGCCGTAGTCCTCTTCAGAAGACGCAGCTACTGCAGCACCTCCAAAAAAGGCCTATCTTTCTCCCTCGCCTTGCATTGCAAGCAATCTCTCTCTCTGTCTCTCTCTCTCTCTCTCTCTCCCTCACAATATTTATAACCCAATAGAGCATTGGTTTCTCTTGCAACTTGAAGAAAAGCTTCTGGGGTAGCTTCTCTTTCTCGACTTTGCATTGGAATTTGGAAAGAATGGCAACGTTCTCTGTTATATTGGGGCCAACAACGATGGTCTTGTGCAGAGGGAAGAAGCGATGTCGAAGACTCTATTGGAGGGTGCGAGCCCAGATACGAAGGCAGGTTAAAGGACGTTCGAGAACTAGGTGCAGCTTCATATACGACCCTCTCAGCTACGCTCTCAATTTCGACGAGGGAGGCTCTAGTTTCCTTCGTTGAATGAGAGAAAAAAACCAAGTTGAAGAAATAGGTTCTGTTTGTTTAGGGAAAATGACTCTTCTTCTAAGTGTTTCTAGAGTTATGTATTCTCTTTGTATATGGAGTTTGTATTCCTCTTTGTAATGGGTTTGTTTTTTTTTTTTACCATCTTTTCATCTCTGGTTGTTTGATGCTTTAAATTTTCCTTTTGCCTTCTTCATTCTCTCATTGTTTGATGGGAATGTTGTATTCTACTTACAGCCTTCTGAAACATTATTGGTAGGTTTCTTTGTTAGTTTCTGCTCGAGGCATTCCTAGTTCTTTCTGGGTAATGTGAGACACTGAGATTTGTGTCTGCACTATAGCTGTAGTTGAGTTCCATCTTTTGGCTTGTGTGTTCATATCTTCTGAGTCCCTTTTCACGGAAAGACCGGTTTTTGTGAAGTTATACTAATAAATTTCATTCCCCTGTCTTCTCTCTTTTCTAGAACAACGTATTTTACAATACAACCAAACGCTTTACATGGAAACATCTCTTTCTTACCTTTCATCTTTGAAAAGGACTACTCTTCTTCCTCCATGTCTGACTTTACCGTTGACAAAGACTAGTTTTCTCTGATGAATGGTTAAGAGGTTGTTTGTTTGCAGTTCACATGACTAACATTTAGCCATGGTCACGTTTGTTTACATTTCCTTAACTACTGTAAAAAATGGAGTGTAAATTACCCCATTTTCATAGGAGAATTTTCAAAGGAGTGAAAGTGAAACCATTTCACAATTGGTTAAGAAGGCATCCCACCTTGGTTAAATGTGAGCCAGGGAATGCCAAGCTGGTCTATTGGTTAGCATTAATTACCCTTGGTATATGCCTTTGGAACACAAAATGCTGATGATTCCAACTGAGCCTGCTTATTTACTTGTATTTTTAATGAGAGATATCGTGAGTGTTGGATTTCTAACATTGAAAATTACAAATTATTTGATTGTTGGAACGCCATCCAATTGAAAAGTCACTTTTTGCCTATTGAATTTTCAGCGACATTGACAAAGTCGGATTGACCATGAGCTTCTATAATTCCGCATGAGGGTAACATATGTTGCATGCTTGGTTGCAAGCATTTAGAGCACATTTGGTAACAGATTAGCAAGCTAAAAATCCAAAGACTCCTCACTGTCTTTAGAATAGAGATTCATTATTGAGAATTTGCATGACTGTGGATTACACATTCATATATTTGTAGCGATCAATATAGCAGTTTCGATGTGAAAATCTACAAATTGAGGATTTTCAATTCCTTTGAGAGGAGGTCGTTGGACCCAAAAACGTTAGATATAAGGATTTCTACTGGTCCAAATCCCAAATAAAAATCTTTTCCCTGAGAATTTGGTAGCCAAAATGCTCAGAATCGTCTCGTTAAAAATCTTAGATTTCTAAAATCTTACACGGCAACAGTGGCATTTGAAATTTCAACTTAGTAAATTCTCCTGCAGAGAATTCAAAATTTCATTGGTATAGGACCTGCACCTTATCTTGGATATCTGACAAGGGGAATTCCAGTATAAAAAAAAATGTCATTTAACAAACAGGCCTCTTGGAGAATTCCAAATACGTACCTAAGAACTCTTGCAGACAAACAGGCCCAAAGATGTTAGTTTGGATCCAAATTGGACTTCAAATTAGTTGGGCCCTTCTAAAGAATAAAGATTGACATGCATGCAATCATATTTCACACACGGATTTTCATGTGGGTCCCATCGATGCTGTAAGTGAGAGATGACTTGACCATCCACTCTGATCAGCTCCAGATTCCCTAACATTGATTGTCTTGGTTAGACCACTTGTATTTCTGGAGTCCCCACCACTTGCCAGCTTAAGGTAATGTGATGTAGTACATGTCCCGAATCCAATGGTCATTAAATGGCTAAGGCCCAAAAGGATATGGATGCCATGAGACACGGTCATGGACATGAAAGGAGACATGTCAGACACCACATATATATGTGTATAAAACCCTATTGAGCAAAGTAGAGGCAAGTTGTGGACTGGCTTGTTCTCTGATCTAGTCCATCTGTTATTGTTCCACACGGTGGGGTCCAGTAAAATGTAACACTTGCATTGGAGCATAGAGAATTAATTAGCAGTATCAATGTCTTAGCTAAGGCCATGAGAAAGGATGGTTTTATCACTATCTACTTTATTGCAATGGAGCTTGTTAATGACTAATCTTAAGACAGAAACTTTATGGGTGCAATGATTGGGAGTTAGATTTGCATCTTAGGATGGAACTTGTGAAGGCATGTTTCTTTAGTGGAATTCAAGGAAATTATGTCTCGGAGAGTTTTCAAACATAATGGATTCCCTGAATCCTCCTTTACACTTGATCATCCAAAAAAAAGGAGTATTGAGACAAAAAACAATACACCAAATTCTTGTTTGAAATTCCACTAAAAGAGCATGCCCGAAGTCTCCCTATAGATTGGTGTTGTGTGCAAAAACAGGTCAATGTTATGGTTATGAGTCTTATGCCCACATCTAAAGGGATTTCAAGGTTAATACAACACTGAGAATATTCGTGTTTCTCATTTGTGATTAGCAAATTGGTCTCTGTCAAGGGTAGCAATTGAACTATTTTGGGCCGTCTCTCTCTTTCGGCTTAATCCAGGAATAATAAGTAGGAATTGTTACTGATTGAAGTGGGCTTTGCCCATACTTTAAGAACAATTAGCCACTGAGAGAGAGAAAGTTGGATCTGGGTCTCAGCCTCTGATACCACAATCTTCACTTGGACACTAGAATTTTGGCCTTTTTGGCCAGGTCATTCATATTGGGAAGTCCCACATTCCACGTCGTTTAAGTCCTGAATTGGACATGGCTTCATATACTTGTATGGGCCTTTCACCTAAAAGCTTAAGCTTTTTAGTTGGTACATTACACGCTATCATAGTGCGTTACTCGAGGCTTTTTATCTCTTGATGGGTCCCAGCCCCGTAGCTGTGGGGTACCAAATTTTTTAATACAGTTAATTCTATACTCCTATAATAGAGATAAATAGTTCTTCAACCTTCATACATCAACATGATGCAACCTTCCTGTCTTTCCTCTCACCTACTAAATGGTGGCCTCAAGATGGCTCTGCAGGCCTTCTTACACATATCTGGACTGTTTTATATGTGGATCAGTGGATGATGCATTACGCGATTCTTCCATCCTTGGCAAGTGAATGGATGTTGAAGAGACCATACAAACCTTACAACTTATTTTAACTGATCAAACTAAATATATATATATATATATATGCTTTCCACTTTCCCTTCTTTCTCATGATCCGTTTTCACGCTTCAAAAGAATCAGGAAAAAAAGAGAAGCTCTTTACACTCTACAGTCTATAAAGGCTGAGAAATACAGATTTTAGCTGGGACGCACAGGAGGAAATAATGTGAACGTGGCTGTTTGGCTCTCACAAAACTAGTGCTTAGTAGGAATGAAAATGTTCATAATTGTTTGTTGCTCAGTTTGTTAGGGACATAATGGTGTACATACACAGAAGCACGAGTACGAATCTCTTGAAAATTTACAAGAAAACCAAGGCTTTGAACAAAAGAAAATGAAAATGGTCTCAGATAACCAAAGGGACAAATTGAAAAATAATCTATTATGGTCCATTAGTTGAGCCGTTTCTAGTATGGGTTTAGATTGGGGTCCACTGTCTAAGGCTCGAATAAGATTAGGGCATCGTTTTGTGGTCCATGGTTTTCATACCCAGTGACCCAAATATCCTATCTCAGGCTTAAGGAAAGTGTGGCTGCCCAGGCTTAGAAGTTAGAACAGTCTGGCCTGGGAATCCCATTTGGCCCGCCCTATGATAATCTAAAACCTTCACACTTAACTACCTCCATTTTAATTATTAATCACTCACATTTAACACTAATCAGAGTTTGATTACTCCTATTTATCTTACAGCTCAGGTGAGGTGATTATTGTGCATAGTTAAATTTCAGAGTGCCCATGGGATGGGGCAGGCGAGGCTGATGAGGCATATCTAGGCATGGCTCGACTTTAGAAATGCAGGCAGTATCCAGCCCAAGCTCGATACTAGCCATAAGTGCCTGGCTCGAACCTTGACTTCTCGAACATGTCAAGCCCGAGCCCACCCATTTAGTCAATCATGCCATGATGGGGTGGGCTTTCAAGCAAATGTTTTAACTTTCTATCATTTATTTGGGAAAATCAGTTTACTAACTACAAGTACTACTTATTGCGAATGGGCCTAGACGAGCTTCAGACTTTCTATCACTTAAATCAACCCTCGGCCGCCCGAGTACTAAAAACCCAAGGCCTGAACCTGTCTAAAGTAGGCTTGGCCCAGGTCAAGCCTGTCTTGGCCTGCACCATGAGCACCCCTGGTTAAATAATAGTTAGTTACTTTAGGCCCCGTTCTTTTATTAGAATTCCAGACGGGAATTCAAGCTGTCTGGGAATTCAGAATTCTTGTCAGGAGTTCTGTGTTTCTTTACCAGAATTCCTGAACATTTGAAATTCCAGGCATTTGAAATTCCAAAAAACTCAGCATTTGAAAAATCACTTTAACAAGGAGGATTTGGAAATCTCACTTGGCATAGGAATTCCGGGAGAGGGGCGACGACATTCCGGAAGCTCAAGCAAGAATTCAAGCCATAAATGAAACAACGAATTTAGAATTCCAAAATTAGGCAACATTGCAAATACTAGCATTTGAAATTTTCAGACAACCACCTGACATGAATTCTATGAATTCTAGTAAAATAACGTGACATGAATTCTATGAATTCTAGTAAAATAACGGGACAAAAACCTTTCATACCCACTTACCCCACTCCTTTCCAGTCAAAATGAAATTCAAACACTTCCCGCCATCTCAAAATCCGCCACACACAAATTGAATCAAACACTTCCCACTCCCTCCATTACCTCCCCACCCCCACCTTTTTAAAATTCAATCCCACCTCTCTCTCTCTCTCTCTCTCTCTCTCTCTCTCTTCATAGGAAATGGTGGATGCTTCGAAAACGAATCCTTCAAGGGCGAGAAAGAGAGTCGAAGTTGAGACCACCTCGCTTAAACGGGCAAGGGACGGAAGCGCTTTTACCAGATGGTATTGTTTTGTGTTTTGATTTGTATCCCCTTTTTTCTGAATTGGGTTTTTGCCCCCCTCGTTTATATGTCTACATCTGAACTTCCCTTTTAGATTCATCCCCTTGAATCAGTTTTTATGAAAGATCTCTCTGTTTCTCACTCAGTTGATGTGTTGAACAAATAAACTGCATTAATGTGCTTGTTTTATGTTCTCTTTGAGGGAAACCTACAATTCCCCTGTTGAAATTTTATGGGTTTTTGGAACTGCATTAATGTGTTTGTGTTATGTTCTCTTTAGAGTAAAACTACAATTTCCCTATTGGGATTTTATGGGTTTTTGGAGTACATTCAATATGTTATGATTTTGGGTACTAATGAAGTAGATTTTTCCATCTGTTTTTGTAGTGAGGGAACCTCAATTTCCCATCAGAATGTTATGGGTTCATGGATTAAATCCCACATCTACGATTTCCCTATTAAACTCTTATGATTGTGGGGGCTAATAGAGCAGTTTCTTCTGTCTGTTTTGTAGTGAGGCTTGTAATAAGGATGTTCCTGTAGGGCTTATTGACATGCACAGCTGCAGCCTCGATTCTAGGATCAAGATGAATTTAGGTACTTCCCTTCAATACCATTTACGCCTTCTTTTATGCTGGTGTTATATGACTTTTAGATGGAATTTAACTGTTTTCCACCTTTGATTTGTTCTGTCTCAATAACAGAGGCTCAGATAGTTGAAAAGGTCACAGAAGTTAAAAAGCCAACAGAAAGGTAAATTTCTTCACAATGCAGAATGGTAAGGTTTGAATCCTATTTCTTACATTCCACTTCTTGTGCTCATTATCTATTTGAGTTTTAAATGACAGGAAGAAGGCAGCATCTTCTGAGCCCAAGGCAAAGAACAATAAGAAGGAAAAGAAACTGAAGGATCCTAACATGCCTAAACGTGCTCCAACTGCCTTCTTTCTCTTCATGTATGCAACTCCCTCCGTTTTTTTTTTTTTTTTTTGAAAGCATAGATGAAGGACCATAATTAATCAATTGCTCATGACAGTGACATGTATTTTATTATTAGGAATGCAATTTAAAGATTGTCTGTTTAATCATGGATTGCATTCAATCAAAATTCTTTTCTTTGGAATTGATGGGTTTATGAGCAATTTATATGCCTTCACTTAAATGGGTGCTTCTGTTGCAGGGATGACTTCAGGAAAGAATATAAAGAGGCTAATCCAGATTCAAAAAATGTTTCAACTGTAAGATATCTTATATTCTCCATTCATTCCTTTTGATGGGTTTCACTTGTATTGCTGTCAATTGTTATGAAACTTACGGTGGTGGAAGCTTCCCTTTGATTTGTAAACGAAAGGTTGCAAAGGAAGGGGGTGAGAAGTGGAAATCCATGACAGATGCAGTAAGCACCATTTTTCTCCTTTTCATTTCATTTGCTTTTGTTGGATATTACTTTGTGATTAGGTACTAATGTGTTTTGATTTTGTTACTATTATCAAACCCAGGAAAAGAAGCCTTACTTGGAGAAGTCCTTGGAACTCAAGGCAGAGTATGAGAAAGCTATGGAAAAATACAATGCTGGAAATGAAGAAGTATGAAGTTTTTTTTTGTTGATGAGTCCAATTGTTCTATACTTGGGATTCTTGTGCAAGGGTGCACTTATCATGATCTATTCATTTGTTGCAGGAGCAAGTGATCATGGATTGAGAAGACTAGAGGAGACTTGGAGTTGGGGTTTTGTTGAATGGTGCTGCCATGCAAGATTTTTTTTTTGAAAATGTACATGCTTCAATGTAGTTAGAATTACCAATTCTCCTTTTCCCCATAAAAGATCAATTAATTGCCACATATAGGCCCTTCTCATGTTGATTTTGAATTTTGCCAACGGTTTTATCAAGTGCTTGTTCACTTTTCTGGCCTCTAAAGACTGGTAAATAGGGAAGAATGACTATAGTTCTCTTTTGTTACTAAATTAGCCAGATAAAGTGTGTTTAGTCAATAGTTAGAATGGTGTCATGCCCCATTCTGATGGGCTTATTGTGAATTTGGAGTAAACCATGTTTTGGAATTTTGGATGTTTGCCAGACCTTTCCCTGAATTCCCCAGATTCTGTTCCTATAAATAATCCTCAAACGAAGATTCTGTTAAATGGCTAAAATAAATTATGGAATGCTTCAAAGTTTGGGGTTTTGGAAGCCTTTTAAGGGTGTTTGGTTGAAGTAATTTTTTTTGTCAACAATGCTACATGGTGGTGCTTAGTGGTCCTTAAGAGGAATTCATCTGTTGTCTATTTGAACCATTAGAATTCCATGTAAAATTAGTGAAATTCTAAAAATTAGACAATTGTAATGACATTTTTACCTTTCAAATTCTCCTGATTTTACGTTTAAAAATGTTGAATTTAGAGGGAATATTATTTGAAGATTTGAAAGTCCTGGAGTTTTTTACTACAAGGGTATCCAGAAGGGGGCACAGTCGAAAACAGAACTGCTGTTTCCACTCTACTTTTCCATGTTTTGGTTGCACTTTTTTGAAGGATACAATGATTTTCCTTGTTGAGATTAATAGCTGGGATTTGATTCCAACTTGGACTTGGGGTGACTCTGTAACCCTCAATTCGAGTTGAGTCGTCTGAGCTCCTTGCGACTTGGCCGAATCAAATTGAGTTCCCCCTTGAGCGTTGAAGTTTGAGGCTAGTCTAATTAGGCTGTGGACCTTGTAGTCTCTTATTATGTGAGGTATGATCCATGTTGGCGTGTTATGCCTGTTATTAGGGCTATCTTGCAAGCTACTTATATTGAGAACTTGAGATTCCTTGTTAGCCTTAACGTTGTCTTGACTTAGTTTTAATACATCTGATGGACATTGAGAAAATGCAAAAAAGAAAAAAAAAAAAAAAAAGAAGGGAAAATCTTATATTTTAAATTCTCAAAAACCAACATTATGGGTATTATGTTGTTGAACAATGTATTCATGTTCAAAGATGAGCTGAGTGGCCAGGTTAGATTTGGGTTTCTGAAAATGAAACCTGAGCCCAAACTGAATGCCATCAGTGTTTCAAAATGACGGATTAACCGCTTAAGCCTAATGTGAATTTCTGTTTTGTCTGTTTAAGCAAGCCCATGCAGGTTCCAGTTTGGCCTGGCAATGGTTACATTCATAATACATACTGAAAGACAAATGTCCACATCTGGGATTGTCAATATATGGCTCTTCACCTAATCCTTTGAAATATGAGAGTTGAGAATTTTGGATAGACACCTTTTCTTTGGATTCATTTAATTCCCATAGTTGGCATCCAGTTTATGCTCTGGGGTTTGCAAGTCTTGACTGTCATCTACTTTTGAAGTTGCTTACAGTACCAAAATTGCACTTTTCACTTAAGAAATGGATGTGCATCCAGCTCTTGGACACTGAATTTATCAATTTCACTATAAAAACTTTGTATTACATTCCTAAATTTAAAGACATTGCTGTAATACTAGATCTAGAAAAATATGAAAGCTCATTACATCTGTTGCAAATATTATTCTAGGATCATAAATAGAAGAATGGGTGTTAATTGTTACAAATTGAAACAATCCCCCTCCCTTTTATTAATCGATTGCTGACATGGCATGATCATGCCTTACCTGGCGGCAACAGCTGAGTGTTCCTCAATCAGCTTCTCCTCTTGCAGGGTGGTAGAGGCTTTCCACAAAGGCATTGGTTGTGTGCATAAGCAACTGCAGGAAAGATGTTGAAGGGTCTTCCTTGTGGAATCAGTCCACAAAGCCTGTTGGCCCTGAAATTTACATGCCTAATTTTCACTAGCCCAAGAAAGCTATCTGGGATTTTTCCTGTTAGCCCATTGATCGAGAGGTCCAGCCATTCCAAGCTCAGCAACTCTCCCAAAGTTGTGGGGATGGGGCCATTGAACTTGTTCCTAGAAAGATCCAACCTTTCCAAGTGAGCAAGCTTTAAAATTGAACTTGGGATCTGTCCTGTTACCTGATTACTGGACAGGTCGAGCCATCTCAGCCAGAGTTTTTCACCATACAAGCCTTCACTAAATTCAGGGAACCCACCTGTAATTCTGTTGTTTGAGAGCTTCACTTGCTCCAAGCCTGTCATGTTTGTGAAGAAATTTCCGAACGCCCCTGTTATCTGATTGTCAGATAGGTCTATGGTGCTCAAGGAATCAGGCTGTGTGAAGTGTGGGAGGTTTCCTTGGAGACTACAACCTGCTAGGTGAACTTCATTTAGCTTTTTATCCTTGATCCAATCAGGAACATTCCCCAAATGCAGGTTATTGTAGGACAGGTCTATGGATAGAAGAGAAGGCAAGCCATTTCCAAGGGCACCAGGCAAAGGGCCAGCAAGCCTATTTCTAGCAACATTGAAACTCCACAGCTTTGGTAGCAGGACAAGAGATTCTGGAATGGGGCCTGTGAGAAGATTGTTGCTCAAATCAAGGGTCATAAGGGTTTTCAAGCTGCCAATCTGACTTGGGATTTCACCTGTAAGCTTGTTGTTGCTCAGTGATATGTCCAAAATCTTGGGTAAACCAGAAATTGAACTGGGTATTGGTCCTGAGAATTGATTGCTTGAAAGGTTCAGATTGGTCAGGTCTGGAAGCTGACCCAGAAAAGATGGAATAACTCCAGAAAGATTGTTGTTGCTCAGATCAAGAAGCTGCAACAGGTGGAGGTTTTTGAAGGTGGGTGGGACTGGACCTGTAAGGATATTGCTTCCCATATTTAACAAGATCAAACCAGTCAGGTTCCCTAAACTAGGGAGCAGCTGCCCTTGGAAACGGTTTCCAGTCAGTGAAAGTGCTTTCAGTGATTGGAACTCACCTAAACTGGAAGGGATGGGTCCTTTAAGCATCAAGTTCTCAATTGCCAACCCTGTGACCCTTTCATTTTCACATTGAACCCCTTCCCACTCTTCACTGCAGCATTCAGACCCAACCCATGAAGAGAGGGAGCCTGCATTGGCCTTCAAGATGCTGGCCTTGACTCTTAGAAGGGCAGCTCTGTCTCCTTCTGTGCAAGCACCCACCTGAAGATCAGACTGGAAGAACTCAAGGCCCAAAGAGAAGATGATGAAGAGCTTGAATACCCATCTCAGACTCTGCATGTTGTTGGAAGTGGTTTTGAATCTGTTTGGGGAGAATGCTGCAAAGTACATGGGTTCCTCCTTGTGTGGGCTTGTTACAGCTGATACATATAATATAAAAATGAGCTCAAAAGCAAACTTGGGTTTTATTTTTCTTCACTTGGGGTGGAAGGTAGAATGATGGAAAGGGGTTGTGAGGAGCATATACGGTCAGGTCAGTGCCTTTTGGAATTTGGGGGGGCCTCTCATCTCATTTTTATAAGCAGGGAGGTTTTGGAGAGTTAAGGGGAATAGGAATTCAATTTTAGTTACATAGTTATTGTTATTTAAGTTATGTTCACATGGATTTTCGTGACAAGAGTGGGGTCACGTGGGATTCTATTTCATTCCGAACGTTGGAGCGCCATGTATTCAAATTCCATGTCCTACTGATCATGTGATGCCAAGCGAATCCGTTGTGTAAGTACTAGGTTGTAAACTCATGAAACAGGACCATCATTTAAGCAACAAACATAACCATCAATCTATATCTCAATCTATATCTCGAACTCTACCGTTTCACTGCTTCTCATTCTAGGTACCCGACTTAAAGGTGGGGTTTAAGGATTTTGTCCTGATCCTCTAAGATCATTGTGGATCTCTCGCACATTCAAACTGTTCAAAATAATTGTTTCTTTGGACATTTGCTTCCCAACTAATTTCATATACAGTAAGTTAGGTTTATTATTCAATTGATTTGAGTAGAACATGTGAAAGAACATACAAATAAGAGCGTGAAATCATGTGCTTTATTTGTGATCAATTTTATGGTGTATTTAATCTCTATTGGTGTAAGTCATAGAGCCAATATTGTTGGTTAACTGATATGATCTTATTGATGGATTTATATATTTGGCCATTTAAGGTTTAGAAGGATCCTAATATTGTTGATATTGTTAGCGTAATCCTTCTTCTTCCTTTTTTTTTTTTTGTTAAAATGGTGTGTATTAAGCGTTAGTTTATGTAGGTATTATAGTCAAAGACCGTACAAGATTAATGGCTAGACAAGATTGATCAAGTTGATTATTTTGGTGAACCCTAATGGAATGGCTATAGTCAATTGATGAAGGCAACACGCTATACAGGTCCTTTTATAGAAAAATGGGGGATTCCATACAAGCCCTTTCATAAAAGAATCTAATTTAGAAGAACTATGCAAAGTAAACTCACAAAATGCGTCCGACCTATTAGGCTAAGATACCACTTGTAGGATCTTACACTCCCGTTGAGCTACCACTTATCCCAAAATTAATTGGTGATGGGAAATGGCATAACAATGGTTTTATGGTGAGGGCAATGATTCTACCATAATCATGACCTCTCAAGAGCGAGGGTGGACGTTGACCTCAACAAAGTCTATGAGCCTCATATTTGTCCACGTGACTTGACATGAATACCTGCCAATTGAAGGTTAGGAATTTTTTTTTCCGTCTTGGGTGATTTTGTGTGGCCTTGCCATGTGAAGGGTGGTATCTAAAATGTTGGCCCCATTTCTAGAAACCTTTATCCAAACAAATTGGTATTTGTCCCCTATTTCCATGGATCTTACTATTTTCAGCCAGCACATAAAAGAAAAAGGTTGACAAATAGGCATTATCCCTGTTTCCATGGATCTAACTATTTTCAGTCAGCACATAAAAGAAAAAGGTTGATAATATAATATGAATGAACAGACTAATCAGTTATCTTCTCTCATACTTTTGTCCTTTTACTTTACTAAAACAATATGCTAATGAGGTCTATCATTTTGCTAATCACACCACACCCTCTACAAGTTTCCAAAAGATGGAACATGACAACCCCATTACCCAGCCTGTGAAGATTTGCTAGGGAGGGCTAGGAGAGATGGTCAAGATCTCAACGGTTGTGATTTTCTTGGAATTGGTGTTGGGAATGAGTTGGAATGGAGAGTGCTCTTTTCTAACTGTCCCATGTGTGGTTGTATGCTCTTTTGGCCCAGCCGAAATTTAATTTGGTATCTTGTTCAGTGATTTTGAAATCCCTTTGCTTCCTTTCTCACTCGAAGACAATGGTATTGGTTGGTACTCTCCTCTCTTTCTCTAGTGAGATATGATGGTCTCTTTGTTGGCTTATGCCAGCCAATGGGTACCTTTTGATGCCCTCTGGCGCTGCGCTAATTGCGGAAGAACAATATTGGTTGTGTCAAGTGGACGGTTTGGTTAAGTTGGGACACTGGCTGATGTTGAAATGTTTGTGATCAATATAAAAACTAAGCCGATGTGGTCGAGTTCTGCATGACAGCTTTGCAGGGTTTGTAGTTGATGATGCCTTTAATATAATGTTCTGTTATTTGGATGGCAGGGATTGAAAATCAACACCATTTTTGCGTGGGACTCAACTAGGTGAAAGTTTTGACTGTATAGTAAAACTAAAACCTAAACTTTAGAAAACCCAAGGGACTTATAAATTTTCTACCAAATTTGATTCAAGTTCCATTAAGTAGAGAAATGAGGGGTTTTTAGTTGATTGGCAACCTTGCTTCTCATCCGGACGGCCTGGATTGGTCTTTAGATATGCTCTCTCCCACACGTACGGGTGTTTTTTTCCATGTTTGCAGACGACCTCTCCCAACGTGTGTGTGGGTGCTCTCCCTGCCACTATTGGTGCTCTCATGGGTCATAGTCCCCTTCGCCGGGGCACTCCAAAAGAAAAGAGTTCTATTGAGTAGGGAATGTAATTGTGCTTTAAAGGATGTCAATTTTCAAAATTTACATTGAGTCTGGTTTGCCAAAGCCGCTTCTTTTTCTTTTTCCTTTTTTGAAAAATATATCCACCTCCATTGAGTCTGGTTTGAATGCATAAGAATCAAGAAAGTAAGGTAAAACTTGGATTTGTATGTTGTTGGGAGACGCCAAGTATCAATCTAATCAAAAGATTTAGCCTTTAATTTTGTGTCCTCAAAATTCAGTAGGTATATATGAAATTTTTATTAAGATAAAATGATGACAAGTGTTCACAAGTGTCAAACTACACCCAGTGGCAAGTCAAGTTGGGTGGGTAGGTGTGACTTGTGAGGGCCTCCTTAAGTATGCGAAGGAATTTGGTAGAAAAAAGAAAATAGGACACATGCATGGGTGGCATCATGATTCATGTAGCATTTGTCAATTTTTTTATATGTATATAACCCAATATATGTATGGGGGCCCTCATATATATACATATATATCGGCATATTTCTATAATGAAATTTACTGAATTTATATGTTGAGAATTTATAAATTCTTCGAAAGTTGTTCGTTGGGTTTTGTTTCTTTATCGTAACTTCTAATTGAAATTCATGTTGTCAGAAATTCAAATACGGTTATCCCCTAGATTTTCTTTATATTGTATTTTTTTTTATTAGAATTCTGAATTTCAGCCACATAAGAAGTCAAAAGTAAGCTTTGGAGTTTTAGATTTCCAACCTTTTGGGCATTTTTGGATGCTTAGGTGGAAGGAAAGTTCTTGGAATTCCAATAGAGTAATAGGCCCTTGGGATGACATTCCTAAATTTGCCTCTTTGGTAGAGAGCATCTATAAATGTTAAGGAGGCTAAAATTTTGAGAATTTCAAAAGTCATTTGAGATTTTTTAGGTGGCTGGAATTTGAAATTCAAGTAAAAGAAATTGACATTTTCAAAAGTCAAGAGAGAAGCGATCGTATCATGTCTATGAATTCCAGACATTATAAATTCCCGTAAGGAATACAAGTAAAAGATCAATCCTTCCCATTTGTTTCATGAAACTGAATACATTGAAATTCTAAGAAATCTATTTCTAAAAGTGCACAAAACTGAGAAAGATAAAGGAGAATATTCATAGATGGCTGTAAAATAGTCTCTCTTAGGGCTTGTTTGTGTGCAATAAAATACATAGAAACTCAATACATAGTAGTTTTTTTTATAAGACGTTGAAAATGAAGATAGTTATTCATTTCTCATCTTCCTTTGATTTTATTTTCAAAGAAGGAAATGTTATTTGATACTCATTTTTTGAAACTCATGTTTGATCTTCATTTTTAACAAAATTCAAAAAATATAATACTATGTATTTTTATACAAACAGCCATCACCTTAATGATAGTTAAGTGGAGATGAAAAATGATTTACTTGGCTGATGGCTAAATATTCATTCACCATCACCTCTTAATTCATTTTCCATTAAAAAATAAATTATTTGATAGCCAAATCTGAACCCTTTTATTTCTTTTATGTTAGCCACTTTAAAAATACTTCTCTAGCATAAATGCACCATGTAATTACATACATTTATTTATACACAAGTTCATGGTAGTTCGAGTTTGGCCAGGACAAATGAAAGTTGCACCTATGTGTCGGGGGGAGAGAGGAACCAAGAAGGTGTTGGGGTTGACCATGGCCCCTAAAAAAAAAACAATCTATTTCTCTTAATTTTTATATATAACCCTTTTAATCATTTATTATTAAGGATGTAAATGGGTACTCGATTCTCTGATTACTCGGAGATTCTGACTAATTAAAAACCCGGTCTGCGTCTTTATTTAGGCCCCGATGAGTAAATGGGTCCGGGTCCGGTTCCACCTTGTTTGGTTCTTACCCGTGGACCCAAGACCCGACATATTACCTTAATTTTCAAAAATCTCTCCTAAAAATCATGTTTTTTTTTTAATATCATTTTCTACCTAAACCTAGACCCGGATCTAGACCCGTCTCATATATGGTTCCGGAGCTAAGAAATCGATTATGAAATGGTTCCTAGTCCGGATTCGGTTCCACTTTCTCCTTAACTGTTCTAGTTCCGAGTCCACCATGGTCCCAGACCAGAACCAACCCATTTACAACCCTATTAATTATATTGAGACTCTTCCTATTCATTCACCTAAGCACGGAGCAATCAATTCAATATAGCAAGGTTGTGTTGGGTTTTGCTCCCATCTAAATGGACCAGACTCTTGGATAGAGGGTTCGAGACGTTCCATTGATCTTGAATTTGATATCTGAGCAAGATGGATCTTCCCATCATCAGTGGAGCCCACAGAAAGACCATTGAAGAAAATGCAAATGAGCAGCGTCCCTCTTCCCTACTCATGAAAGATTTTCCTAGCCTCCCACTTCTCTTAATTTGTAATCTTAGGTCCTGACCTCACCTCACCTCACCCCCTCCAACCTTGAAGACTGAAGAAGAGGACCTCACATCATTGATCATGCAACGCCCATCTTCAACGCACGTTGGTATGGAGATGACACCGATTTGACAGACATGGAGAGAGAGGAACAAATGCATGTGACCTGTCCCTCAGACCCTCACCTTTTCAATGGGATTTCATCTGTCTTTGGGACCACCTTCTGTGTGTAATGTATGGTGCAGTTCGGCCCAACAGTCTAGTTAAGCCTTATCTGCTCAATTCATGGTTTTACCCACCCATTTGCAATGCCTTCTGACTTCAATTTTTGTATGTGTAATTCTATAACTTAGCTATCAGATTTCATATAATTAAGCTAACGGCTAGGAACAGTAGCTTTTGTAGGATGACATTTAAGAGTGTTTTGGAGAGTTCTTTCTGGAGAATCTAAAAAATTCAAGAATTTGAAATTTTCCTGTGTAATTATGCTTATAAAAGTCTTAGGCCAGGACTTTTGCTTTTAATCAGGAAACCTCAGATCCCAATGCAAATAGGTCATATTGCAACTTGTCATGAGTGGGGATTATCTAATCTTAAAGAAGGTATAAATCTTCAGATTAGGCATTTATTAAAACTTCACATGCAATTATTATTATGACAAACACTAATAAGGAACATGAGACAAAAGCTCATGGTTTTGTTAAGGCTTTAAAATGTTAAAAACCTATGGATTGGTGAGCATAGACAGAACTATTCTTTGCCTTTCACCTAGGCTCATAATAGGGTGCCTCATAAAAGCCGCACCATAGCCTGGAAAAAAAAAAAAAAAAAAAACTTAGAGTCATGCTTATTCCTTTTTCTTTTTCTTTTTTTTCTTTTTTATTTTTTTGGGTAAGAACATCTTGGGTCATGTTGATAAGCTCATGGGCAGTGATGAAATTTGATTGAATTAATAATAGGATCTAATTGGGTCCTTGTTAAAGGACCATGAACTTATGGTGCAATCAACTCACACTTATGGTGCAATCAACACAATTGATCCCACTTATGATTAAGTTACATAACCACCCCATGAATTGCCACAAGTCTAAATTTGAAGCTTATTATTTAGTTGTTATTCACCTTTAGATTGGGATTTATATAAAAGATACATTAAAAAACCATTAAACTTGAGGGTCATAAATTAAGAAATTAGGACCATGGAACCAAGCATGGACCCGGCTTAAAATCGGTCAGAAAATTGGAAGAGTCCTGCTACATGAACCGAATTTTGGGACCGGTCCAAAGATCGGTCCTAAAATTCGGTCCAAGTAGACTTTTTCAAATTGGAAACCCATACATGATTTTTTAAGTTTTAGTCCATTGGATGGCAAAGTTTTTGGGACTGGGACATCTTAAGAAAAAAAAAAAGAAGGAAGTGGCGGGACATTGCTTGTAGTCTGGTGTAAAGCAAGTATGAAATAGATGATCTGCACTTCCTTCTTTCAATCACTATGTGGACTCCATCCAGCAAAGTGCTGGAGCAGATCTGGGCTCGTATGGGCCTAAATGATGATTCTAATGATGCTTAAATTCCTGAATTTAGAATTTTCATGATACCTAATGATGATGTTAATGTTTGAATATTCTCAAATAATTCATATATGAGAATCAATGGTATCAATTGTTTGAATATTGTCAGAAAAAGGACAGAAAATCTACCAACTAGGAAAGTAGGGTCAGCATTGTTAGAAGCTTATTATATGAGTTGAAAAGATCACACGGTTGAAAAACTCTTGTACCACTTCACCCTTGAAATTGAAATCCTAGGAATAGTATTTAAGCAAAACAAAGAAATTATGAAAATTTGATTTCTTTCTGATTTCTTTTTAAGACAGAGATGCTATTACTCTTGTTCCAGCACCAGATAAGCTGAAATATGAATTTCTTCCATCCAAATGCTGTTCCCATATATCTTGTGGCTTTCCTTCAGTGTCCCAGGCTTTAATCCATTATATTTTCTCTTTAAGGTAGTCTCTTGCTGCCGTTTTCTTATGGCAAAACTCTTTTTTTTTTTTTTTTTTTTACTCACGCCCGGGTCCCACAGCCCACACATGTGGAAAGATGGAAGCCCACGCTAAAGGAGGGAGAGCCCGTATACGTGGGAAGAGTGGCATATGCAAGAATCAATCTTTGAGTAAGTAGGTGAGATGCGGGATTGCCAACCGGCTGAGCAATCCTTTATTTTTCTATAAAAACTTATTTAAGAAGTGAGAGGTGCCCACTAAGTTTAATATCATACTTTTCACTTAACTGCACTGTATTTGATCTATATTTTCTATTTCAATGGGAGCAGGCTTCTTTCTTATTATTTGAGATTTCTCTAAGATGTGAGAGCAAGCTTCTTTCTTCGTTTTTGGGTCGATCTGATGGGTACCTCATTCCTAATCTTAGACATCCATCAATAAGATGACCTACAGGCCACAGAAATGATAGATAGTGTCAAACTAAAGTACACGTACGTCCACGTCAACCTACCATCAGACCATGTGTGGCCCACAAGGCCAAGTCAGGCCTATTATCACCATGCCACTGCCAACCTATAGTCAATCATGGGGGGCAGTTCAAGGAGACAATTCTGATCTCCATGACATCATTCCTATTTCCTACGCGGTATAGTCCACTATACTATACTACAATACTATACCTTTACAGCAACCCATTTATTTCCCTTGCTCTCTCTCCTCAAGAATCATCTTCATTCCTTTCTAAACCTATCTAGCTCAATCATCATAACATACAATATAGATAGAAAACGACATAGGTCAATGAATAGCAGCTTGTAAAGCAACCCCCATGAATAAAGAAAGGAGATGGTAGTGTCAAAAAGAAGAAATGGCAGATCAGATGGGGCTGTCTAGCACTGATGGAGCCCAAGTGGGTGAAGTTGAAAGGCTCGACCCTTTCTAAAGTTGGTCCTGACCTATATTTAATCTTGTAGCTGCTTGCCCATCAACTTCAACTGGTTTTGGTGGGGACCCATGATGATTATGGATATAATATGGTTTCCTTTCATTATCTTCAACATGCTCCATACCATACTCTCGAAGTCATTAAAATAAGTTTTTATCTTGGATTCTTTTTTATGACTCTAGAGCTCTAGAGCTCAAGGATGAGTTTGTGAAACAAGGAGATTCTGCAATGGAAAAGAAAGTTACATTTTGGTTTTATGTGCAATCCACTATTTTTTTTTTAAATAAAGTAATTTTCCTCAATGTCGAGAATTTTTATATTTTATGTGAGAGGTTAGAATATTATTGAATTTCTCTCTCGTCCTCATAAAAAACAAAAATGCATAGGGCATGAATTTCAGTCGTTGCACAAATAAGTCCTTTTGGTTTTTGCTTGATTGGTGATGGAAGATTTTCTCTTGCATGCACGGCTCATCTATATGGTCCCGCAAGGTGGGACTTCCCTAAATTTCACATACTCCTTCATTATGACCAGCACTGCCCGAATGAACTGCAGAACACATAATAATATGTCCTCTTAGTAAATTCACATCGATTAAGCAGGTATAGGTCTGATCAAATTTGTGAGTGTTGTACTTGGTGAGCTCATTGTTTTAGTATAAAAATAATGATGATGATAAATAACGCGTGCGAGTATGGGTGTAAATTTTCTTTTGAGTGCAATTTAGATTGAGTTGTGTAACCAATTTTCTTATTTAGTTTTATTTTCTAAGATTACAAATTTGTGAAAATCTTAATGTGGAGCATAAGCATAGTTTATATACGATGTACTGCAAAATATATGTATGTTTTTTAATAGATCGGGTGCCTAAGGTCCGAACCTGAACCCAAGCCAAGTTTAATGTGGGTTGACATCTTATCCTCAGCTGAACTGGAACCTGAAAAAGGCCCAACTTCTTACACAAGAAAAACTAGGTAATGGTCCTCATATAGTTCTTGAATTGAAGTCGGGCTTGAACAGAGCTTTATGATAGGGTCGGGTTAACTGGGTTGACCCATACAGCATCCATGTCGCGTGACTCAGTTCGGGTCGAACCTTATGAATTACGGTGTCAATTTGGATTGGGTTGGGGATATGACCTGACCTGTTTTCAAAAACAGGTTGCATATGGGTTGGGCTCGAAGTTGTGGATCCCACCTTTTGACCCAACCCATCTTGACAAGTCTTCATCCATTTGTCATCCTTAATTGACTGCAAATGCTGTTTTCCTTTCTAAATGCAAATTTAGGAATTAAATATACCTTCTTACAGCAAAATATAATGAGGGTTTAGTTATCAATCATATTTCAAAAGTTCGAGAACTAGGAAAAAAAATCTTCTTATCGGAGGGTAATCTATGGGGTATCCCCCTTTATTTTTATTTTTATTTTTTTTTTGGGAATTTTGCATCTCTTTGATAGTTCGATAGGAATGTTTGCATGCGAAAGTTTGCACAACCGAAATTTCGCTCTAGAACTAATAAACGAAAGAGGACAAACAAAAAGGCGAAGTTGTGGAATTTCATATGAGAATTCACTTTCTTTGTAAATTCAAACTTCATATCAAATCATGTCTCTTTGAACCCACCTTCTACATGAAATAATTGTATTACATATTTGGGTTTTTTTATAGTAAAATTATTGAAATAGCCCTTAAAATGATCCACATATTCTAGAAGTACAAATGCTTTTCCGAAATCAGTGTTTGGAGAATTCCATTAACAAGGCTAATCTCCATACAAGTTTTTTTCTCAAATTCTTCCAATCAAACCTACCCTTGTATAATAATGGTACTAAACGATATACATTCCATTTTGGAAATGATACCAAACCTCAAGCTCTCTACAAACTGCTGAATCATAAATGTCCTGTTAGCAGGGCATTTCTAGACGTTGTGCAGATTAGGGAAGTTCATAAATGATAACTCTTCATTGCCTGATTTTTAAGGATTCAGATCTCTTGTTTGGACCAATCAAGGGATGCCATATGGGGGAGAAAATATCAAATCAGATAACATTACATCTTCTCCAATAAAATAAATTTCCACTCCCCTATATGGCACTCCCGATTGATTCAAATAGGAGATCCGTTCTTAATTTTTAAACAATAACTATAAGGTTCCGGATACCCTATTTCGTCCAACGAATCAGGAGGAGACATGCGGGCAGAGGAAAGAAAAATTGATTTTCATTCCTTTGCACCATGCACCTTGATTCATGGGGATCCGTATTTATTCTTCACCATGTGTAGTGAAAGACATCTCTTTTTGAGAAGTTTTAAATATAAAAGTGATTTTTGTACTTTTTTTTATAAAAGATTTTTTTTTCTATTTGAAACTTTTTAAAGTAGAGTGTCCCTCACCTAGGGAGAGAATGCACTTAAATACCCCTTTTAAGTAAAAGTCAAAAGAGCTAGTACCTCTTATCATTGCAATTTGCAACCATCACCACAGTTTTCTGTGCACTGAATTGAGTCTTATCAATAAACTGCTATTCTAGGCTTCTAGCATTGTCCTATACTAGTCAATCCCCGTGAGTGTGACATAGGATAGGGAGGGGCCCCATCTTCTGACCTAACACAGAAAATGATATGGCAATAATTTCTAAGACCTATGCCTGAAGGAACTGCCCTATTACTCAGGCTAGAGTTCGAGCCTTCACAGGGCCAATTAAAACATTCCCATCAGAATAATTTGCCAGTTGTATAGTAGTACCTCCACTATGCTTATTGTCTCAATTTTTTCTCATTCCACAAGTTTGTATCATCTTTTTCTGCATTGATTCACCTGATCGATAAGGACGTGGGACTCGGCGAGGTCCAAAGCGCCCCAGACATAAGCAAGCAAGACAAGTAGGCCGCTCAGCATGAAATAATTCTCCGATAACCCAAGCCCAGTATCCACATTAAGTGGTATGCTTTGATCAAATCTGACGACTTTAAAATACGTCACGTGAGATTAAGGTTATCCTATATATATATATATATATATATATATATGTATATATGTATGAGTTTAAGAGTTGGATGTTCCTAATGTAAGACTCATAGTAGTCCATAGTCTCAAAGAGACAAGTATGCAAGCAAACGAGACAAGCACATTCAAGAATCGATCTCTGCGTAGCGGTGTGACACACGCGGAGTTACAAACCAATCGAGCAACCCCTTGTTAATGTTGAGCATCCCAATGATGGTTGAGGCCATTCAATCTCTATTAATCTAACAATAAATTGTTGATGGATGGGCTGGATTACTGATTGGGCCACTTTTATGTCATACACCATCTACTACTTTATAAGAGCAACTTTGTGCATTACACTAGTCTTAATAACCATGCCATGTTCTTTTTGCTATGAGACTTGGAGGGGGAGATATAAGTATAACACACTCAGATAAGATTTCCTTTAAAGTAGATCTATATCCTTAGGTCGTAGATTTTAATTTCTTCACCTAACTAACCACTTTTTTTGGAAGGAAGCTTAGTGGGGCATGGCTCTTGGGTATTTTGGTCGGGTCCATTGTTCATTATGCAATGGATCTTGGGACTTTTGCTTTCCTTTCAATTCCATGATTAAATTTATCCTTTTATAGGACATATCAAATTCCTAGGCTTACAAAGCCATGATCGTTAGTTGAGTGTACTCTACATCCAAATCAAATGATTCAATACATTGCTATTAAGAAATTACTTATTCTTATTCGCACAAAACTTTATATAATTGTGTTACAAAAGGAGAACTCTCACAGCTCTGAATTCTTACGATTTCTAGAGTCTCGGTTTTAAAACGCATCATATTGAGTTAACATGGGATTTGACTTATAAGCTCATGATCAGGACTTGGACAAAGCCTCGCGGTTCTACAGAAGCACTCCACCCGTACTTCGTAGATTCTCCTTTCTTGGCGCACAGGATCACTTGACCTTGTCTTACCTCAAGAGATTACCCAGACGGATTGGGGTCTCACAAGAACAAATAATAAAAGTTGTCTTAATCCTTACCAGATGTTTGATACATGGAATTTCATATGAAAATTCACTTTCTTTGGAAATCTCAATTCCCAGTGGACCATGTCTTTTTGAATTCACAGTTCAAAGAGGATTATATGAAGCAATCGAGTTGCATCAGTAAAATAGCAAATGCCTTTTCGAGAGTAGTGTTTAGAGAATTCAAATAACAATGCTTTTGACAAGATTTGAAAGGGTTTTAGAAGTCTCAACATAAGAATTTCTCAAATTCTTGCTAGCAATGATACTCATTAGAAAGATCTCTATGAAGAAGGGCATGATTTGGGGTCAGAGGAGAGGAACCATGATTGGCCACAATTGAAATGTTAGTACAATGACATGTTCATGAACTGTTTCTTTCCACACCGTTTTGTCCACGCATTAAGTATTCCATTCGAGTACAACAGTAAATTTTACTTACTGCTTGCTGGTAATGCACTCGAGTATAACATTGAGTTTTACTTACTGCTTACTGCTCCAATGATAATAGATACGTGGATGACAAGGTAGAAGAAGAAAATGAAGTCATCCTAGTCTATAGAAGAAGAAAATGAAGTTTTCCTAGTCAAGGCATTGATGGCTTGTGCTCCATGATAACACTAGAGAAAAGGAAAGGCAATAACCAGTACAATAGATAAGCACTCAAGGCTAGTAATCTCCTCATCCCATCTGTCATCAGATGAGTATTGAAAGTTTCTCTATCTGGTGTGCCTTTTGTTCTCCAATTCAAGATTTCAGAGGATGATGATAGCACAGGAAACTGATTTTGTGATGGATCAAGAAATGGTTTCTCCAAGGGCCTTGTGTCATGCCTGGGGCTGTCTGCATGGGTCCAAGTCTGAGACAGACAGATTGAAGGGTCCGAATATTGGTTTGGGTGGGACACAGAACTTAGATCTCTAGGTTCGAGCCTGCCTGATTAGAAATAAAATTGGTTGAATATCTAGAATTATAGAATATTAACAAATAACTATCAAATAATCTTTCTTTTGCTAATCCCAATTGTGCATTTCGGTATGAGATAGATAAGCCCTATAAACTCGCTTTGAATGCTCTCAGAGCTATGAATAATCAATTGGGAGTTCTCATCTCCCTTGTATAGACCAATCTTGAAAGCCTACGATTATCGTGAGCTCTTCTTGTCCTACAATCATGTATCTCTTGATCGGAGAGGGAGTTTTGCTAAACAAAAGCCTGATGTTAATCCAAACTCTTATATGGTCACAAATCCGAATTAGGAGTACTCTACCAAATCAAGACTTATGGGAGTCAATCCTCGGCATATCTAGCGTGAGCCACATGGTAGTTGGGTTAGATGATTTTACAACACTATTTGATCAAAATTAAATGAAGGGACAGTTAGAAATAAATACCTAAGCATCAACCTAGAAATCCAATACCTACGAAAGTCAAAGTCCCATCAGCTTCTCAACTTATATCATTCACCTCTTATCTCTTTAATAATCTTTTGGTGGAGCTCATTTCATAATCTATAAATTCAAGTCCTATCTATTCTATAAATAAAGGCCTATTACTAATACAATTTTTTTTTTTTTTAGTATCTCAGCAAATGGGGTTGAGACACATAAGAAAGCGTACACTGCATAGGCGAGGAGAGAGCCCTGCACTCATGGGAAAAGAGCATGTTAGTTATCTAGGAAAAAAATTCATTTCGTCAAAACTCTTTTCAAATAACTTAAAACCAACAACCCAAACTACCATTAAAAGAAAAAAAAAAAAAAACCCCTTCCCGGTAAAGAGTATAATAGTTGTTTAGTTTGTTTAGTTGATCAGTTCGGACAGAAATAAGTTCTTTTTTTATATTAAATATTTCTTGAGGTTTTGATATATTAGTCATCTTTAAACCCGATTTTTCCAATTTTATGACCGGAACATAAATAATGTTATCAAAGTCGTTGGACTCTATTCAATATATTTTTAGCTTTTTTGCCCCAGAACCCTTGATACAATGGAAAGAATGTATGTCAAAGCTGAAACTAATAAATCTCATGATTTCACAGGACCCTCCCATGATGTAATGGCTTTTATGCAACATCTTAGGAAAATTATTTTTCCGAATGATAAAACTTGAGAAATAATGGCTAGAAATGTATTTACTTTCACATAATGTCATTTTTCGTATTATGTAAAAAACAAATTTGCATGTTGGTTGCAAAAAGTGCAAGATACATAAACTGATAAATCCGATAATATATCATGGGATATGATACAAAAAAGTTTTTTAAAAAATATTGACCAAAGTCAAACTACTCTGGTAGCATTATCTGAATTTCAGTCATGAAATTGGAAAAACTGAATTTAAGAAGGACTAATATGTTAAAAACCCATATTTCTTTATATGCTTTATTTATTGTAACATGTGGTTACCTTATGCTTAATTAATTGGTATCTTTTATAGTAAGATACATATTGTATTATCTCACACTCAAAATGATAACTTTGTAAACTTTCTCCTCATCCTCCTGAAATATTGACTTCCATTTTCTTCTCATATCATTGGTTTCTTGAGTCTCATTTGTGGGCCTTGTGGCACCTACATGTGGGCCTAAATGGGCCCACATTCCAACACACCCACGGACTCAGACCAGGCCTTTATTACCATCACAAAGTGGTGCCTTAAATGTCAGTTACCTACCCCACCTTTCTCAATGCTACAAAATCTTCATATTTCTTTGTTCATCTTCAATCCGCCTCTTCTTTTTTTTTTTGGGTAGCCATCTCAGAGGCTGGGCCTCTTGAGAGACTCGCACATGAGGAGATAGGAAACTCGCACAAACAAGGAGATAGGAAAGTCGCACAAGCGACTTTCTTAAAAGCCGCTTAAGTGCCTCTCAGGAATGGGTCACTATACAGAAAAGTTTTGAAATTATGTCTGTTAATAGGCAGAATTAAGGTTGGATTCACTTGCGTTGAGTCCTGGGCCCGTTTAGAGTCTCACATGGACCCTAAAACCCAGACCCAGCTGCCCATCTGTGAAATAGGGAGGCTCATGTCTCTCTATTAAAATCAGGTTATTACATTCAAAAATTGTCTTCCAATAGGACAAACCTTATAAAAATTAAGGAGAGAATCATCAAAAGTCTTTTGACATTGCATATATATGTTCTATGTTTATGAGAGCAGAATTGGTACCAAGTGGATCAAGTGGGCCAGAATGATTTGTCCGGATGCATCTGGGCTTGGATGGGTCTGGCATGATTAGTTGGACTTGTAATAATTGACTTGAAATCTTCATTTTAGACTTATGCTACAGTGGACTTGTGGTACCAATGTTTCTAATGTGCAGTTAGTCCCAAGTGGCTCAGGTGGGCCTGAATGATCTGTTATGATGCATCAGGCCTGGATGAACCTTTGTATCTCTTGGGCCCTGCAAGGCCTGGCATGACCTACTGATTAACTGATTAGATTAACCTATTACTTCTTTTCTCGTATAGTCGTAGGAGAACATTCTCCGAACAATCTCTAAGGATAGCTCAGTTGGCCTATGACCACGGTTTAATCTATTACTTCGAAACTGCACTACCACACTAGGGCCACAAGGGATTTACCCGGCACCCCCTGGGCCCGTATGGATTATTCTGTCCCAAAGGGCTGAGACAAGCTCCGTTATTTAAAAAAAAAAAAAAAAAAACAGAGGAAGGAAAAAAAAAGGGAACATTCTCCTAACATATAATATTGAGATTAATCTTAAGTGTCCTAAGATAGAGAATGAAATTGACATGTAATAAGATAAGAAAGGAGGATGAGAAAAAATAATATTTTTTTAGATTCGTTTAATTTTAAAATAAAATTGCTTCGATTGTTCAGATAATGTGCCTTGCAATTGAGAGATTTTTTAACATCAATGCAATAAACATTTACTCATCTTTATCATTATTAGATGACTGATTATCATATTTCTGCTGTTTCTGTTCCCACCTTGTAGATTTTTTGAATATAAAGAGAAGATGCCCTTTTGATTGTCCAAATGAAATGCTAACAAGAGTACAATCTCTACTATGTATGAAGCAGGATTATCATCATCGACCTCTATATTCTTTGCATGGTTTAATGTCAAGAATATAGGGCCTATTTGCCAAATCTTATCTGTTTGAAGTAGATCAATCCAGAATAGATTTTTATATCATTGAGATCTATTTGAGATGGACATTTTAAAAATAGACTGTTTGGTAAGACACATGTGAAACGGATTCCCTTGTTTGAGTACATCCAAAGGTTTATAATTTTTCACATATTTTATAAAATTTATGATGAGATAACACTTGAAACTTGACTTAATAGACATTTTTTTCGCTTTGCAAATAGAACGAATTGTTTGGATCTTGATTTTGAGCCCAATAGAAGTGAAAAAAAAAAAAAAAAAAAAAGCAGCTCTACTAGACTAGACTTTTCACAAATATCTCAAAATATGCAATCATTGAATGGTTGATATTTGAACCTATAGTCATATTTGAGATTTTAAAGATGATGGACCGTTTGGATCGCGATTTAGAGCCCCAAAATAATTACAAAAAAAAAAAAAAAAAACTGGATTACCAGAAAAACACTTGAAACAAAACAAGATTTACTTTGAGTACATCCAAGGCTCGTGGTTTTTAACAAATTTCTTAAGACCCATGATGTGTTAACACCTAAAATCAAATGTTCCAGACTTGATGAACAGTTTGGATCTTATGGCTGCGGCCCACAGAGTCCAAAAAATATAACTCTAATGATCTGGGTATTTTTGTAAATATCTTCAAACCCATGATCGTCCAACGGCTGAAATTTAATCACGTGTCAGTTCTTCACATTTTAAATAGGATAGACAGTTTAGATCAACGTGTAGCGGCCCAGAATAATATTAAATATATAAAAACCGGACTGGCATAGAGTAGCATGAAAGAGATTATTTAACTTGTTTTACATCTAATGGTTCACGATTTTTAATAAATATCTCAAGATCTGTAATGATTTAACACCTTAAACTTGTTCTAATAGTCTTTTGTATTTTTCCGAAGAAGATGAACGGCTTAGATCTTGATTGTGGGGCCCACAGGGTCCCAAAATACAAATCCAACGGTCTAAATTTTTTCACAAATATATCAAAATTCGCAAACATCGAATGGATGAAATCTCATCTCACAGCTTTGCTTGACCTTATAAAGATATCTAACGGCTTAGATCATGAGTTACAGTCCCACAATGAAACAAAAGTGGGGAAAATCGAAGAAGGCAAAAGTAAGTAAATAACACTGTAGCAAGTAAGGTCTTTTCGCTTTAGACTTTCATGCCTGATTCAAATATAGTGGTTTTCATGATTTTGTGAAATAGATGCCTTATGTCTTATCAAACGGTCTAAATGCGATTTCAAACCATTTTAATGCATATAGAGCCTAGAATTAGACTTGCCAAACGGGCACTAAGTGGGAGGCACCAATATTTTGTCTCTTTTTTGGTACCCCAGCTAAAGGGGCTGGATTTAAGACACAGCTTGCATACACACGGAAAAGTAGTTCACTTAAGTGGAAAGGAAGTCCGCACACACGGTAAGAAAACTCACACAAGTGGGAAAGGAGCCCACACAAACAATAAGAGGTGATGTACCCGGGTTTCAAGCCTTAGGCAGGTAGGTAAAAACTAACGCTCATTACCACTCGGGTAAGGACCCAATGTGATTTCACAATAATAAGCACCATTTCAAATATTTATTGTTAGTAAGAGCCGATGTGATTTCACAATATTTATTGTTAGTAATCACAATAATAAGCACCATTTGGCATGTCCAATGTGATTTCAAATATTAAATGGGCCCACTGTAATGACCAATATCGGATGAGTCTCATTATTTTAAACCTTAAATGAATCCTATCTTAATCCCCATCATTAGGTGCGTCCATTGTCATTACTAATTAGTAGGTCCAACTATGGTCAACTATTTCTACTTGTTTCTCCACATTTTGTTCTAGGGATTTGGTGAAATCCTTAAAAAAAAAAGACTAACAATTTAATTTAGGGTGTATTTGTGTAGCCACTTTTACGAAAAAAAAAAAGCAAAAATAGTATAAACTATTTTTGATAGTGCTGAAAATTCCATATTTAGCACAGCCTCTTTCCTGCCGGGGAAAGTATAAAAATAAACTAACTTTCAGCGATTTCAATATGAAAGCATTTCTGATTGGGGCTGGGGAAAGGGGGTCGAACTTGGTTTTCCATGAGACATGTTTTTCGCAACACCACACGAAAGTCTTTAGGGTTTGTAGAAACTTTCATATCTTGTTATGTGACAATTAAATCAGATAATGTTGAAATTCACTGACATTTATGTTTTTTTTTTTTGTTCTCTTTTGTACCTCAGGGCACAGCCAAGGGTTGGGACCCATGAGAGTGCCGCACCTACACAAGCGGGGAGAGAACACCCGCTTAAGACGGAGAAAACATATTCCATAATCAAATACTAGGCAGCTAGATGAGGGGGCGGTGATTTCCACCCACTTGGGCAAACCTCTCATTCTCCATTGATATTTATGTCAAGCGTGTATCCTAGAGTCCATACACCTAAACTGTAGTTGGGAAAAAATGGTTCTCAGCAAGTTTTGGCCAGACTTGGATTAACTCAGTCAAAACTCAGTAAACAAATGGGCCCTTTGTGAAAATCCGAATGATCTGGCCCTCGAAAGATTGACTCTCTGTCAGTAAGCTGGAGCCGAGGCTTATCTAAACCTATAACATCATCCAGATGGGCCATGGTTTTGGTCCAATCTGTTCAAAATCAGAACTTCCCAGGCAAAATTGTGGCCAATGGACAGCTAGCTCTGTATCCTATCTTTCATTTGTCAAAGTCCTCAAGACCTAGAGTAGAGTCCTCCGGTGAAATATACAAATGGTAACACTAATCCTAGAGAAATCTAAAGTGAGACATTGAAATCTCTATCCATCACAGTCATGTCAGTATCATGATCTTTGATTGGGATTTCAGTGTTTCCTTGTGGTATCCACCCAATTCTGATATGTGTATATCCCTCATGACCTTATAAAATCCTTTGCCCATCCTCTGCCAGAAAGGCAATTTCAAAATGTCAGTAGTAATATGCTTTTGTTGATTCCTGACACCTCTCTAATTCCACCAAACTTTACCTTTTGTGGGCCTACAAGGTCATTACAACCTGGGAGAATGCATCAAAAAAAAGACTCCCATCGATATTTGACATCCGACTTTGGGGACCGGTCCACGGATCGGTCCCCAAGTCGGTCCAAATAGCATTTTTGAAAGACTTCTAACTCTCAAGTCCATCCAAATGTGGAGATAGCTATTAGCTTTCGACTTCTAGGGCCTAAAGCAAAGGCCTTTGTGAAAGCCATTGCTTGAATGTTTCTTTGGACATCTTAAAAAGCATGAACAAAGACCCACCCAATGGCTTTATATGGATGTAATCCACCAAGGTGGTGGCTGTGGCTGTGGATCCCCTTGGTCATAATTGAACACTACATGCTAAATATATATATAACATAATATAATCAACAAAGTTTCTTAGTTTTTTTAATATTGTAAAAGTTTCAAAAATAAGAAAAAAGAGACAATAGATATTCATAACAGTTCTAGTTCTGACTGATTTATTGGTTGTTACGTAAAACTTTTACTCCTTGCATTTTGATGTCATAAAACTCAACAAGCTCAATCAAGACTTGTTTGTGCAACAAGAGAATTCCGATCGCTCCCTGAGGATTTTTATTTCTACAGGAGAGAGGAGTTTATATTCCTACCGCTTCAATAGGAAAGCGAAATCCTCTCTATTAAAAAAAAATCCACTTTTTTCTTTTCTTCGAAGAAAGTATGTTGCATTAAACAATTCAATGTTGGGCTCCGCTGAAAATGAGAATAATTTTTCTCATCGCACAAATGCACCCTCAAAGCTGTCCTCCATCCACCATCAGACCCACCAATAGAACATCATTTCTATTAAAGGCACACTTGTGAGAGAGTTTTAAACCTGCTGATTCAACCTAGCAGACTTGACTCGGGAAGTCATTGAGTGGGTCGAGTTGAACGAGTCTTGCCAATTCTGATCAAGTACTAGGCCAGACATGCGGCTTGCTGACTTTTTAACGTTACCCATGTGAGATTGGGTCCATTTGTCAACTGGGCCACTGTGAACATTTTCCAGAACAGCAATAATCAGGTGGGCAGCACATGGGCTCATGCTTTCTTAGCCGTCTATTTTTTTTTTCTCATTATGTGGGCACGTGAAGGATCTTTTTGCATAATTTTAGTCACCTTTTATCACCTTTTCCTCTTGGATTCTTTGCCTCTTTTGACTATGATTAAACTCTCTCCAAAACATTTGACTATTGCTCTCTCTCTTTCTCTTCATTGCATCCAGAGAGACACCCAGACAGTCATCTTCAAACTAAAGCTCTGCTATAAAGCTACATTTATCTCTTTGGAGTTTTAAGCTTTGATTTCTCTATTAGAATACTAGTTATCATGATCCTTTTCTTATTACCTTTCATCACCCCAGAAATAATGACATGCCCCTACTTATTAGGTTCCACTTTTTTACTACCAATCCAAACCCTTTCGGCTGTGAACAAAAAAAATCATCAATCTTATAATAAGAGAAACTTTTCTTATGACATCCAATCTTTACTCTCTCTCTCTCTCTAACATTTCATAGCATTAGTCTAACCCACTAAAGTAATTGGAACTAAAAAAAAAAGAGTATAATTACATTAGTCTCATTCACTTTTAAGTAAGGACTACTACAACTGGAAACCGTATCAAAATCACAGCTTCTTTGCATAGTATTACCACTTACCAATATGGCAAGAGAGAGCAAAATGGCAAGCTATTTACACTTTTTAGCAAGTGTTGGGCCCAAAGCCCACAAACCCATTTGCTGCATCAAATGATATCTGGATCCCTTCCTGTTGAATATTGCCTATGATGGAAAGCCCAGATGAGGATGGAGCAAATGCAAAGCAATATGTCCCCACCTCGTCGACCGGAATAAGAAAATTCCTCGCCGGTAGTGTCAGGACCGGTCCGCCGGAGAAGTAGAATGACACAGTTGGCACTTGCACTATTGCAAACCCAGAGAGATCATAGCACGTGTCGAAGATCGAAACACTGGGGGCCCGTGGAAGGCCCACAGTTCCTGCCATGAATGAGTCTCGCAAGGCCTGATAGGCAGGGTTTGGAAACCTTGTCACCGCCGTTCCGGTGTCCATAACAACGCCTCCTTCCCCAAGTTCGGTCAGCCGGAACATGTCCTCAGGCACGGGCACACGGTCTGCCCCGACACCCAGGCCCGCAAGCCCAATGTAGTAGAAACTCGGTGCCTGCGGGTTCCGCAAGAGCGGGACCCACGTCGCCCCAACCGGCACGGCATCACGGCCAAAAACCAATGACCCATTTGACTCGGTCCCTCGGCTCATGAGGCAGTAGCTGAATGCACCCCCCATCTGGCCACCCAACTGGCCGATGAAGGACATGGACCCTCCGCCGAGGCCCAACAGCCCAGCGGCCCCAACAAAGAGCCCATGGTTCTTGTGGCCGCAACCAATTGCTACATTGTGGACCGCAGTGTCACCGAAGGTGAGGGTCTCAAGGGCCAGGGTGCCCTTCGTATAGGACCCATCACTGTAGGACACCTCATACCGGCACCGGCCGGCATGGCAGCCGGCATTCTCCAGTCTGCCGCAGATGGACGATTGGCAGGACACGCCCGCGAACGACGCTGAGTTGGCCGGGTCGAAGACCGGGTCAGCCTGTTGGTAACATTGAGAACAAGGCTGACATTGTACCCAAACAATGTCACTCCCCGAATCAATAACCATATACTGATCCTTGGCAGGACTACCAACACCAATCCGTACAAAATATTCTCCACTTCCTTCACTCATACCCGACAGAACATCCGACCCAAAATCCGATAAATGATAACCAGAGGCCCTGTCCCCGGTCAGCTGGCGAGTCAAACCTGCAGCCCTATTAACATCTCTCTTGATGCGCTCTTCAAGCTGGTGACGATGGCCGGAGAAATTCCCTGTGAAGATCGAGTCGCGATGGACAACCTTCAGCCACTTTTTCGTGTCATGGTTATGGGCTTTGGAGAATTCTCGATGACCCAATACTTCGGATGGCCGGGTTTTCATGCCGGCGGTCATTTCTCGCACGTTCAACGTCTGAAAACTGACTGCCGGGGAGGCTACGGTGGCGTGGATACCTCCCTGGAAATGCAGCAGCACCACCACCACCAAGAGTTGAGCTACTAAGGCCACCATTTTTGTTTTTCCCTAGTGCTTGTATGGTTTGCAAGCACTTGGGGTTGTCTGGTGATGAGGAGGGATTTATTTGGGTAGGGATGGTGTGAGTGAGAGAAGGAAATAATTGCATGATGGTGTATGTAGTAGGGTTTTGTATTGCCTTGGTTTCTTCTTTATGTTGTTGGATTGAAATGGAGCTGTGTGCTACCACCTTCTTGGTTTGCTTCCTAGTAAGGACAAACAGTCCCTCTACAAATAGCTGTTGAAGTTAGAGTGGGAAGTGGAAAGGTGGTAAGTAATGTACAATGAGGTCATGTAAATATCAGACAATCATACATAGTAAATAGTGTTTAGGGTTAGCCTTTCTATTGAAGCCCATGAAAAGTGGTGTGTGTCATAGTTGTTCTATTGGACTGGAAAAGTATGTCATTTTCTTTATTGGAACATAAAAGCTATCTTTTACTTTTAACTGGGTTTAGTGACACCAGTGAAATACTTTTTAAGTAGATTCAATCAAACCAAGGTATATTGTACTGAGAATAAATTGGTCCAAATGTCATGATTTAAGTTCACATTGATCTGATATTTCCTGAGGAGGATGATGAAGTAATATATTTCAAATGGCCAGCTCATGCTTTTCTTGGCGTTGAAGAGGATCTCATCATTTCAATTGTGGATGTCCAATTCCAGTGGAATTTTGGGGAACATGAATATCCATTCCAAAGCGTGCATTTAATTGAATAATTGAGTTTGAATCCCTTGTCGTGTCTATTACACACTTCCCATGAGAGAGATGTCCGGAACTCTACCGTGGGCCCATAGAATAATAATCTATACTGTTCAAAATGAATGCCGCAATCAATGATGAAGTTTCAAATTTCATTTCAATAGGATTTTAGTCCCATCATATCGAGCACATGACAATAAGATTAGCACAATTTCATGTATTATTTTTATTATCCACTTCTTAACTTTTAGTTATGCAAAAACTTATTTTATTTTCACAATATTTCTCGATAATACTTCACGAGAAAACGCCAAGTTAAATGGCACCATTTTCCCGAGACAATATTTTCCCTAGAATTATTCTAGTGACGACTTGTCTGAGGTGGAGGGAATGGCTCAGTTGTTTGGATATCAAGTTTTTTTACTAGTTGTCTAGGGTTCAATTCCTCAGTTCTCTTCCTAGTCTGCATGAATTCTTTTTCTCGACGTGTGCAAGTAGTTTTCTTCCCCATAATTGGGGTTTAACCCCGTGTGACACTCATAGGTCCAGTACCCTAAGCTAGTAAAAATGGAAAACAAAAATAACTCTTCTGGGATGTGGCCAAATATAGGCCAATTTCTAGCAGCTGTGGGCTCAAGTTATATGATGCTTGTTGACGCACAAGAAAAGTTCAGTGGCCGGGCTGGAAATCGTTCTATGTCATCATGCTCAGGGGTAGATCCAGGCACAAGCATACAGGTGTGGTGACACCCATTAAATTATAGTGCACTTTAAAAAAGTTCGATAAAAGTTGTGATCCATTCTCAAAATTCATAACAAAATTCTCACTTTGTCCTCAAAACTAAACTACCTGTTAAAATTCACACTCCCCAACAAAAATCCTCAATCCACCGCTAATCATGTTTGCAGATATTTGGATCACCCCAGCTACAGTGTGACCACCACATCAACGGCCACTGTCACCCATGACAAAATAAGCTGTCACGAGCAATTGGATAGATGCAAGTTTGAAAAAAACACAATCATCCATCGTCTTTATTGGAAAGAAAATAAAGCCAACATGAGTGGTTGGACAGATCCATCTTTTTATGCAAAGACAATTGTAACCAGTCACTTCACGCCAACACATATAGAGCAGTGTGGATTTTGTAGCCCCTTTTAGCTAGTAGGCCTCACCACACCACAACAGATGGGGCTCACAGGTGTAATATGCAGAAGTTAAACTTAGGATATGATGGTTATTGTTTGGCGCGATGTAAATGGGTCTCCGATTCTCCGACCATCTGGAGGTTTCGACGCGTTAAAAATCGGGTCTGAATCCTTATTTAGGCCCTGATATGTCAATGGGTCAGGGTCCAGGTCCACCTTGGTTCGGACCTATGACCCAACATATTACCTCAATTTTTGAAAATCTCTCTTAAAAACTATATATTTTTTTAATATAATTCTCTATCTAGACGTGGGCTCAGATACAGACCCGTTCCATATATAGTTCTAGTTCCAGAACTAAGAAACTGATTCTAAAACGGTTCCGGATCCGGTTTCACCTTCTCCTTAACTGTTTTGGTTCCGGGTCCACCATGGAGCCGGATCGGAACCGACCCGTTTACAACCCTACTGCTAGGTCCATCAGGGTGGCAATTCCTGACCGGATCCACCAAACCAACCTGACTCGGTAATTGAGAATTTGGGTTGAGTCCCTCTAATGATCTGATTAACGAATGTGATGGGCCCGGGTTGATTCTGTCTTGCCGTTCTATCCACAAACCTCCCCTAAGGCCCTAACCTAACGACTTTTAATATGACCCATCAGCCCGACCCGACTCTTAACTATAATTGTGGGCTTGGGCTTCTTCATTTTATTTCCTTGACTGGATTTGGTAGAGCCTACACCCAAAGTGCTAGACCAAGCTGGCTCAAGCCCAACCTAAGTATATTTCTCTAATGGGTCATTTTTAGATTTGTCATGATCCAGGTACTGAATCTCATGGATCATGCCTTATTCATCTATCCAGAACACACCACCCCACACCCCACACCCCCCACATGTCATGTTTTACCATTTTTATCAAAGTTTCCAATATACCAAACCTTTATAAATCATTGTCAGGAACAGCCTAAGTTGGACAGTTCTAGCTTATAGGACCCCCACTTGAAAGCATCCAAACAATGGAGCCCATTGGGTTGAAAGGTCTCTGTTAAGGCTGATCATCTCTGCAAGGAAAAATGAGAACCATACAATCATGGGAAGTTTTTATTTTTTCTTCTCTTCAACTCCCCTCATCTTATACTAACCCCACCCCTTGTGGCCATGTGAGAATTTACAGTCCAAATTTGACATTCATCTAATCATTACTAACCTTTAGATTAAATCCAACCAAATGATGCCTTCTAAAATCATTAAACTTGGGGCTATGCATAGTGACCTTACCACAATCTAAAAGAGTTAGTAGTTTACACACCCTTCTCTTATTAAGATCTTTCCATCCCTCCACCCTTATAATTATCATGGCCCAGGTGAACCTCACAGGCCCAGTTAGAAGGGTCTTACATGCACCAAGTTTTCGTTGGAATACAAGTATAAAACTCCTCCACGTCTCTTTTTATGTAAAGTTGTTGGGTCTCTGGGTCAAAATTGGGGCACTGGTAACTGAAGCCCAAACTCAAGCTTGAACCCATTTTTTTTCATAAATTTTGTGCAGGTTTCAAATAATGGCCTGACCCAAATCTGAACAGCACAACCTCAATGCCAATTTAACTTTTGGGTGGGCAATCTCTTCTCAGATGCATTAATGGAGGTGATAAAGACAATGGATGGGATAGAGGACTCGGCTATCTCGCATCAAACTTAGGATATTTTGGCACTGAGATCACATTTTGAAATGATCTGTTTTAATCACATTTCTAGATAATCTCTTCTCAGATGCATTAATGGAGGTGATAGAGACAATGGATGGGACAGAGGACTGGGCTATCTCGCATCAAACTATGGATATTTTGGCCCTGAGATCACATTTTGAAATGGTCTGTTTTAATCACATTTCTAGATACATGAACAAGGCATTAGGCAGCCCATGCCTTAGCTAGATTTTTGGTTTTTTTGAGTGACAGGGAGGAGGAATGGTATGATAATTTTCTGGAATTGCTCTCTGATACATTCCCCCTCAGACTAATATTTTTTGGAGAAATTTTTAAATAAGGCCTTAGGTTTCTGCCTTATTTCAAAAAAGGAAACAAGTTTCAAAACTTATCAAATTAGTTGTTAAGTTTTTCAATAAAACTTCAATTAAGGCCATATGGTCATTTAAAGGTATTTCTTTTATGGAAGTTTCTCTCAATTTTTTAAAAATACCTAGAGTACCTTCATTTAAAGCCATAACATGTTTCTAACAGCCACTACATTTAGCCGATCTATGTGGAAATGCTAGTTTTCTTTAATGACTATAAGGCTGTCAGTGAAAAAATTAAAGAAAATATAGAGGAAGAGAAGGGGAGTTTTATTTCATTGAAGGATAATTTGGGTAGTTTAAAAATTTTGAAGAAAAAACTTGCTGGAAAATAGCTTTGAATGGATAAATGTCCTTAATTGAAAACTTCATGAAAAACTTAGGGACTAATTTGAAAAGTTTTAACACTTGTGTCCTTTTTTGAAATAAGGTAAAAAACTTAAGGACTTATTTGAAGTTTTCCCTATTTTTTTTTTAGTTGCCTTCGGATTTGGACCAGCCCAAATTGCAAACGGGCCTCCCATTCCTTTCTCAATTTGTGGAAGTGCAGGTGTTAATCTTTCCAACAACATTGGATTAAACTTTTGAAGAAATCCTGCATACTTATAAAACCTACCATTAGGATGAGATTGTTTGCAACTTCACATGTAAAATGGCTAGAGTTGGACTGGTGTTACTAATAAGCCCACCACAGGAAATCTTATGGCAGATAATTATAATGTTGAATCAGGGATTGAATAAAACTCAGGCCCAGTTCATGGCTGGGCCCGTGGTCCTTATTGTAGTAATAGGTTGTTTCTAGCTATTCATTTGTGGCCCATCTATCTAGACCATTCCCCCTAGCTATTTCTGACCATTCAAAAGTAGACCCATCCAACTGCTGCTCCATAGACCCACTGGTGTTTGGGCAAGATCCATTACTACCACTCATCATTGGTTGGGGTTAGGGGTGGCAATGGATCAGGTCGAATTTGGTTGACCGCGATTGGTAACATTCATGGGGCCCAACCTGAGCCCTACCTGTTCAATAATCAGGTTCAAAACCCTAACCATAACATGACCCAGAAGCCAAAAATGGTCAATCTGAACCTTGAGTTATTCGTTGGAGTTTGCGAGCACAATGAATTGGGTTAGAATTTGGACTGAAGTTGGTTTGCCGAAACGAACTCATCTATTAATCAGGTCAAAAATGTCAACTCAAACTCTACTGGACCTTAATTTATCAGGTTGACATCGGGTTGTGCTGCAGGTCGGGTCAGGCCCTGCCAGTTGCCACCCCTGGCCTTCTTTACTACCCTTGTGTAGATGATGGGCAGTTGCTTACTAGCATGACAGGGCTGGATACATAGGTTTGTATTTTAGGTAAGAGTCAATGCTCTGGGCTAATGTGTATAGGCTTAAATGCCGGGAGCAAGGTGGCATTTTGAAAGAACTGGTCTTGTTCAAACCTTTGAAGAAGGAGAGCAATTCCTCTTTTAGGTAAGGGATGGTTGGGACCGCTCAATGTCCCTGTCCAACCACATGAAAACTCACATATACGAACTCTAATCCTAAATCCATTGCATATTCACACAAGCCTCTTTCAGAAGAAAACATGGGACCCCAATTCCACTTCTGCAAGCAAGCTTTCTTTATAGATTCATTTGGAGTAAATAACCATGATTAGGAGTTCCAAGTTCCCCCTATCACTGCTGATTGGTCACCATGTAAACAAAATATATACTCTTGTTAGTGGTTAGGTTACCCACATTGTAAATGATAAACTAAATTAATTGTAGTATGTTCATACAATAAGATGGCCTCGATAATTAGGGCCTGTTTCTTTACAAACATTTCTAACAGGAATTCAGGCTGTCTGTGGATTCAAGAATTCCTGTCAGAAATTCAATGTTCTTTTAATGGGATTCCCAGTATTTAAGGCAATCAGAATTCTCAAATGCCAAAAAGGTGGAATTCCAAAATGCTAGCCCTTCCAAGAGCATTTCAGAATTCTGGAACTCCGAGAAGTTTGGTTGGAACTCCGGCACCCAACTGTGAACCCTCCTACCAACAATAAAGTGGGTCCATGTTCAAATTTCTAAAATTGAGTCCCACACTTTCATTTCTAAAAGATGGGCCCATGTACCATATATATACCTGAGGTGGGTCCACATTATAATTCTTACAGTTGGGTCCCAAGTTCACAACCACAAAAGGTGGGTCCCATGTACTACAATGCATAAAGTGTATAATTTCAGTCTAGAATTTATGTAGCAATGAAACGGGAGTTTTGTGAAATTCAGAAATTCTCAGGCAAGAATTCAGATGGAAATGAACATAGAATTCAGAAATGACAGAATTCAGTGGCATTTTAAAATTCCAGCATTTGGAATTCCCAGACAACCTCCAAACATAAATTCTAGGAATTCTAGTAAAGAAACAGGCCCTTAGGTAGTAACTAAAAATCAGTTCTATTAAACCTCATTCAAACAACAAACTAATGCATATAATCGAGTTGTTTATCCACTTTAATGACTTTATTAGGTGGTGTACAAATAACCAACACCTAAATTTTTGGGAGCAAGCAGCAAGTACAATATTGAATTTACTTATTTTAATTATGTGACAACCCATGTTCATAAAGTCCAGTATTGTAAGAGTTTGTTAGTTGAACATCTATTAAATACCATCTCCATTTATTCTTGCTAGTAATCACATCAAAGGTTTAAAATTTTTCATTTTCCTTTAACAAAGAAGTGAACTGCTCACGATCATCACCTTAGATTTGGCCGCTAGCAATGCTGTTTGTTTCATGCGAACCCGGGCCCCATTGACATGCCAACTGTCACATGTCACATCTACCCCTGTTCCATTGGCTATTTCTTTCAAACCATCCTTTGTGTTTATTCATTCATACCTTAACCTGCCCCACCTGATGAACAGTCAGCACCATTGACAAGTAATCAATCCGTATTGAAGGGTGTATTTGAATCCCTCTCTGAAAATGTAAGACAATTAAATGGGAGTCCAACGGCAGCATTCCATTCCAAATGCCCCTATTAATAATTTGTAGAATTTGGGTGATGGGTTTGGGTAGTAAACATGATTTCTTTCTGGAAGCCTATTAAGGATGGCGGCTGGGGCAGTAGCATTAAATGGCCCCAACAACACTCACCAGTCCTTTAAAATGGTTGGATGATGACTACATACAGCGGAAACTGTCATTACTACTCCTAATAAAGTCTTAAATGAATAACACTGCAATAATACTTAAGTTAGTTGGGCAGTAGTTGTTATGAAGCAAGATAAGAAGACAAATTAGCCAGTACCGATCACCATTCCTCACACATCTCACACCATACTCCTTTGCTCTCTGCATGCATTTCTTCTCTTTTAACCTCATATTCCCCTCACACCAATTACAGTCAAGTCATTCAAACACCCTTCTCTTCTCACACAATTCCCATTCCTCCATTTCTCTCTCTCTCTCTCTCTCTCTCTCTCTCTCTCTCATGTAACTACCTATTTGCAAGTGTCTTAACAACTTCTTCTTTCTGGGGTTTCTTTCTCTCTTCCTGTATAAAAAGATAACAAGTTTTCTTCTTCTTCTGTGTCTTCTTTACAGTGTTTAACATCTTTTCCTTTTGGGGGTGGCCTTGTAACTTCCCATATAAGAAGATATCTAGTTTTCTTATTCTCTCTCCAATGAAACTTGTCGTTTACAGTGTCTCACAGCTTCTACTATCTTTGGTTTAGAGATAACTAGTTTCTGTCTTCTGTTCTTCTTCATCTTTCTGTAGACTGTCTCTATTTCTTTTGTAGCAGAATATACGGAGGAGAGATGAGAAATTCTACAAACCATGTTAGTATGGAGATAGAGTCTAGTAAGCCACCAGGGAATGGGATGGTGGTTGGGGGATTAAGTCCTCTTAGTGAGACTCTTTGGAAGGAGAAGGCTGGTACTGAATTTATTGGAGACGTGTCGGCGAGGCTCACATGGAAGGATCTGACGGTGACGGTTACACTTAGCAATGGAGATACACAGAATGTATTGGAGGGGCTTACTGGGTATGCAGAGCCGGGGAGCCTGACTGCGCTTATGGGTCCATCCGGCTCGGGGAAGTCTTCGCTGCTTGATGCTCTCGCTGGTCGCCTGGCCACCAATGCATTTCTCTCAGGAACCGTTCTCCTTAATGGAAGGAAGGCAAAGCTGTCATTTGGGACTGCGGTGAGTAGTTTGATCTTACATGAATATGTCTTCTTTTCTCTGTTTTCCACTTAGTAAAACAGAGGAAGTTTATTCTTATGGTTTCAATTGGTTGAAACTTGATGAGTTTTTTGTATTTTAAATCTTACTTGGATGTATTCTCCTTGAAATCAGTTCCATTTTGAGTGGTTTATCAGATTTGATTTATATACATGTAATCAAAATCTTCTATGTTTCATTTAATTGATAACTTACCTCTTGTTTTGGGTTTTGAATGATGCATTTTCTTGCAGACCCCAGGTAGATGAGACAAGTATTAGAAGATGATAATGATGTGGGTGATGGTGATTTGTTTATACCTGTTTACTCTGTTTTGGGTTTTGAATATAAACTTAGTACACATAAGAATTCCATCTGATTGAAATATTCTTAAGTTTGTGTTTTCTTCCTGTATTTTGTGGCCCTCTTCTTCATGAAAATTAGCAGGCCTTCTTCATTGGTAAGCAAGAGAAACTTAAATGAAGAATAGAGATATCAGTTATAGCAATCTCTTGTATTTAAAAACTATATGTTACTTTCCATTTTTGTAATTCAATATTGTTTCTTCTTCTTCTTCTTCTTGTTTTTTGTTAAGGCTTAGCAATTAAGCATAGGGATATTTTCAGGCAAATGATAAAACATTTTCTACAATCTCAGGCATATGTGACCCAAGACGATAACTTGATTGGTACCTTAACGGTTCGGGAAACGATTTCTTACTCTGCCCGCCTGCGTCTCCCTGACAAGATGGAGTGGTCGGAGAAGCGAGCTTTGGTTGAGAGCACAATCATAGAAATGGGTCTTCAAGATTGTGCTGACACAGTGATTGGAAATTGGCATGTGCGCGGTATCAGCGGAGGGGAGAAAAGGAGAGTCAGCATTGCTCTTGAGATCCTTATGAGACCAAGATTGCTCTTCCTCGATGAGCCCACAAGTGGTCTGGATAGGTAGTGACCAAATTCCAAGCTCCCAAGTATTCTCTTCTTCTTTTTTGGAATTTCCAGATGTGAGCAAAAATTGCAAAAGCTCTCTGTCTTCTTACTCTGCCTGTTACTTTGTAGTCAACTGTCATTGTTGTTGTCTTTTAATTCCTTCACTTGATGCCTGTTCATTTCTATTCCTCCACAACTAATGAAACAATTATCATCTTTCATCCAATTTCTCTGCTAAACAACATTAGCTGAGTTTATTAATCTTAGCTGAGTTTATTGATATGTTATTTTTAATGTGTTTCTCATGGTTCTCTTTTTTTTTACTTAGAATATTTCTTTGTGCTACTTCCTATACATGCTTATGTTGGAGATCTAATATTGAAAATTTGGGCAGTGCTTCTGCTTTCTTCGTGACGCAAACACTCCGTGGCTTGTCTAGAGATGGGCGGACTGTTATAGCATCAATTCACCAGCCCAGCAGTGAGGTGTTTGAGCTATTTGATCGCTTGTACTTGTTGTCTGGTGGCAAAACAGTTTACTTTGGAAAGGCTTCAGATGCATATGAGGTAGGAGTAAGACAAGGATTATACTTACTATTTACTTTTAAAGACTTCTAATCTTCATCCTTGCTACAGTTTTTTGCACAAGCTGGTTTCCCTTGCCCCACCCTGAGAAACCCTTCTGATCACTTTCTGAGGTGCATAAACTCAGATTTTGATAAGGTGAAGGCTACTCTAAGAGGATCAATGAAAATGCGGGTATGAACAGCCAATCTTTTTCTCCTCTTGCTCATGCCAATATACGGTTCAGCCTTTGCTTAAAACAGCATGGCCTTAGATGCTGCAATTTCAACTTCCATGAATGTCTCTTCTTCCCAATTTTTCAGTTTGTGGCGGCTGATGATCCTCTGGAGAAGACAACAACAGCTGAGGCTATTAGGACTCTGATCAGTTTCTACCACTCTTCTCAATACCATTACACTGCAAAAGAAAAAGTTGAGGAAATCTCCAAAGTGGTCAGTAACTTGATGTCCATATATTCGTTTCTCTCTTCAGAGAGGCTTTTGTGAATTGTGAGCAGACAATACATGACAGTTGAGCTTCTTCTGTTGCAGAAAGGAACTGTGTTGGATTCAGGGGGCAGCCAGGCTAGTTTCCTAATGCAAACCTTCACCTTAACAAAACGATCATTTGTGAACATGTCAAGAGATTTTGGCTATTACTGGTTGAGGCTTATAATTTACATTGTGGTGACCATATGCATTGGAACCATCTACTTTAATGTTGGAACTGGCTACCATTCCATTCTGGTATTTTCTGAGCTTCGAGATGTCCCTTTATTTCCATAGATACTTCCGTCTTTTTCCATCAACTCTAAGTGAAATTTGAGCTCTTCATCCTTCACCTGGGGTAGAGGACTATATTGAAGATTATGAGCTTGTAAAACTAACCACTTATTTTTCAGTATGTACACGTATATGGTCAGAAACAAAGCAGGAATTCAAAAGAAGAGACTAAAATTGACATTACTTCTCATTTATCTTACTGCTACACTTACACTGAATACTCCTTATAATTGGCAGTTTGAAAGTTGAAAACTATTAACCAACCCAAATGGCTTAACTTACCTGAAAATGTTTTCTATATGCCTAAACCTCAGAAATGCACCCTATATTCCTCTCCTGAAGTTATGGTCCTAATTCAAAATTATTTATTGATAGAAAAGAAATCTTTGTAAATAATGTTCAGTTTATCTCTGTTAATTCAGTTTAACTAATGTGAACAGGCAAGAGGTTCCTGTGCTTCTTTTGTCTTTGGGTTTGTCACCTTCATGTCGATTGGAGGGTTTCCGTCGTTTGTGGAAGATATGAAGGTTCGTATTAGAGACAGTTCTATCTTTTCATTTTCATTCATTCCATTGAAACCTTAAGCAGACTGAACAAATTTCGTTGTCAATTCATGACAGGTTTTCCAAAGAGAGAGGTTGAATGGTCACTATGGGGTGATGGCATTTGTCATCGGCAACACAATTTCTGCAATGCCATTTTTAATCATGATTACCTTTATTTCTGGAACCATATGCTACTTCATGGTTCACCTTCATCCTGGATTTATGCATTACCTGTTCTTCGTGCTATGCCTGTATGCAAGTGTTACTGTGGTTGAAAGCTTGATGATGGCCATAGCCAGTATTATTCCTAACTTCCTCATGGGAATTATCATTGGAGCAGGGATCCAGGTTAGCTCTACCCACTCCTGAAACTGCATTCAATATTCTGAATAAGTGTTATAATGAGAATAGAGCCCAACTTAAATGATGGAATCTATGTAGCTAGGAATCTGTTCTAAAAAAATAGAAAGTTCTTCATGTTGGTCCTGAATTAGTTGCTCATAAAACTATGGTTACAAATAAAAAACAGAAATTCTATGGATCACAGAAAAATTGGTGTGGCATGTACAGAGGAAAGAAATGCAGAGACTATACATTTGAAGCAGCACAGAACCTTATTTGGATATATGGATCTCCTTATCTGTATAAATTTATCTATACCATCTGATTGCCCAAACTCAATTTCATGTATCATCTTTAGTGTTAACATGTGTACCCACATTTAACACATGGTTCCCAATGCTGTCACTTCATATCTACATAGAATAAATGGTTACCATGTGATAGTTAGCTGGTGCTAATCCTAGTCTTGAGATAATGTGATTCCAAACTGTGTTCATGGTCCAGGTCAAATGTAGAAGTGTTCCACATCTGTGATCTCATGACAACTTCCACTGTCTTCATATTATTCACCACAGATACATTAATGGAATCACATTAACTCATTGCTAGCTGATGAATCCATGGCCAATAGATTTCATACAATGAAAATCTAAAATAAATTAACTCATGATTCAGATCGGTTAATCATTTGGATTACACATCTCATTCATGAATCTCATTGATCAGTTGAAAATACTCAGTTAAGTGAGGTGCCGACTACTTATTCCATATTCTGATTTTCTTCTCTTTTCCCAAAATTAGGGTGCTTGTAACTGACTGCTTTTAATCAAATTGGAATCTGAAAACCATTTCAGGGCTGATCATGTGACATTAAAGCAAAATAAAATTGTTTCTTGCCAGTATAACAGTCAAGGAGTAGATAATTTTTTGAGATGAGTAATTTAGATGATGTGACTTGAGTTCATATTTCATACTGAGTGGTAAAGTGATGTAATTTTGTTTTTTATTTTTTAATACTGCTCTATTTGCATTGTCCTATTGTGCAATCACCATGTCTTTTATTTATGAGCTTAAATCACTAATCATATCTAATGGGTAGATGGTGGTTGTATTTTAATATGGATCAGGGAATCTTTATGCTGGTTTCGGGGTATTTTAGGCTCCCTAAGGATATACCAAAACCTGTCTGGCGATATCCGATGTCTTATATCAGTTTCCACTTCTGGGCACTTCAGGTATATACTAGAGGACCATCCAATTTTGCATTTTTAGAACAAAAGAATCATTCTTTTCTTTCTCCAAAAGACTCAAAATTTGAAACAGATACTTGGAAGAACTTCTCCACTCTTCTCAAGCCCTCTCAGGACTTCTATCAGGGGGAGTAATGGCTTTTTGTAGAACTTAACCATTACTAAAAAGTTCTTGGTAGAAATCTGTGCTGTATCATCAGCATAGGCATCTTTTAACTAAAAGACTAAATTTCATGCTCTTAGCACCTTAAAAGTTGAGTTCCTGAACTTTGAATTTTCACTTGAAGTTGGTGAATGTTCTAATTGTATTATTCTATGTCTCAGGGCCAATACCAAAACGATCTGCTAGGCCTGGTATTCGATAACCAGACTCCTGATCTCCCAAAGGTCCCTGGCGAATACATACTAGAAAACTTCTTCCAGATTGATTTGAACCGGTCAAAGTGGTTGAATCTGACAGTTCTTTTCAGCATGATCATCATCTATAGGATGTTCTTCTTCATCTTGATCAAGACTAATGAGGATGTGACTCCATGGATAAGGGGATATCTAGCAAGGAGAAGACTACAAAAAAGGAAAAGCGGCAAGACCACAACTCCTGATCTCCTCTCCAGAGTGCCTTCCCTAAGGACCTTTGTTGACAACCCGCTAGGGAGTCCCAGAAGAAGCTGAGAAATCCTGATTGAATTTGGTTCAACAAATAGCTAAGAAGAGTGTTATTTTACAGTAATCATAATAGTAATTTCATTGAACTTATCAATGTTGTGTAATCATAAAACCAGTCTTTTATATACACAAATGATGGGAGTGGTTAAAAGATGAAATTAGAAGATAGAGAAAGAGAAAAAAGAGCACCAATTGAACTGATGTAAATTGGCATAGAGGGTGTCTATACATTATAATCAAATCAAATGGCTATCTGAGGCTTTTACATTACAATTTTCTTTGGAGGGAACGTATCATTTATGTCTGCTTGGAAAGTGCTATCCCTATCATCCTCTCTTCATTGATTGATTTACTGAAACCATTAAAACATCTGCCAGTATTTATCAGTTGGGGAATGTGTGTCACATGAAGATCTGCATGGAGCAGTTAATTTCTTGTGGGTGGGTGGGTGGTGACTGGCACTGGCACATGCAGTATATCTGACCCTGCCCTCTGACCGTTTCATGAAATATAGAAGACCAAAACTAAGACAGGCTAGACTATGTTTAAAATTGAATTCACAGAAAAGATGAACCATTGATTTTTTTAACATTAAATAAAAAAACCTGTTATTCTATCAGAGATACTAGTTACAATTCTTGATCCCATTGTCCCTGGTTCCTTTTCAAACTAGTGTAGATACCAAAACAATTGGTGCAAAATGAGACTTTTTTGGACCTGTTTGTGGCATCTGTTTCTGTTTCTAGTTTTATAAGAATTATAACAAAAGGCATTGGATAAATCAAACTGAAGGGGGTAAAAACAGATGAAAGGAAATTTATGAAATAATAAAAGCTGATGAAGATGAATACAAATTAAGTTTGTTTGGTAGATGAGTTGTAGACATACCTAGAATTGAATGTGCTGAGGTGGGTGTAAGTTGGAGAATTTGGGGAATGAATATATCATATTTCATTCCTGATCAAGTTAGCAGTTCAATTTAGATCCACTGCTTGACTTTGGCCCCAACTTTGATGCATTGGAGGCTCAGACAACCTTAATGGGGTCTAGTGAGAATAATGATCTCAAAAGGTCTTTATTGCCCTACAGCTCAGTTGGGATAGACAATTTATTTTATGTTTTAAGATTTGTTAGATGCATGGTCTTGATTAGGTTTTTTTAATGAGAATTTCTTTTGGTTAAAGAAAGTATTTAAAAAGGGGAAACTTTTTTAACAAATTTTGTTATTAGAATAAATTTTAGAAGATCATTTCTTTAGGAAGCTTGCTTCTTGTGAAATGTCCTAAACCCTACCCTAGAGTGTATGCCTTGCAGAAGTTTTGCAAGGAAAATCTTGCTACTGGGCAAAAGTCTTGGTAGGTTTTCCAGTAACCTTGACCTTGGCATAGAGTTTGGCAAGAACCTTGATCTTGCTATGTTAATCTCAGGTTCCAAGAAAAAATCAAGAACAAAATGGTGGATATGGAATCTCTTCAGAATTTTTTTTTTTCCTTAAAGACCCAAAAAATATATTCAATTTCTCCACATTTGTCCTTAACCAAACATTATATTCAGTAAATCGAGAGAGAAGAGAAAACACGTGTCCCATGACTCTGATACCACTTGAAGGATCTTACACCCCATTGAGTTACCACTTATCCCAAAACCAATTGGTGATGGGAAACAGCACAACAATGGTTTTAGGGTGAGGGCGAGAGCTCGACCACAATTTTGACCACTCAGGAGCGAGGGTGGACGTTCACTTCAACATATTTATATGTTCATAATGAGAGAGCTAAAAGATAAGGTGAACCTTTCTATAACTCATGAGTCATTACTAGCAATTTATGAAAAGATGAGGTTCCCTCTTCTTTTGTTTTTTTCCTTTTTTTTTTTCCATTACATGGGAAGCAATGTTTGACTATCCTAATCCATGAATATTCTCCCTTCGTGTTCCACCTAAATACGCTCCATCCATGGCACTGTGGGTGAGAAGAGACGCTCGTGATCACTTGGGCTCGTTACTAGTCCATTCCTTTATTGCTGATGGAAAATCAAACATGTATATAATATAAGAACAAGGGGATCTTGTTGCTAGGTAAGAGATGGAGTAGCACTGTAGCAGACAGAGAAATGTAGTAGCCCAAATCATCAGTTAGCCAATTAAGTCCTGCTGGTGCTATGGCCATGTCTGCAAAGAAGTTGGAGGATAAGATCTTTAAGACCAGGACCACTTGCCATGTAGTCCTTTTTACAATTCTTCTTTAATCAGAACTCTCAGTGCATCATACCTTACACTCAGGCCAAGAGTTGGGTGGTTACTGCACTTTTCACTCAAATAACTGACTTTGCATGGATGGGGCTTCCCTATAACCATTTGGTATCCCTGGTCAGATCTGCGGTCCAAATGAATTTGAGACTGTGGCCATGCAGTTACCTCAGTACTACATCAATTGACTGCGACTCTTGTTCATGATCTAACAACCTAACCACTACCAGCATCGTCGCCATCATCATTGAAGCCTTATACAGCTATCCTACTACCTATCTATCTATCTAGGCTAGTTTTACATGGTCTGATTTCTCACTCGACCTTATTTAAAGTCATACACTCTAGAACTCCACAATCTAATACGTCTTACTTCATTAGTGGCATTTATCAGGTCTTCTCCTCGCAATTCCTTGAACTTATAACCCTTCAATATATTATTATATCGTCATCATCATCAAAGCCTCATCTCAACTTGTAACTCTGCGATGTAATCTAAAAAGTTTTACTCCATCAGTTTACTGCAGGTCTCAACCCAGTGTAAAGGAGGAGGATTGCATCAGTTGACTGCCTGCTAAAACTTTTGCCACATGTACAACATGAATTCAATACACTACATATAGGCTAATATTTGTTCCTCTGCGTGCCTCACCTGACCTAACCAAGTATAATTCAATATTCAAAAACCGCGTCAGTTCCAAACCTGCACCCCCCAACAGCAACAGTATTTAAAGAAGGATTTATTGGAGTGAGTGGCAAAAGTAGCTAACTGGTAATGTTGAATACAGGCTTCCTATCCATGTATGAAGGATTGATTGATATTTTCTGGCGTCCTGCCTTGTTTTTTTAAGCTTTGGCAATAATGGCTCCCAGCTGATGATAGCAGCAAATGTTAGCTTGGCAGTAACACCAGCAATAACAACTGACTAGATTGGCGTACCAATTTTCGTACCAATTCTTTAAACCTTTCCACAAGGTTTAATTACATCTGGCCTTGTATCCATATTAAGTCAGGAAATTTAATGACAGCATTTAAACAAGGGGAAATGCAGTTGTTGCCTTGAAACTTTTGGAATGGAATTCTGTTCCTACAAAGGCACACTGTAGTTACTGTTCTTGGAGGGAAAACAGAAATAGACAGAGTCAAGAGGGGCAGTATTGCCTGCACCCCCAGTAAGTAGTATTTGCCAGTAAACAGGAGAGTGGTAAGTAGAGATGTTTTTATTGGTACCATTATTTTATGGCCTTTTTTTTGTTTGTTCTGCATCTTGTTTTGGTTAGTCTTGCTATTCCCAGCAAAAAGAAAATAGAGGGGCTTTATCTTCTTTTGAATCATCAGAAGTAAGAATCTGTTGGGCATTTGAAAATCACTCAATCCAATGATTTGATCCAACTGGGGCATGACCATTGGCAGGATCTATAGATCCTACGTGTTAATCGCTCACTGTATGTTAATATCAGATTGTGCATTTTGATTTAAATTGAGAGAGCATGGTTGTAATAAACTTGCAATATAGGGGAATACCTGTGTGTGGTCCAGCTGGGGATTAAAGAGATTGGATATGGCCTGACCCAAGCTGGAAGCCACATTGATGAAGCCATAACCATCTTTAATTCACATCCCTTACAGAAAGTAGGCATTGGTCTTAAAATTTACTACAATCAGAATGCTATATACCATTGGATTATTATGTTGAAATATACAATTTATTTGCATTTTAGCTGATAAATTTCTACTCTCTTACTGAAGTCTGAAGTTTGAACTAAATTAATGAAATCTTTATTTACAATGTAAAAAAAAAGCAAAGATAAATTCCACTTCATAGACGACTTTGAAAGTCGTTCGCTCTGCAGCTGCTCCCATTTATGTTTTCCATTTAGTGTTCCATAAAAGTAAAACCCAATAAATCTAACTGCTTCTCAGTTGGTACTAATAAATGACAAGTATAACAAATGCACTCAAATACAACCACCTTTGGCTGTCACAAATATCAGTAATGATTTAACTACGGTCATTTTTCTCTTCTTACTGCTCATTATGATTGGATCTCTCCAACTAAAACCAAGCATCTGATCTGCTTGGCCTGCCATCCTTTTTCTTCTTCTTCTTCTTTTCCAACTTGAAATCCAGTTTTCTTAAACATACCATTGAATTTACATCTCTCTACCATCTGTAATATGTGCATGTGTTAGATTTCATTTTCAAATGGAGTGTGTGGATAACTACTTTATGGCACATTGGCACTAATGGTCGATATCTCCCCATTCTGCCCAAGGCTCGAACTGACGCGCCCTGCCTCCCATAAGAACTTTTGATGTCCCTACGGCACAGGAAAAGATACTTTAGATATTTTGATGGGAGTCGGTCACACAGCATTTTGCCAATCATATCAAACTGCCATGTCTGCTATAGCTCAATTTTGACTTATTCCCTTTCATAAATCAATTGAGGGTTACTCTCATGTGAATGTTATCTATATTAACACAATATTACATCGGTTCTATGAAATAGATACAGGCTCAATGCAGCCACTATAACAAACTGTTCATGGCAGTAGTTGAAATGAAATGGGTTAGTGTCAAATGTGGGGTTTGCACAGTATCTCAAAGGTGATATGCCTGGTGCAGTTCTGAGATGCCAAAAATGTTTTTCCTGTTGTAGCCCCAGCACATTGATTTACATAACCCATATCTGCATATTCAATGCCAGGCAGAAATTGGAGAAGAATGATGTTGCTTCACAACAAGTGCAAGAGCTCCGCAGAAGCAACAAAAGCTTCCATCTTACTGTGGGGTGAGGGATGCATAAATGGCATTTCAAAGCCTGCTATGCATTAGTTTACTTCACAGAATTTCCTGAAGAGCCAAGTTTAGCTCCTGAGCAGACTTCGTGATCGACCCTCCCCTTCTGCACACGGAAGACTTAAAAAACTTAAGACCCAAAGACAAGTGAGTTGCAGACAGAGAAGCAGCAGATGTCTGGCAATTGAAATGAATGAATACTGACCTCGAGATGGAAGGCAAACAATGCTTGACCTTTTCTAGCTCAATAAAGCATAAATTGCAGCGTTCCAGCCTGGATCATTCACAGTAGAGATGGGAAGCAGGAGATGACAAATGGTGTGGTTTATTAGCAAGACACACTAATTAAATGCGAAACAGGATATTAGCTAGTCAAGCTACACATGAAATCTGAATAACAGAACAAAATGAGATACCTTTGTTCTCCCTGAAGATCTACTCCAACAGATGGAGAGGCTGAAACTGTTGAGTGGATCACAGGTCCAAATATTCTCACAAGCTTCAACAGCATGTCTAACGAGATGCCAACATGCCTGAATTTTAAAAAAAGTTGATTAGAAACAGTGGCATTTCAATGCTCAGTTAACAACCAGGTTAATACCAAACTTCAGTCACAAGAAATGAGAATAGGCTGTCAGGAACAGGAGCCAACAGAGAGGTTGTTCTTGAGACACAGAATCAAATGTTCCTATGAAGCATCTGCTGACAATAACTTGGGATAAAGAGGGATGGAAAGGTCTCACTGTAGATTAAGGTTGGTCAAATGATTGGTGATGTTGATCACAACCATGGTTTTGAGTGCCCTCGCCCCGATTCAATCCAATGGTGAACATCTCCACAGCACAGATAGGTAGGGATTATAAGACTGATGGAGCCTAAATGTGAGGTGCACTCGCATATTGTATGAAGTGATTGAGTTTGTAGAATCTAGGATATCTACATTGACAAAAGCTACTGTGATTGGTTGGTTGTTAGTTAGGCACCTAGCAAGCAGCAACTGCGTGTTGTCAGGCACCAAGAGACTGGGGAAACAGGTCCTGGAATTGACTGTAGGAAGAAGGCCCTGGGATTGAGAATGAACTGGTTTCGGTCTTGACTCTTGCTTGAAGCATAATCTAATGACCAAAAAAAGAAGAGGCTGCAATGATTAAGGTGGTCTAATAGAATCATGTGACAGTAGCAATGGTAGTCGCTGATAAAGGTAGGTTTGGAACTGGGAGAATGAGCCAGATTAGTACGGTTGAAGGGGTAGTGGTAGTGGGGCCTTGAAAAGTTGCTACTGTTACTGAAAGGAAAATTAGCTTCCCACGAGCACAGATGTACAATGATGCATAGGCCATGACACTGCAAGAAGCCCTACTCTTATCATATACAAGAAGATTCAAAACTCCTGCTAACAATTGCTTCCACAAGTAGGATTACTTCGTCAGGCAAGATACTCACCTATCCATCTTGCTCTCCAAGAGGCTGGTGATAAGTGGTAGCAAGCAAGTGCAGATATCCAGCGTGATAATATCACTTCTTTCTACCATTATGCAGACTACATCAGCAATGACCTGCATTGCAAGGGGAATGAAAATGATGAAATTATTGTAGTCTCCAAAAATATAACATCCTCAATAATATAACATCCTCAATAGAGAATACATACAGCATGATCTGACATCTTTCTCATTGCATTAATGGCTCCCTTGATATCATTCCGTTCCCAAAACCTGTGAATTATCTGTAAATAGTAGATGGAGTTTAGCAAAGATCAAACAAAACAAGAGAGACATCACTACACTATTGTATCAAGATCAGATGATATAGCAAGATTGAGACCCTGACAATTTTCCTCTGCATTAGAGAGTGCACAAATTGCAGTTTCCATAACAACCATGACTCAGTTGTCAGATCAATTGTTTCCTTGGATCTTGAGCTGAATATTTTCAGGACCAATCAATTCTGATTTGGCAGTTTAACCAAACAGATAAAGCAGGAAAACAGGTGACAACTGAACAGAATATATGTAACTTGAATGCTTGAAATACTGTGATGAATATACATTACATGCAGAACAAATTTACAATAACTGTTCTCCATTCCGTTCAGAGAATTAAAAATGTAACCTTACTTCACTCCTGCAGAGAATCAGAATGTGGGCAGTCCAAATCCCTAATAAGAGATGAGCACAATATATTCTTCCCTTGGTTTATATTTTAATATGGATCAGGGTACAGAATCGTGAATTGGTAAGCCTAGTCCGAAATTTCCAAGTGGATTAAATAACGTATGTAGCTAGCAATTTCAAACTCTCAAACCAGTGAAAGGCCTCTCTTGGAATCCAGCGCTTCATTTCACTTTCCATCTACCGAATAGCCCCTTTTTTATGCTATCTTTAATGCCATTGAAAATGTAAAACATATAAAAAACACACCTCATCATGGTCCTCTCTAGTCCTCTCCCTATGACTCCCAGCTCTCCTCTCTGCCATGATTAATGACATGCCATGATTATGATTAAGAACAGCAATGGAACTCTTTGGTGGTCTTATGGATGTGGTGTAGAATTAGAGACCAAACAACTTAATGATTGGATGATTCACATAGGTCAGGTCTTCACACTATCATCATCATTGAAACTGTAATAAATACCCATCTGACGTTTATTGAATTGAGCATTAATAATAATAAAAAAAAATCAAATGCTAAAATCATCATCGTCATTATCATCTGCCTTGATGATGACGTTGACAACAATGACAACGCATGGCCCGTCAAATGGTGAACATCACTCTTTGACCTATGTGATATTTTGTACCCTAGCAGTCCTTCGAGATAGCAATTGCTTTGACAGTTTAGATTGAAGAAAGGCAGGCCACATCATTAGATTCAAGAAAGGAGAGCCATATCATTAAGCAGTGAGAGATGCAATTACTAATCCTGATAGTTACACACCACCTGCATATCCGCACTCAATAAGTTAATGGAGGTAGCAATTGATTGGATGGTTTGGATTAACAAGAAGGTGGGCTTGATCATGTCATGAGAGACATGTGAAAACATAAACGTCCAATTGTTTGTTGATCATATCACACAGGTCAGAAAAGAGGCTTATTTGGTGGCCATGACCATCCAATTGTTTGTGGATCATAACCATCACATTGTTTTCCTTGAAAAAAGGACAGTTAATAACAAACGAATCAGCAGTCCAACTTCACATGCCAAAATCATATAGCTAGGATTCTCCAAGCAATGAGACCACTTGGTCTAGTCCACCTACGACATGGCCCACCATGTGGAAGCTGTGGTTGGTGGGGATATATGCCAAATTTGATTGTTCTGTTCGCCCACCTTTTATCAGTCACCAGGATGAGATGAGATTGAAACATCTCTCCTCAGATTTGGGGATGTGGCCCACATAGCAAAATCCAATAACCTCGACCAAGAATTCACAGGCCCCCAAAATTAACAGTTTTTTTTTTTAACCATTAAAAAGGGAGCCGTAAACAAAGGATCATGATCATAGGATAGTAAGCATCTCAGCCCCATCCTCCTATCCAAAGAGAGACATTCTGATCCCACAAAACTTGGGGTTCAACTTGGTCATAGTTGGGCCCCACATAAGAACCACACGGATAGTTCTCATCTAAATATATGTGTGTATTAGTGGCTTGTGGCTGGTGGCTGCTAATTCTAGAGGAGTTTAAGATCATCAAAGGAACCGCCAAAAGTAGCAGGTCCACAGCACTTCTGTATTGCTAAATATTAACAACTATAGAACTGACTAGTTTTGGTAACACCAAACAGTGAGGTAGATCCAGTGATATCCGCAGCAGGTCAAGCTCTCAATCGTGAATGTAAACATGACAAGTTACCGCAGGAAACTTTTGGGCACTTCAGAGTACTTATTTGAACCTCAAAATATCAGCAATAATGGTAGCAAGGTACTGCAAGACCAGTTCAGAACCTACTGCATGATAATCTATTTTAGGAGCAGAACAAAGGACAAATATCTTTGATAAACTGTACAAACTTCGGGTGGTTGACGTGGAGATTTGCTTCAAGAGTGCTTTGTAATTGGCTTATACTAAAAAGATTGAAGGAGAAATTTCACAAGGTAGCAATTAGATCATCTATGGCCGATGGAGCAGAGGCCAATTAGAAAACAACACGTGCTAAAAATGAGTGTGGCAGAGATGAGAATTTGAGATGGATGTGTGTTAAAACCGGGAATGCTAGAATCAGAAATAAGCGCACTCGGGAGAATTTAGTGGTAGCATCATCAATAGGTAACAAATTAAGAGAGACTTGATTGGTTAGGACATGTCCAACACAGGCCAATAATGGCGCCAGTGAGGAAAGGTTTCACCATGCAAGTTGATGGCCCCTTAAAGAAAAGGGGTAGCCAAGAGGACAAGGATGGAAGTAGTAAGGATATTTTTGAAGAATTGCAACCCATTCGAGGATTTGGCGCAGGATAGACTAGAATGAAGAACAGAACTCATGGAGCAGAACCCAACATAGTTGGGACTTGAAAGATAGACTGGAATGAGGGACAGAATTCATGGAGCAAAACCCAACATAGTTGGGACAAGGCTTTTCTCAAGACGACGATGACGACGACGATGATGATTATGATTATGATTGTAGCATGATCAAACACCAAAACAATAGCTATATGCAAAAAAGAGCAGCAGTATGAATTCTGCTGTGGAACAACAGGAGCATAATCAGACAACTGTAAAGCTCTCAATCCAGATATTTGCACGCAACAGCACTTAACTTAAATTACACATTATCTGGTCTCCAATGGCCAGTCAACAACATTATATTCATGGATGAAGCCAACTGGCAACCAACAATGTTGCCAGAAACAGTAGAATAGGGAGAGAAGTAAGAGGAGAAATACATAATGGAGATGAGAAAATCTTTCAATAATCACTTCAAAGACCAACTTTTCATTTTTAGAAAAGATACCTAAATCAATCTGTTCTAAAACTGAATCATCCGAAAACAATAAACTACTAACATGTACTTCTACAAAATTAAAAAGACTAGACTCTTAAACCAACTAAATATAGAATTCCAGTGTAAATAACACATTGGACACACCATTTTAAAAGCAAGTCAGATAAAGACTTTTGTTAACTCGAATTAGTGACTCCCATATTTCCTAGTATTAGGCAGACCCCAACTTCATCATCTGAATTGCAGTTCCTTTCCTGAGTTAATAAAATAGTAACTATCTGTGAAGGATTGATTGTGCTTAAGGCCCTAAAAAGTGACTTAAATATAGGAAATTCCCCATCTCAAATAAGAAGATAGTGGCTCCCACCATCTTTTGAGTCTACAAACACGCTGTATGAATAGATGCTCAACACTTTAATCATTCTTGACGCTGTCCAAGATGGTCCAGCCTCTTAAGAGTTCCAATTTCCAAGATCACAAATCCCAACAAAAATTTATCGCGGAGAGATTATGTTTTTTTAGTAATTATTTAATTGTTTTTTTCCCAAAAGCCCTTTTCTTACACAAAAGACTAACTTGTTGGCTGAAACTGGCCAATTTTGGCCTGTCCAGGTGAAATCACCAACTACGACACCAACATGCATATTTCAGTCAAACGGCTCCAAAGTTCCAAATGAAGTTTTTATCGGAGGATTGTTTACTTTGGTTCACTGACCATAGGGAATAGTTTCACAAATCAAATTTGACAACTATTGTATTAGCCAATATTTAAAAACAATTATCTGTATATTGTGATGTTCCAAGACAACCCCTTCTCTTATTACATTTACTCAAGATAAGCAACTGATGCTGCAAGAAACAATCCATTCATTACAGAGCTGGCCTGCTTCAAGTAAATCATATGCTAAAGGTATTCGGTATTGTGAAGATAAAAGAAATATACACAATATCATTGGTTTCCTCACATGCAATAAAGAAATTGTTTTATCATGTTCAATAACGCACCTGTAATTTTAACAAATGAGACTGCATGGAGGCCAAAAACTGATCATGTTGTTCCATTACATCTGCAATAGCATCCTCATCACTAGCAGACACTGTTTCTTTTTGCGAAGATGGACAGAGAGCTCTCTGTTCAATTAATACAACAAAATTGAAGAATGTAAGATACCAAGGAAAAGTATGGTATCTCAAAGCTGATATGGCGTATCAGGGAAACAAACACAATCAATTAGCAACAGCTGTGAACAAAACCACAATGATTTTCACTGGCAGACTAGAAATACAAATAAAAAGAGGAAGTTATTTTTAACTCTTCATTCAAGACCTCACTATTTGAAGTTTTGAACTTAATATTGAAATAATCAAATGAGCATGTTAAGAGATAGCTGACAATAACTAATCAGTGCACCAGACTTGAGTCCAAATAAACAGAGACTTATGGTAGATTTGCATAACAAACTAGAAGAAGATTTTAAGCGGCTCCCCCGGAGAAAAGTATTCTTATATGGCACATGTCGAAATTTGGGCTGCATAAGGGGCACCGTGAGACTGCCCAACTTATAAATAAGAGGTCAAGATTCAAATCAATGATTGATCAACAAATCAGCACAAAGCTTTTGGCAAAATACCCCTACCCCCATAAAGATAGCTTCGGTTGAGGCTCAGATAAAGTCCAAGGAACAAACTTGTCAGAACAAGACCAGGATCCAGTCCATCAATCTGACAGGCCTCAAAATAACATCAAGGACCAAGCTTCACTAAACTTTAGGTCAAATACACCCCACAGTGGGCCAGGCCTGCAAGGCCGATGTACCACCAAGCCTGTTGTTGTATTTTAAATGATCCAACCAGTGGATAAACCAAACAGCATAAGTACAAAAAGAAAAGGGTATACAAATCAAACAAAATTAAAGTAAAATTTGATGCAATTGAATAAGTAAAGCAAAAATATATATATATATCTACTCAATTAAAAAAATTGTATGAAACCCGTTTGCAGATGACCATACATACCGCATTGAATGAAATCCTGTTTGCAGAAGGAAGAATCTCGGATTTGGTGGGTGCGGGGTCTTCACAGGTAGATCTTTCTCTCTTCTCCATGTTGGTTCCAAGTGAATGAGTCCTTACTAATTTATCATGAGGAGGAAATAAACATTATAATCTCAATTAAGTTCCTGGTAAACATAAATTGATAAGAAAAACAACAGGATATACCTCCTTTTAGAACCTCAACAGAGGATGCATCTCTGTTTGGCTTATTTACCCTGGAATCATCTGAAACAAAACCTTGAAGCATTCAGTTACAGTCATGTTAAAGAGTAGGTGCTTAGAGTATGCTGGCATATGTCAATACATATAAGGTTGCAATGAAATTAATTTCAGTGAGATAATAGGACCTTATAGTCCAATAACAAGGAAACAATAAAGCAAAACTCCTGGAGTGAGCAGCGAAATAAGCTTGGATGATTTCATGCTGCTGCGTTCTACTTCCACCCCTGGCAATTCCAGCTTGAATTTCTCATTTTGTTCTTTAATTTTCTTGTGCTTATTGTCCTTTTTTAAACAAAAAGAAAATTTTATTCACCATGAAAACCTTGGTATTTAACTATTTATACAGAAAGGGGGAAGAGGCACATCCCTGATATCCCATGCTCATAATAACTTATCAATCAAGGAAAAAAAACAGAAAAAGACCATCAATGAACTTAATAAAGCAGAAAATGCCAAAACAATTAGGGCCACAAATAATATTGCACAGGTTTTTTCACAAAAGAACATGTTCAAGTGGACAATTATCTTTTGCCCAATCCTTCGTTAAATGTCTGAATTCTACACTATTTAATATGTATTTTGGAGAAATATACACTTCCAATACACAGAATTATCCTGTTTAGTCTGCAAAAAATTTCAACCAATCAACTCTGGTTTGATATCCAATCGTATATTTGCTAATGAGGCAGAATCTTCAGCCATCAGGGAGGCTTTTGAGGTTATTTTAGTACTTCTCTGGCAATCTGATCATTGAAGGAGATCAAGTCATAAAAGTATATGGGCAACTGGGAGGAGAGAATCTTGGAGACTATATTCAATCATAAATAAGAATATGTCTGGTCCACAATGACTTTAAATCTTGTCGATAGAAAGACCAATGAGACCACAATCACCCATTTGTTAGCCAGGAAAGGGGTGCATAAAATGTCAATGTTCATTAAGCGAGCAAACTTCCTACTGTAGCCTAAATAAAAACTTGATGTTTCCACTCCCTAGGATATCTATTTGTATTTTATATACACTGGTTAACGCCTTCACCTCTATACTTCCTTGTACAATTCATATTCAGTAATTCAGATTTTTTCTATTGAAAGAAAAAGTAGCTCCCAACCCTAACTCAAAAAATAGGGCTGGGCATGGGTTGGACCAACCCAGACCTAGCTCGAGCCGGGCCAACATTGGACATGGATGGAGTTGAGCTGTAATTTTTGGCTCACAAAAATGCCTGTGGACCATGTTTCATTAGCTAAACAGGGTGCTGCGACCAGCCCAACTTTTGAAAATAAGGAACATAAAGTTTTTTATTGGACTGGAAAAGGCCCAACTTTCAATCGTGCAGGGTGAGCCTGGGCCAGAATATTAGGCCCACAGCTAAACAGGCTGGGCTTGGTCAAGATCTGGACAAACCAAACACGGACAATGCCAGACTTATTTATTAACTTGTATTTTAATGAATTGGGAGGAAAAGAAATAGGCTCTATGCCTAGCGAAGCACTTTCAATTAAGTGCTCATTTTTATTTTTATTTCAAAATCCTTTTTTATTATTAATTATTATAATTTTATTTCTGCATCTGCAAATCCTAGTTTTTTAAGGTTTCCAGAATCCGACACCCTGTACCTATGTCATATTCCACCAATCACCTATTCATACAACTCAAGAAAAAATCTAATAAGGATAGAGGTGGAGATTTAATAAAAAATGAATGAATAAAGTGTCAGTGACAATCAAATAATAATAATTAAAATATAATTTTTCAGAAGCTGAAACATACAGTTCTCACTACGGTAAGTTCCTCGCTGCTCTGTCAATACATTTGACTCATGCTTCACAGTCCTAACAGATATAATATCTGTCATATTTCTTTCTGTCGCGCTGATTGGTTGATTCATGCCACTGATACCAGAAAGGAATTTCTGACCTGAAACTTCATTCAAACCATCGCTTTTCTGACCCCCAGATCTGGCCTGGACAGAAATATTTGCCCTCTCTGAATCATCTCTGCCACTGGATAGCTTCCGAGATTCATTTGCCTTCGATTGGACTGCAAATGGCATTATTCTTCCAGTAGTGCCAGTTTCTTTTCTGAAATCATGTGCCTGCTCCATTCTTCCACTTGTTTTTGGAACAACAATAGGTATCATGTCAGGCTTGTTGAGAGTCTGAATATTCATTGTTGATTGAGTCTTTGATGAACTTCTCTTCAGGGTGATTGCACCAGATGCTGCTGCCGAACTTGTTGCAGTCGCCTTTGGACCAGTGCTTGAGGTAACTCTTTGAGTAGTAGTGGGAAGGCTTCCCGTGGCTTCACATTTGGAAAACAGAACCATCGGTAAGACATGAAACTAAACAGGATTCAAGCTGAAGTTCTTCTCTCTTTTTTTCAGTGATTAAAATTGGAGCTTTAAAGATATCAAAGGAACAAACCCACATATAAAATGGAAATCACACCTACATGCCACAGGTCTAGCCTCCTTCAATGCAGTATCTGAATTTTGAGAAATGGATAACCTTCCCAAGCTGGTCTTTATGCTGTTATCAGTTTGTGGTGAAAGTGATTCAGGATGACTAATTGATCTAGGAACTCTAGCAGTTGAATATGGCTCTATCCTCTGTGACATAAGAGTTTGAATGTTAAATATAAACATCAGCTTGTAACTTCATTAATGCCATTCGCATTATAATCACTGGCAGAACTAAAATATCAAACAGACATGCAAAATCTGGAGAATAGAGGAAAAATTGGGCAGTACCGAGATGTCTACAACCCATACTCCAACACAACTTTGATTGTAAGAGCATCCGAGAAGTTTCCCATCGTGAACATTCAGGTCTGACAATTTTGACCACCCCACATCCACGGTATCAAGACATCTTACTGGTTCCCAAGTCAAAACCTGAAAGAAAACTTAAGAAATTCAGTTTGAAGATTTGAAAAAAAAAAAAAAAAAAAAAGAACTCATACCTTAAACCACTGTATCCCTTGGATTATAGGCTCACCTTCAGACTTTCATGCAACCCGCAAAGAAGAGTTCTTCCATCAGTGTTGAAGGCCATTGAGCGCACTCCAGTAGTCTGGAAGCGAGAGAAGAAAGTAAATGAAAAATAATTCATTATCTTTAGTTATAAATGAGCGACTTTGAGAGCACTTAGGGATAGCATCAATAGAAGATAAAATTAGAGAAACCCATTTGAGATGGTTTGAGCATGTCCAACGTAGGCCGGCAATGGAGCCAGTAAGGAAAAGTTTGGCTATGCAAGTTAATGGCCCACCAAGGGGAAGGGGTAGGCCGAAGAGGACATGGATGAAGGTAGTGAAAATAGATCTGAATAAGTGCAACTTATATGAGGATCTGGCTCAAGATAAATCGGAATGGAAAAATAGAATTCATATAGGTAACCCCAACATAGTTGGGACAAGGCTTTGATGATGATGATCTTCAGTTATATAGCTAATATCAATTGAGAATCAAGCTTTGTGATCAGCTTTCAGCAGTGACGTAAAGTTCCAATGGAGAATCAAGCTTTGTGATCAGCTTTCAGCAGTGACATAAAGTTCTAAAATGGTATAGAATTTGAAGCTGATATGTGAATGATGCATGCAACATTTCTTGATCAGGAATAAATGATTGTTTTAAGAACCAACAAGCCTCTGAACAGCAAAGGGGATAGTCCACTCAGACCAATCTAAACTGTCTGAACCACATTAGCTCAATCAATTAATTTTGATAACTATATTAATTATAATAACAACATCATCAGCATAGTATAAGATGTGGATGCACTAAAATCGGTATAGAATAGTTTAATATGCAATCAAGAAGTAATAGATCATTCACTGGAGTTGACAATAAAGATAGTATTTTGAAAAGGGAAAAAAAAAAAAAAAAGAAGTGCCCAAATAGTCACACAACCCAAATAACCAGAAGTAAGACTCTTCAAGTTGTAAGTAAGAATAATAGTGTAGCTTGTCCACAGAATGACAGAAATGAGTCTAGAACAATAAATCACATTTTAAACTTTCTGCAACCAATAAGACTTTATGAATGAAAAGAAAACTCTAAGAGAATTGTAATGATTGCATAATACACATGAATGACCACAGCAGCCCCTCTTTGACAAAGGAGCGTGGGAAAACAAAATATATCCCTCTATCTTGTTTTATCTTCATTTACAATGGATGATATCCCTATATCTTTTTTTTTCTTCAATTACATATGACAATCTCGATCATCAGTTAAAAACATGATGATTCTTGGAGTCCGAGAGGATTTTGAGTCGACAAATCAAAAAATTCCAATATGAAAGCCCATATAAAATTTATAATTAGATGACTGCGATGCGATGTGTTAAACCAAAAATATTTAATTGACAGCTTAGCAAGGACATTACATTACACTTAAGGTTTACTGCCTGTGTCGGCTCTGTGCAAGAACTTGTCAAAATAGCCAGGGACGTATGGACTATTACAATACTTTTTTCCAAAATTAAAATTTCCTTTTCCATTTAATATTCGAGAGTTAAATATTAGACATGTAGATCTTTCAGCTATTTATGTGTAGATATATGCATAGACATTGTATCAGGTTTCTTACTAATATAGTAGTAATAACCCACTCGGCCCTGCCTGATAAAAGGAATTCATGACATAACTTGAGCCGACAACCTTGTAGTTGCAATTTTGAGGACCTTCAACTGTGTTGTGGACTCATTCTATATCATCTAGGATTACTACAGAATTTCTGAATGGTGGACAAATACTCAAATGCCACAAATCTATCAAAAAGAAAAAAAAAATTGCAGAAAACCACATATAAGTTTAAGAAAGATGGAATCAGAAGTCAGAACTCAGTTAATAAAGGTAGTACAAAGTTTACAACAATGGAACTACAGATCAAGCATTCGAAAGTAAAGGTAATAAACATTTTAGGAAAAAAACAGAATAAGAGAATATGGTGATCCTCCACTGTCTCTTGTTAGAGGTATTTCTCATACACATCAGATGGCAAGTGTTTAACAAAGATTTTCAGCTTCGAGTTTCCTAGACATTCAGCATTGCAACTATGTTTATTTAGAAAAAAAACAGTCATTCAAACATTTTTTCATTTCAACAACTAAAAGGACGGAGCGAGATTTGAATATCATATAACAGCAATAAATTTCTAAAGCAAGAGTTTGGAGAAATAATGTATGTAACCACTGTGAAACTTAAGTGCAACTATATTTTGAATAAAGTCCAAGTTAAATGCTAATATTTATGAGACAACTGTCATTTAAAAAATCACATTATTGAGATACCTCTGGCCCAGCTGAACCAATCAGCTCAAAGGTTTCAAGGTCCCAGAATTTAACAGTCCTGTCAGCTGAACCTGCACATTTAACAGGACATGACATATCATAAAGACATTAGTTATATAAAGCCACATTTTTAAGGACCCCATTTTTTTCAGATGGGGACCCCCTATGATCAATCTAACCCTCTCACACTCATTAAACCCCCCACCCCCCCGCCACCGCGCAAAAAAAAAAAAAAAGAAGAGAAAAGGGAAGAATAAATAAATAATTGGCTCAAATTTGACACTCATCCAATTGTTACTCGCCATTGGATTGAATTACTAAAAACTTATGCCTTTAAAACCATTAAAATTGAGAGCCTTGGATCAAAGGGGTTAAGATGATCTAATGCAGTTGAAACTTGGCACACATGTAGGTCCCATCCAGACCTTTCGATCTCCTACCTCCCCCATGATTGGCATGGCCCCAAGCGGACCCCACAAACCCTACCAATAAAAGCCTAAAAACTATATTAGGGTTCGCAAATCCATCAAATATTCCACAAAGAAACTGGATGTACTGCTAAAATTAGTCAAACCATCAATGGCTGCATTTTATTTTATTTTTGGAAGGTTATAATTATTTTATTTTTTTGGAAGGTTATAAAAAAAAATTTGGAAGGTAATGCTTGCATAATTACACCATCTAAATACCAATCAAATGCTGTCATCTTCTTCTTCACATCAATAGCACCTTTTTCTATTCAATTACTAGTAAAAAATTTAGAGTATGACACTAAAATAAGTGTATTACCAATTAAGGGTGGCATTTTGGTAGCTGTTTGCCAGAGTATTGCTGGGCCTACAGAACTCATTTATGCACCCAAATGAAATTTGGGTTTGGACTTTGGAGCAATGGACTCTAAAAATTTTGGAAACAAGTCAAGGTATCTAGTTTTCCTTTCTCTGATAATGAAAAGCTTAGAAGTCCACTTCTCTCCCTCCCTGCTTACCTACTGTATATGCAAATTGTCATCAGCTTCAAACTTGGGTTTGCCACATCTATTTTATACCATTTCTTGCAAATGTATACCTTCTGTTTTAGCAACATTTTATGCTAAATTGTACCTTTATAAGTTCACAATACTTTTTGTTTCGTGTCATTCTTTCAATAGTGACATCTCTTCTTCAATATGCTCTTGTACTCCTAACTCCAACATCAAGTTTCCTCATGTGCACTGCTCTCCTTTTTCCCACCTGGACTCTCCAAGTACCACTTCATTAACATGTTTTATGAGAGCCACCATTTAATCGCACCCTTCATAGAACTCAATAGCCCAATTCCAAATGCAATTAGTGCCTTTTCTCTGTACGTCATATTTGTTGATGGGCCATTTAGTAGAATAGATCAATGGACAGAGGTGATTGGACCTGTGCCAAAACCAATATGGATAAGAATGTACGGGTACGTTTACTTGCGTGGGCAATGGATACATTGAAGATTCTAGGGTCATCGGGCCTGTGATGGAGATTGATTAAAAAGCAGAGCCCAAAATGGTAGTGCTTGTGGCTTGACTGCATATTCTCTTCACGCAATCCTTAAAGATTCAGAAATCTATTTCTCAGGAAGCGGATGAAGTTCGATTTACAATTGCTGTTCAAGTAGAATCCTCAAATCATAGTTGTTCTTCATTGGATATGAATGTCTGGTGATCTCAGGTACCCAGCAAAGATGGAGATGCTGACTTGTTTTTGAATGGTAACTTGAATTAAAAAAGATGGAGATGCTGACTTGGCTCCTAGTAATCATTTATCCAAAAGGAAAGTTCCTACAATTGCAGAACAGTCCTTCAAAAGCTGGTATTAGCTGTCAAATAAGACAAGTGGTTCAGTTGAAGCAGGATTGGAGGGAAAATGATCCAGAAAAATCAATTAAATCCTGCGGCTGGTTGTGTTGATTGGCATAGGCATGGGAAAGTTTCCAGGGGAAACCAAGATGTCATTTCCATAGAATGTTGCATTGCCAAGGGAGTTTTTCCAAAATGGAAGTTTTGCATAATATGGAGGATCAAAATATGCATAGTTACCCTAGTTTTAAGGGAACCCAAGCAATTACTCAAACTGACAGAAATGTCCTTATGAGAGGATCATTCTGATAAGTTGAATCTCTAAGGTCACTGGATGTCCTTCCCTAATTGTTTCACCACATCCCTTTCATTGCAGCTCATCACAAGAAGCATTTCCTTGGAAATGGAACAGGTCAAAATAACCCTTCAAATCCATTGATGCTCAATTAATTAAAAGATCAGATCTCGCAACCATGTCAGTAAGTTATTAGGTGACAATCTATAGTTACCTCTCCAATGTCGCAAATTGCTCCTCACTGGTGTCAACTTAGTCTTCCTCATCTAATCGTCTTCATCCTCGTCCTCTACCATGACCACATGGAATAGTGGACTTAAAGGAAGCCCACAAAGAAGAGAACAAACAGAAGCATCCGGCCAAAATACCAAACTGATGTAGATCCAACCTGACTGGATCAATTAATGGTCAAAGAAGGCACTGTCTAGAGATTGAACAGAGTGTCGATGATTGAAAACCGTCCAAACAGAAATAAAACAACACCAGAAAAGAGGAAAAACAGTGAAGGTCACATGAAGTCCACTACCATTCGATGGAAACCACATGCCTAATGACCAATGCCATGCACACATCCAAACAAAACAGTTGCAAAAGGTTGAAGAAGAAAATACAACCAAAAGAATGAATGGTTGGCTGCTACATCTTATAATTTAGATGAGGTTTTGCTAGAAAGGAACCCTACAGTGAATGTAGCCCTTGCATCCATCATAACTTGAAGGATTAAGTTCTAAACTCAGCCATTAATGAAATAAATATTCTCTAAACTAAGCCCCAGCTAAAGAAATAAATAAAATAACAAAATAATTAATTATTGTGATCCACAGTGTATCCCACAATCTAGAACCCATACAACTCGCATAAGAGGGCTGATTGAGCCCAGCGGGCTTGTTCTAAGCCTGGCTGAACCCTAACAGGGCATAGCTGGAGGCCTGGCAAGATGGGTCGTGGGCCAATTTGGCCCAGTCGGGCTTGTCAACATGTTAGGGCCTGGCGCGTCCTGGAATGGGCCTGGTTAGGATTGGGCCTTTAAGGCAGCTGCCTGTTGGGCTGCATAAATTATCCAAAAACTTTATTCTAAAAAACTAGCTCGTTCAACACACACACACACACACACACACACACACACACAAAAAAAAAAAAAAAAGCTTAAATAAAAGTTCAACAATAAGAAAACTCTAACCAAAACCAATTTAGACCTAACATCTAACAAATCTTTAAAAAGGTAATAATTCTAAAGGACAAAATAATTGGACAAGTACAATACAATATCAATGCCCACTTGGTTCTTCTCAGGTAAGCCTTTGATTTGGATCTCACACCATGGATCTAGATCAGGATATAGACCGCAGAAAGCCTCTTGTGTTCATGGAAGTTTGTGTCTTAAGCATATCCTCCCAATGTTGTTTTATATTGTCGGATTGTGATATGTAGAAGTTTGATTGAATGCGTTAATCAGCCCCCCTTCATCAAAACTATATATCAATTTGGGTAGGCTGCATCAATAACTAGTTTACATGTCCTGGCACACATCATCACATCCAAATGATGACTCGAACTTACTATAAACGGAAACTGGCTCATATTTCATATATCCCGGCCCTGTCAGACGGTATTTCTCTCACAAGTTAAAGATTGAGTATCTAACCTGTTGCCATTAGAAACTCATGGGGATGAAAATCTATACACTGAATCTGGCCCTCGTGGCACTTGAACTCATGCAAAAGCTTCCCAGCAGTTAGATCCCACAGCTACAAAAACAGGGTTAATGCAAAAGGGCCATGAGAACATTTTTCCATAGTAAAACACTAAAACATATATGAAGTAAATGAAAATAAAGTAGACAAGTGAACCAGCACCTAAGGGACTTAGAAAGAGAACGTGTAATCTAATCAAAACTGCAGTACTGCCAATGCAATATAATGACTTCACTTCCACTAACCACAAACACACTGTCAAAATAAAAGAGGAACAAGTATCACCTTCACAGTATTGTCTTCTCCACCAGAAACAACCCAGCGCCCATCAGGGGTGAATTTGATAGCATTAACCCCTCTGGTGTGGCCCTTATACGTGTGAAGACATCCCTTCCTCCTGATATCCCATATCTTCAGATTTGTATCCAAAGAACCAGAGGCAAAGAACTCCCCAAAAGGATGGAAATCAACAGATATGCAATTCGATCTGTGACCCGTGAGAGTGCGAACAACTGCCATCAAACAACCAAATATAGAAAAATAAATAGATAAATAAACAACATAGCGCCCTCCAATTCTAAAGCAAATGGAACAAAGCATTCTCATTAGTGCTTTTTTTATACTGTTACGAAGACTTGAAGATGAGACCTGCTGACGTTATGAACATATAGAAGAAAGTCTCTTGTGCACTGATGATGGCCAGATAAACAGCCCACACCAAAAAATGGATTTTTGTATTCATATGTAAATGTTCCACCGCCATTTCTTCTGTTAATTAAAAGAAAAACTAAACAGCTCTATGGACTGTTTGCAGTGCGTGTAGAAATTGTCACTGTCGGTATCTTGCCATACACCTGCACTACGACTAGGAAGGCTCTTGTATACATGTGTACAACGTAATCAAGATCATCGGCTTTAACCACTTTCCACCAATACAGGGCAAGCTGAGTGCTACTTTTGTTCAAAGTAGACTAGTGGAAAACTACATGTCTAGTGGAAGAATCAGTTCATCTGGAAAAGTACAACACAAATAAGAGATAAGAAGCATACTTTTTGCCTCCTCCAAATCCCACAGCTTTATTGTCCCACTGGCAGCTCCTGCGGCAACCAAGACTTCAGAAGAATCGAAACTTACTGACTCGACTGCACTTGTATGACCAGAGAGGCTCTGCAGATTACAACAAGCAGAGAAACCAATTGAAACACTGGGTCCAATCATCTCAAAGAAGACATATAAAATTCCCACCTTTCTATTCATCTGACAGAGGCAAACCAATTGAAACACTGGGTCCAATCATCTCAAAGAAAACATATAAAATTCCCACCTTTCTATTCATCTGACACAGGTTTTCCCTAATCTAGATATTGAACAATTCATTTGCAACATATCAATAGCATTCATTGCCACCCATGACATCAAACAATAACATCAAGTAAACTGAACATGCCTGAGAAACAATTTAGATTCAGAAACTACAAAAACAAACTCCATAAAACAGAAACAAGATCTTGAACAAGGAAAGACAAGTCAAGAAATAGAACTAACCAACAAAGCATTCGGTTTGCCAATAGCCCACAAATTCACTTTATGATCTTCCCCTCCTGTAACAAGAACCCTCGACGATTTCCTGCCAATCCTTAAACAATTGACACTCGAAGTATGTGCGACAAACTCCTCTACACATCAATCAACAGTCAAGAAAACCAAATCCCAAAACGAATCTCCAATTCAGTAGCATCTCTTCAAACTCAATTCGTAAAAAAATCAAACACAAAACACAAGAAGATCTACTGCTAAAAATAGAAAGTAGAAACAGCATGCAATCTGAAAACCCTAGAAAAGTAGAAAAAACAAACAATCGAACTGAATCGGATACGGAGCTTGTACGCGCGTTTGGTCGTCATGAATTCGAATCAGATGCTTTCATCTTAAGATTTCCAGCAGTTGCAGCGATTGCAATCCAAAAAAAAAAAACAGAGAGATCTTTCGAGAAATCAACGCATCGAAGAAAGATCGTTTTTTTCGCTGGTTTTGTTCGTTGGGAAGACTCGATAGAACAGTTAGCGGGAACGAGGAATAGAAACGGGCGAATACATGGAATTTCGTGTGTATGTTCGAAAGAGCTAAACAGAAGCTGCGAAGAGGGTGGATGAAAGCTTGAATCTTGGTTTCGTTTTATATATACAGATTCATGGGTGTATGTGTAGGAATTCCCAGGGAAAAAGAGGGAAAAGCTGAAATGCTTTGTGTGCAGCTCCGAAGCACTTTAAATTGTATACCGTCAGATTGGGGTGGCCAGAGTGTCTGTCTGGCTGACGTTTATTGCAGGTTGAAGGAGTGATTGTGAAGCTATGATTGGGGTCATTCTCAAAATGGGCCTGGTACTTACGTACCAAATTTTCTAAAAAATTGACGATGTGATGGAGTTAATAGTGCGTTGAGAATTAATTAAATTTTTAATAGGTGAGTTTCATCGTGGAATTCTACTTTTATACTTGCAGTAATCAAGAAATGGCGTTCGGATTTCCCGTGCTTCCTCACCTGGCTATTTGGTGTAAAGAAAGAGTGATGAGAATTTTGTCTTTTCAAAATGTGTTTCGCGGGAAGAGGGGTCATTGGAGCCTGACATGTGAGACAGGATTTGTATTACGTTCCTTCTCCCATGGACGGAGCACAAATTAAGGGAATTTGGACTCCATTTCTCATGTGCTTTGAAATAGATTGGATGGCAAAGTCTGTTTTACACGATCCCATGCTAGATGGATATGGGGAGGGAAACACTAGCATTCAAAGCCACTTGATAATTCATTTGCCCTAGCATTCGATCACAGAGACATAATTGCTCTTATAATTGCTTAATGAAATTTTAGAAACCTGTAACCCTAGAAAGAGATCTTTAGGTCATTTTAAAAGATGAGAACTAGAAAAATGGAGTTGAGGATGTGGAGATTTATGAGGTTTGACACTGATATGACTTTTCTTCTTTTTCAACAACGGCTCGTGGTTATGAAGTGTGTTTGAAACGTTATGCAAGTCCGAACCATGCCAACTCAATCAAACTAAGTCCAAGTTGATCTAGATTCAACCGAGTTTTCAAACACTACTACAACTCCTAAGATAAAGGGTTTGGAAAAAGGGAATTGTCTCACTCCCTCTTAATGAGCTTTGTGAAACTTCATGGTTGGCATTACATCCTAGAATTCCAAGCTGCTAAAATAAGATCCTTCTCCTTCGCTAGGTTATCCCCAAATCTTAATCTAATAAGAGTTGTCCCTAACATAAAATTGAGCATAAAATTAAAAATGTTATGTGCTCAATATCATAATGGGACCGACTCCTAATAGAGTTAAATTTAGGGGAAGTTTACTTAAGGGAAGGAAGACATGTATTTAAGTTGAACGAGTACTTAATAGATGGATTCCACCATAGAGTTCCGCATAGGGGTGGACCCACGTGATTATCATCTGGGGCGATCGCCCCATATCATTTTCATGAAGTCTTGAAACCCCCATGTACCTCGGGCCCATGCCCTACACATGTATAAGAAGTTTGCCCCACCTCCAATCGTTTGATTATGGGACATGTTTGAGGAGTTAGTAGAGTTTTGATTCTGGTTTGTTTGATTTTTGTCCGTCGGTTAGGGTTTCATTGCTTTAGAGATTTTTATTTATGTTTCTCTTTGTTACATTACTTAGATTTTGGATTTTGTAGTTCTTGTGTTCTTGTTTGATTGATTAATGGGTGAGATTTGTCGATTAATGATTTTATTATTGTTGTTGTTGAACCTTTTGGGATTCTTTGATTTCATCTGTGTTGTCTGCAGTTTCATATGAAATTTGAAATATGACTAGGATTTTTCTATATTTGTTTGGTTGATGTAATACCTTCCCATTAAACATTGGTAAAACTGTAATTTTGTAACCTAGTTATTCCCATCTCTTTTAATTATTTCAATATGTGAGACTGGGACTTAAATCTTTTATTGCTATTTTATTCTTTTGGTGTTCTCTGTTTTGAAAAGAACGACTTTCACTTATGAAAATCACTTAATGGATGATATCCTAGTGCTTCACGGGCCGACCTCATAAAAGTGGTGTCTTGTTTTCAATTTACTATTTCAGGTTGTTCTCAGATGTGTTAAATGTTTTAAATTGTGGAGTTATAAAAGAGAGGGAGAACATTAAAGAGCTTGAATGAAGTAATGAGAATAGTAGTGAAGAAGACATTTGGATTTTGATTTTTGACCCATGATCTTTTCACCCAATCTCATTTGGCCGTGGCTAATAGCACTCCTTGAGAGCTTATTAAAGACATGTTGTATAGATAGATAGAGAGAGTCTTGTGTCTGGTGTAGCCTCTATTTTCTTGGAGAAGTTGGAAAACAAATATTTAGAAAGAGATGAAATGGAAATTGGGTGTCGGAAAAGAAGAGGCTATTTTATAAAGAGAATGGATAATATAGAAAGAGATGGATATTGGGGGATTGGAAAAACAAAAAAAGAGAGAAGAGAGAATACAACGATTTGTAGATTATTTAAATTTCATATTGTTTCCTTTGTATGTGTCATGTGTGAGATATATGATTATTTGATTTGGTGAGATTGGATGAGTATTAGTTTTGCCCCACCGTAATAAAAATCCTGGATCTACCACTGGTTCCACTGTTCTTAAAGAGAAAAGTGAGCGAGATACTTAAATGCTAACTTGCACCGGAACATCATTTACACATTTATTGTTCACTTTTCCATGACATTGGTGAAGGGTTACTCAACCATCTATGCTCACTACAAGCATTGTTTGTGGGCCATCAAATGACAAAAGTAACCGAAAGTTCCATATTATGTGACCATTTTTTCCCAAGCAAAAGTAGAAAAGTAAACAAACAGCATGTTCTTTTACTATAATTCAAAAAATTCATATCGGAAGAAATAATAAATCTCCAACAATTGTCTTTTAGGGCGGAATTCTCCTTACTTAGAGCATTAAGTAAGTTGGAATTTAGTAATTTCAAATGATGAAAGTGACTTTACTATGCAACCCCTTTTTTGATCGTTTAGTGCAACATATATATTTCTCATAAAAAATGAAAAAAAAAAAAAAGTGAACTGATTTTCTTTGAAAGAGAGGATGCTCAAGTTATTCTACACGTTTTTCTCTTTCTACCATCTCATAGTCATGCATCTAAATCCCAATTAGTTTAATTTCACGTGCTCGCAAGGTGTACTTTAACTTCTTGTAACAAGCAAAGGACTCAAAAGACGCCACCCAAAATGAATGCGTGCTTTAAAGAAAATAATAATAAAAAAAAGCCTGCGGCTGAACCATTCGTTTTCAGCCTATCCAAAATTCAAAGTCAAGACACGTCGTCTTGTACTTACCTTTGCTGCTTGTTTATTTTTAGGATTTTTGACATAATAATAATCCCGCAGTTTTACACTTTTTTCAATTTAGATCATAATTATTAGATTTATCAATTTACCTCTCATATCAATTGATTTTGTATTGAGTTGGCTCCTCCATCTATTAGCCATTTAAATTAGAAACAGAATTTATAACGATGTTCAAATATATAACGGGCCAACTAAACTTTGACCTATATTGCCCAGAGCTTCGCCTACTACTCGTAAGAACTGTTCATTTTGTGGGCTACTGCAGTGGCTACTGATACAAATTTAATGCTCTTCATGGAATACTGTTTTCTTGACAATGTTGCAATATTAAAAAAAAAAAAAAAGCACGAGTTAAATCGAGACTATCACATTAAAAGATGAAATGTGATGAGACTGGCCAAACATTTAAGGAATAGTTTTAAAAATATATTATTAGATTATTTGACATTTCATTTCATTTTCATAAATTTTATAGCGAAAAACTCAGAAAATATCCCATGTTTTTCTATAAAAATAAAAACTGAAATCAACTGCGATCGAACTTGTTAACTTGACTTGATTAGCTTAGGAGTGAAATCGAGTGAAGGAAACCTGTTCTACATTTTTTTCAACAAATTATTGACAAGGTATAACATAATGCATACTAGTACAAGAACCTGTGCTGAGTACGAGTCTATCCATACAATTCAAACCAAATACAATTGCACAACAGTATATTTTTTGAAAGAAAATAAAAGAAGAACATCTATGAATATACCTATTTTCACAATTAAGAGATATAGAATAGAAAGAAAATAGGAGAAATTAAGTAAAAAAAATAGAAAAATATTTAGAAATGGGAATAAGAGATGTGAGTAAAAAGAAATTTTTGCAAAAACTTAAAAGGAAAAATAGGGAAGTTACAATAGACATGGGTAGTGAAAAATGGGTGGTTATATGAGATGATTAGTGTTATATGGGTTGAGAAGTGGGCAGTTACAAGAAATAAGAGAGGAGAAAATAACTAACGGTCAAAATCAAAAGAAAAAGTTAAATTAGAATGAAAATCTCTTAGCTTAATATAGTATAGCAGGCCTCTTCCAAAATATAACAAATTGAGAAAAAGATGCCTTTGCCAAGAATTTGGAATGCTGGTGTGGGTTGCTAACCATCAACATCATAAGATGATGATGGAGGTTTTTTTTTTTTTTTTCCAATTAAAAGGTGGCAGCTGCACAAATCTCTTTGTTTAAAAGCATTTAACAGTAACAAGACATAAGATGTGGTGATGGATGGGACAGAAAATAAGAGGCTTTGGTTGGGGTTGGGTGAGGATGACTCTGAGCCAGTCAACTCAAATCCATGTCTCTCAGATGCAACCTGCACTTAAATGGCCATACCCCACCTCACTCACATTGTATGGATTGCTTACGTGTCCAAAATCAAAAGCTTAAATTTACGGGTGAAAGTAAGGCCGATACAAGTATATTAAGATATGATAAGCCTATTATTTAGGCGATGTAGGTTGTGGGACTTCCCAATATTACACTTATATGTATCAGAGTTCAATAACAATAAGACCCTAACATAGATTAATATACATATATATATATATATATATATGTGGGGGCATTCATGTGCATCTATCCATCACCATAGGGTGAATGCACTTTTCCTTTTTGCACATAAATTATGGAAGCCTATGTAATTGAAAATTCACTTTTGTATATGAAAATTTTTAATTATGGAAGTGTCCCTCACTCTATGGTGAGGGATGGATGCACATGAATATTCTCCATATATATATATATATGCATTTGTTAGGACTGGTCTTCAATTTTTTTTTTCTCTTTTTGTCTTTCTAGAACCAACAATTGGAAAACTTAAAATAGTTTGAAGGGTGTCATGAAATGGTTGAGAAGTTACATCATCATCAACAATTGTCTTATTTAAGGTGCAAATGTGCAAGCATTCTAGTAATCTATTGCCATTAGGTATGGTTATTATTTTGAAAGACAGGGTGCCTAAAAATAACATTAAGAAGGAAGGATGTCACTGTAACAAGCTGAGTTTATTATAATAAGGCGTTCTCATTAAGAAAGAAAAGGACTTGCACATGACTGCATGGGGCCACTGAGATTTGAGAAAAAGATATAGTTGCATGATGATGACTACAGGATCACCTTTTGTTGACTGACTACAATGGGGAGCCAGCTTTGGTTTGAACAAAGCCATTCATAGATAGAGTTGAATTAAATTGGCGTTTTTTTCATGAACTAATCATTCCTACTATATATATATATATATCACTCTAATTAGTTTGAACTTTTTTATCATTACCTGCAATCACACAAGCTAACAATTGATTTGGAGTAGTAAGGATATTGGATGGTTTTTACCTACCACCACCTTATTACAGTGCCATATATGCACTTGTGTAGCATTTAGTCACCTACTTTTTCATGAAAATGTATTTAATAAAAATGAAACGAGGGAACATTTTAAATAGGGGTTTTTACCCATAAAAAAATACTTTATGTGGTCGGTGCACAAAATAAGAAACTTTAGCCAAAAGTACACCAAACAGGGACTCCGAAAACCAACTTTTTTTTATTATGAATTTTTTTTGTGATCGCTATCGACCTTCATTTTATGTGTTGAGGGTTGACGGCGACCCTTGCTATAACAAGTGAGGGTTGCCGTCGACCCTGAACAGTCATAAACTTATCTTCTTCCTTCTTCATCTCTTCCCTGAACCCAAGATCCAATGATAGAGAAAAATCTATATCAAGGTTTTTCTAAAAGAGGATACCATCTTGACAACCACTTATTCTAAAAACTTAAGCTGAAAAAGAACAGTGTACCAATCTATATCAAGGTTACAACAATTTTTACAGACGCAGATTTATCCGAAACATAGTAAACTTGTTGACAATGCATTGGCACAGAACTTGTTATTGACAAACACTGAAGGAAAAAACCTCAATGTGATAAATAACTTCAGTCTAGAAATTCAAGTTACCACTCAAGATTCAAGGTCATATGGTCCATGCAATTGTAATAAACTGGAGCATAAAAGAAGCCACCGACATCGTGAGAATACTGGGAAAGGTTGGAGAGCTTGGTAAGTGGTAAGGTGTTTTATTCAGGAAAGATGGTGGGGTTGGTGTAATTGAAGTCATTTTGTACTCGTTCATGAGGGATGAGTGGGCTCACCTGTTGCATTCCCTATCTGAGAGGGTGACAAAAGGTAGCTTGGAGTTAAAATGAAGTGAAGTGATTGAAAGCAAGGGTGTAAAAATGAAGTAAATGAGAGCCATGGACATTGTAGGTGAGGAGTACATTCATGTCCAACTCATGCCCATTCGACCCCACTTCATAAGAAGACATTAATAACCATGAAACAACCTTGCAGATGACGGTCATTCGAATGGCTGTGTATAGCTCACAAAGCGTTTTATTTCTCTCTAGCACAGCAGTTTTTTGAAATTTGAATACCATTTCACAGTTCAAATTATCTCCTCTAGTGCAGCATGTTTTTTCAAACTTAAACCCCAGTTCAAATGCTCTGTTCTAATGTAGCAGTTTTTGGAAATCTAAACATTTAACTAGTAGCATACATACATGCAGTACTCTGTTATATATAGCAAGGAAAAATCTCTTTGTAAGAGTGTAAAAAAAAAAGCAATATTCCAATCTTTCAAATCACACTTCTCAAATAATCAAAAGAATAACAATTCAAAATAGTCAGTCCGTTGGGGTTTACTTCCAGGCATTGTTTTCTACACATGCCATTTCTTTGTAGTTTTGGTATTAATTCCCTGTTCCATTCAGTCCATATCCTAAATTATGAATGTAAGAATTTTTGTAGATCAGCTGAAAAGGGGAAAAATGCAAGGGTGGAACTACATGGGGCAAGGTGGGGGTGATGGGCTCTTATATATAAGGCCCTCAAATTTTTTTATTTTTAAACATATTGGCCCCCCAAGGAAAATATTCTCCCTTCGCCCCTGGGGAGATGTGGCTTGCCATGGAAAATTTATTATATAGTTATTTGCTGCCTTTTTTTTTTTATTTGGCTATTGCACTTGCAAGCTCAGGGGTCATAAGGCTTTTAAGGGGAGCTGACAAGAGAGAGCTTAAACCCTGTGAAGGGTCCCAACCATGGCACTTGGGCACCACAGAAATTCAAATTAATTTGCAAATTGGTGGAGTACCTATAATGTTATAAATGCTGTGTAAAGGTGTAAAGAGACTGTAGAAACCTTTGCCATAATGCTTCTGTCACAAATCCACTAAACCTGCACTTCCTTAAAAATACTCTTTTCTCCTATCTCCACACAATTTTATTTTCTATGATGTTGAAGTGTAACATTTATTTATTGTTTATTTATTTTGTCTTACTCAGCTAAAGTGCAAACCTCCTACTTTTGGGCTTTGTCATGCATTTCATGGATGGCTTCCATTTCCACAGGCAGGTTGGCCTAGAAAACATTTTGGCCCCGTTCTTTTACTAGAATTCATAGAATTCATGTCTGGTGGTTGTCTGGGAATTTCAAATGCTAGTATTTGAAATGCTGTCAAATTCTGGAATTCTAAATTCGTTGTTTCATTCATGGCCTGAATTCTTGCTTAAGCTCCCGGAATGCCGTCGTCCCTCTCCCGAAATTTCTGTGCCAAGTGAGATTTCCAAATCCTCTTTGTTAAAGTGGTTTTTCAAATTCTGGGTTTTTTGGGATTTCAAATGCCTGGAATTTCAAGTACTCAGGAATTCTGGTAATGAAACGCAGAATTCCTGACAGGAATTCTGAATTCCCAGACAGCCTGAATTCCTGTCAGGAATTCTAGTAAAAGAACAGGGCCTTTAAGTCTATTATCAAGAAAACCATCATCATTTGCTTATCTCATCTATTTAGGGTTTCCTCCAACATATCATGCAATCAATTCAGCCACTTTCTTTTCTTTTTTTTTTTCTAAGGATCATTTCGCTCCCATTTTGTCAAAGTGTGCCCACAAATCTACTAAAAACCAGCTTCATTTATATTTTAAACTCTCTCTTTCCTGTTTTATATTTTTCTTGCATTCACAAAATCTCAACACTCACCAAATTATATCATAGATTCACTAATACACTCATGAACTCATAAAACCATTTTTGTACTATGAAAAAGCAACCATCCAAACAAGAGTGAATAAGAATAAAATTGTAAATGCTTGGCATTGTAAAAGCAACCATTGTCTCCTTGTCCATCGTTTTAATAAATTGAGGAACTTCCCACCAAAAGTTTCCAAGTTCTTTTCCATCAATCAGTTCCTTCATTTGATCTGAATACCAGCAGTAATAAACAAACAGAAAGGGAAAAAGGAAGTACCACTGCCATTGCCATTGGTATCACACAAATGGCTAAAAAAGAAATGAAACAACTCTCTGTAAATTGGAAAACAGTAGAATGTGAAGGACAAATTGAGTCTTTTTGGCCATTCCTAGAAGATAAAACATTCAAATTAACCTCCCCAACACACCAAGCTGTAAAGGTTGCACAGCTTGGCTTGTTACCATTGTCCTCTGCTTTGAGCTAAGCAGAAAATGCATCATCCCAAATCATGCCTTTACCTTCCAGCTGCTGCGGTAGCAACGGGAGCTAGTGAAAAAGATGCAAGTCCCGTGTTTCCCATTCCCCCCATCACACTCCCTCTTCTTGCCACTCAATGATGTAGCAGGCAACATGCTGCTGCTACTGTTATTACAAGCGCCGCGCTTCAATCTCCCTGCACCAGCTTCAAAACTGCCAGTGGCCTCGGACTGCTCCACCTCCTCGCCTGTGTACGATAGCGAAGAAGTCCAGCGATCTGTGGATTCAGCTGAATTGGGCTCCCATGAAGATGACCAATGATGACCAAGGAAGCTGTTGCTCCCCGCGGATTCTTGCTGTTCCATGTCCCTCACTGGTTCCCGCACTGTCACGTACTTGTGGAGGCTTGGCTCCGTAAGATCGTCATCGTTCGCAACCACCTCAGATTCCACAAAGGGGTCCTTCCCCATCAACTTCCTGTTGAAACGCCCATTCAAGGAAATGCTGTTATTATAGCAATTGGGTCGATTAGGTTCGGAGATTTTCTCCTCAGAGAAGGCAGGAGAGAGATTTGAACTGGTACAGGAATTGAGATCAGCGACGGCTTCGAGGATGGAGCAGGCCTTTGAGACACAGGGTGGGAGGGAAAAGGCAACATTTTGGCAGTGGTAGTTCTGGATATCCTCGAGCAGCAATGAAGCATAAGAGGAGGGGTTGTTGAGGAGGGTGTCTGGGTTCAGACCCATGACCAAGTCCAGGTCTCTAGACCTTCTTGAAGACCTGCTTCTTGTTATGGTTTGGGGAATGAGGTTTTCAGTCCCAGGGTTCTCTGCTGATACTTCACTGCGTTTTGGTAATCCTCCTTTTGCTGAATCTGCTGCTGCTTCAACTATCTCAGGCTCCTGCTGTTGCTCCATTGACCTGCAAGTCATGAGCTGCTCTCTTATGCCTCTGCTGCTATTGCTACTTCTCTCACGTGGAATTTCAACTGTTCTGATGTTTCTTTCTTTGGGTTTTGGAGTTTGAGCAGCAGCATTTTCATGGGGTTTCTGCAAGGAGGATTAAAAATGAAGAACTGCACTTTGTTTCTTCTGATATAAACAAATAAAACGGGAAAGATATAGCAATGTGTATGAAATGCAAGATTCACAAATTTAAGGTTGACATTAGATTGACAGGTAAGATGAGAATCGTTCCTCGGCGGAAGATCCACAAGTTGTAGTAGAGCTATTTTAGCTGAGCCCAGAATGAATGGATAAGGTTCAGTTAGTTGAAACTTGATGCTGATCATCAATCTAACAGAAGGAAAAAAAAGGAAAACCCAACTGAAGATGAAATGCAAAGAAACCAATTAGATGAAACAAAGAAAGAGATCACAAAGTTCAGATTACCTGCAGCTGAATATGAGAAGCTTTATTCATCCCCTCTTCGCCTTCTTTGCTTCGCGCTGTCTTGTTACCATTTCCCTTGTTGGGCTTGTTAAGATCTTGGTTTTTCAATGTGGGCTGCTGGTCTGTCTTGGGAATGTTCTCGTCCACTTCGCTCAGGGGATTTCTTCTGTATGGGGACTGGTCAGCTTTCCTTGAAGAATTGCGGCTAAGCGAAGGCTGAGAAGGATGATGATGATGGATGTTTTCATTTGAAGCAGCCTTGTTCTTCGCAGGAGAAGGATGATGATGGTGGGTGTTTTCATTTGAAGTAGCCTTGATCTTTGCAGGAGACCGAGCACGAGGCGAAGCGGTGCCTCTAGCACCCACCTCTCCACCTCTCTTCGCAGCAGTGGCAGCGGCCTTTCTAGTGCCATTACCGGCTTCCCGGGCTGTAGAGACTGTGGCAGGAACAGACACCATCTTTCCTGGCCTAGTTTTCTCTGATGGGGTTTCCTGTCTCCTCCCCGGCGAGCGACTCGCCCGTCTACTCCCACTTCTCCTCCCCTCATCTCTGCTGCCGGAGCGCTTCAATTCAGATGCCCCTCCATCTTTTTCTCTGCTGGGTGTTCGCCTATGAGCAGGCCTAATTTGGGGCTTCTCTTCATCATCGTAGCTCTTCTCCGTCGTCGAATCATGATCGAAGTCGTAGCTCCTCTTGGAGCCAGCATACTTCCTGCTTCCACTGCCGCTGTTTCCCCGGCCATTGTTATCACTCGATCCCTTCCCAGAAGAGCTCCTGCTTAGCCTCCCACACTGTATTAGGATCGCGTCAAGTTCTTCTTTAGTGCAGCTTGAGGTCCTCACAACACCAGCACTGAGACTATTGCAGAAATCCTCCTTTGGGGTGGTTTCAATTCTCTTGGGCTCTTCTCCTCTCTCTTCTTTTTTGCTTTCTTGAACCTTCTTTCGATTGGACACAGGTGTCTGCTTCTTCGCCTCTGCTGCTGGTTTTTCTTCTTTTTCTGGAAGTGGGGTGATCTCTCTCTCTTTCTCTTGAGGGAGAGAATCTGAGATCAGTTTTGAAGGAGGAGGAGGAGGAGAAGGAGAAGAGATTTTCTCAATTTTCTCCTCCTTCTGCAACCCTTTCTTGCTCATACAAAGACCCATCTTGAGTTTTGAGTACTAGAGATTTTCTTTTGATTCAATAGATCATAGGAAAGAGGAGCAACATGATTGATGATATGGTATTAGAGAGAGAAAGATGCTTTTGCTTCCTTTATTTTAAAATCTTTTTTTGAACGAGAGGAGAGAGAGAGAGGAATTCAAATCTTGGACAGGCGGGCTAAGCATTTTCGACCAGATGTACTGGAATATAGCCGTTTGGTGTCTCGTTTTTTAATACTCTGCAAGTGCACAGTAATCTATATGCATGAACCACTGAATAGTTTATTTAGTATAGTAGGTGTGATCATCATCATTGAATCCACCTTCCCTATGAGGACCCCACAAGTTAACGGTCTGGACTGTGTGTGTACTGTGTATATATATGTGCCACCTGTGATGGTGGAGAATCTTCTCTTGCGTACCACTAGACTGCAAGTGCAATTCAGCTCTATGTAATTGTAGGGCCCCTACTAAGGCTTTCCTTTGATCAAATGTGGTTGTTTTCTTACCCTTGTATCAAGGGGCAGACCTACGTATATATTTATATGGGGCAGATGAACCCATGGTCAGCTTTCAAAACCTATATGATAATTATGGGTCTACTTTCAAAATTTACATGAAAATATTTGTTTTTGCTCCAAAATTCTGAGTCCGCCATTGTTTGTATCCCCTGTTATCTAATACCATGCAAAGTTTTATGCTCGTCAAACCATTACTCACTGATGGATTGAATCTGTTCATCCATCGGACTCCAATGATAAGAAATCATCCAAATGGGTCCCATAAGTTGGACCATAGAAGCAAGCAAAATGCAGTAGTTATGCTCATGTGAACATCCTATCATCCATATATCATGAATGATGGATGGGTGCATGTGTACATACTACAGATGTTCTCTGGAAAAGTACCATGTGTCTTTTGTAGGCTCGTTTTTAATTTTTGAATGGCCAACGGCTCTTTTAATTAGAAACCTGGGGTCTGGGGCTGACCGTTGTGTGGGTTCTGAAAGAACAGATGAGAATAATGATATGTTGGAATCTAATGTTTTCAGTGTCATTTGCTGCTGTAATTTTTTACCTTCTGTCTCCGTAAAATAGTAACAAGATAAAAGACTCTCTGTGGACAGTTAATTCCACATTAAATTGCTCTTTAACAAGTACTTGAATTTGATGGTTTTTTTTTTTTTTTTGGGGGGGGTTTAAAAAGAGACAATTCCAGCAGAGAGACTGCTTATTTTTCTATTTTTTTTCCTTGTTAGTTTTATAAATAGTGCTACCCATTATATTGTTTCTTAAGTTAAAAAATTTGAAAGATTTGCACTGGTAATTTTTTTTTTCCAATAATTAACGGACTTGTGTTGGGATAAATTTCCAAATCCTCACATCTCCATTATCCAATTTTATCCAGTGGAGTTCTTCCACTGCTGATCTCATATGAACAAACACTGAAATTCAGAGATTTTTCAAAAAACCCAAAGCAGGTGCAACATCGTAGCTAATTTGAGCTGCTTTTTGCTAGTTGCTATACTCGTGGTCGCAGTTTTTATTCAACAATTTCTTTGTCATAAGGTTAAAATCCCCACAGCCCCAATTTCCACAATGTTGAAAGTTTCATGTTCGCGATTTTCTTCCCCTTATGCAAACAAACATGCTGCAGACAAGCGGGTGCACCAAACATGAAACTTTCAACAATATGAAAAAGCGTTTTTTACTTTTTTATATATTTTTTTTTTCATGGAAAAGCAGCCACACAAACGTGGTATTAAAGTGAATTTATGTAACAAGATAGAAGAAGTGAGGTAGTAAAAAATGAATCAGGAAAATGTAATTTTATGTAACAAGTCTATTGCAATTTCCAAGTTCCTATTAACGGGTAGGAAAGCAAGTTTCTGTTTTAGTGCATAAACAACAATCCGGCACTTGAGTCCTTTTTTTTTGCACTACCCTTTATTGCTCGCCCCTAGTAGCTAAGCAGCACAGAAGTTCTCGGATGAAATGAGAGAGAGAGAGAGAGATTTTCCAACAGAGGAAAAGTGCGAGAGAAGTTCAAACAGAGAAGTTTGATACAAGCAAATGATATTTTCACACAAATGACCTGTAGATTATCCATCTGCTGTTTGGTTGAGTTAAGAATTACATAAACATTTGGAAGCACTTTGAGAAAATGACCTGAGACCCATGTAAACCTTGGACATTTGACTTGACCACAAAAAGAAAAGAAAAGGTCAAAAGAGATGTTATTTGACTTCAAAATGATTGTTGGGAAATGTTCCCACAAACCAGTTTACAAACTGCCTTCTCCAAAAGTCCAAATTTCAGAAGAAGCAACAATACACAAGCAAACAGTGTCCTTCTCAATGCCACATTGAATGCAATTGCTGAAATGTGATATGTTTTGAAAAAAAAAAAAAATAGTTACTTCTCTATGATGCTTATGCTTGTCAGTGCATTTTCTGGATAATAACAGTTGTTCATGGTTGGTCATAGTCTGTGTTTAATATGGCAAGCTGCAATCGAACATGACATATCATTTTAATTGCATGATTTAGCTGCAAATGAACAGAAGGTGGTAATCTCACCTACTGGTAAATTACCACCAATGCAGAGGAAATAGATCCATGGTTTGTTATTGACAAGGCTCTTTGCCATTGGACCTTTGTCTCATACATGTGCGTGAATACAATCAATTAGCACAATCACACCCAGCTATGGAGCCACAAGGCAATAATGTGTGAAACACAAGGGATACACGATCAGCGAGTTCGTTTTTTTTTTTCTTCTTAAACTTCTTAAAAGAAAGAAAAATTAAATGGTGAACCTGAAAGTATCACCTCCCTTGCAAAATTATCAAAATGAAGACATGGAAGATTCAAGCAGAAAAAAAAAAAAAAAGACATCGAAGAAATAATGGGGAGTGAACTTTCCATGTTCACTATAAGCCCAGAAGAAAGTTTTTTTTTTTTTTTTTTTTCAATAATAACTTGCCCAGAAGAACCTCAACAAATCATCTTTTTAAGTCACAAATTCTTCTTAAGCTTCATCATCATCATCAAATCCTTGTCCAACTATATTGGAGTCGCCTACAGGAATTATGTTTCTCCATTTCGATCTATCTTGAGATATAATTGGTAGTCTATGTTGGTGTGCATTCACAGTTTTTTACAGTAAAGCTTGGGAAACATAGAACCACCTAGTTGTTAAAAGCCTGAAAAACAAGTAATCTACATTCTATTTGAGTTCCATGATTATCTTAACAAAAGACAAGGTATAACAACTGAAGTAAGAGATAAAGTAGGGAAGGAGGAAGGAACTATGTAGGACTCAAAACATTAACTTCACAGGGAACTGGTGCAAATACTTATGGAATAAGAAGACTAGTGAGTAATGACCATTTCAAGATGCAATAGATTGATATTGGTCTACCACAATGGTGTGCTATGATCTATAACACTTGAACCCTACAAGTAAATCTGGTGTGCAAAGATTTAAGTGGTAGTAAGTTGACTAAGATTAACAATACCTTGCGGTTGATCATTGTTCATCATCATCATGAAAACCTTATCCTACTCTTTGGTGTCTACCACAATGGTGTGCTATGATCTATAACACTTGAACCCTACAAGTCAATCTGGTGTGCAAAGATTTAAGTGGTAGCAAGTTGACTAAGATTAACAATACCTTGTGGTTGATCATTGTTCATCATCATCATGAAGGCCTTATCCTACTCTTTGGTGTCCACCTTGTGAGTTCAAAATTCCCACTCAACCCTATTTATATCTATGTTCTTTTTAACTCTTTCAGTGTATGATGTCTTTCCTCACTACATCATTCAACATCCCCTGCATGTGTGCCCAAGTAGTTTAAATTTAAACAGCATTCAATAAATTTTAATTTTTCTCTTCCATTGGAGCAATCGTATTCGTAGGTTTCCTCTTATAAACTGATCATACAGTTCCATCTTTTCTTGTAACTACCCACATCCACTTTAACATACATAACTCCACCACATGCATTTTAGCTTATGGTCATTTTTTCATGGCCCAACATTCAACACCATACAAAAAAAAGAAAGAAAAATGGAGATCCTAAAAATTAACATAGAAAGCTAAGCATGATTGTGAAAGACACTATAGAAGACAACGAATGCTGCTTAAATTGTATTGTCTTAGAACCAAGTCTTGAAGGTTCAGAATGTATGCAAAGTCAAAACCATGACAACTATGATATAAACCTTAAGATAAATTGACTAAATAAAGAAGCAAGAGAGGAAAACACGATACCCCTCTTGACTAAAAGAAAAAAGAAAAAAAAAAGTGAAAACAAATCTAGCTGTACAAAAGTAGGTCAAGAGAGCAACCTAAATTATATCTAGAACAAATTAATGCAATGGTGTTAGAAAGGCAAAATGACCCAGTCTTAGAAAAGACAATGTAAGGACTGAATTTATGTAAGAGAAAAAGGAGATGCCACCTTAACATGAGAGATTCTTAATAACATGAAGAAAAGAGAACAAATAAATGAGGGTGAAATTTCTTATAAAAGGAGGAAGAGACTACATAGAAAAGCCATATTCATAAGAAATGTTAAAAAGGAAGGAGATAGTCTGTCTCAAAAGATGAAGACTTCATCCAAGCGGCAATGTTGAAAATAAGTAAAACAGATGGACAAAAGATGTGAATTCATGAGATGATACTGGGTAGCATCAAGCATGTACAAGTCCATGCAAACATGGTGCAAAACAGGGGTTGCAGCGGGTGTAGAGATCGGAGACAACACTTCGGTCATGTTAGACTACACTGAAAAGCCATATACATAAGAACTATAAAAAAGGGAAGGGAGACACTCCATCTCAAAAGATGAAGATCCCATCTAAGGTAGTAAAGTTGAAAATAAGTCAAACAGATGGACAAAGGACGTGAATTCATAAGATTATATTGGGTAGCATGTGCAAGTCTATGTAAGCTTGGTTCAAACTAATCGGTGCAGCGGGTGGAGCAATAAGCAATCAAAGTGATACGTAGTAGTTGCAGCGCTAGATAGCAACATGAATCGAAAAATGTGGTAAACAAATCCGAAAAAATACTTAGAAAATCTAGAATATTGAATCTATTTGTTTTAATTTTATAGTATTGATTTTTTTTATAACATATAGTTTTTATCTATTTGTCCATATATAGACTACAATTTAGAATGCAAGTGTTTTAAAAAATATATATATCAAACCATTTGGGATTTGATTTAACATAGATCTACAACTTAGAATGCATTTTCAAGTGATTTTAAATTTTGATATTTTTATATATAAATAAATCAAACTGCAAATAAATAAAAAAAGATTTAAAAAAAACATAGATCTATGTTTCACACTTACATAGAATGCATTTTCAAGTGATTTGACCGGCCCATTGTGAAATTTTTTTGCTGAAAAATCCCAAAAAATCTGCAAAAATACCATTGGAAGAACACTACGTATTGGCTTAATTCTGGAAAGTTGTGTTTTTAAAGAATTGAAGAGTAACAGAGGGGTGACGGCATGTTTGCTGGGGGAGCAGAAGGGCTGAAAATGCCCTAGAGTACAATTATAAGAGTTATAAGAGGAAAAAACGTGTCCTTTCAATTGAATGCTACATAGCAGCCCATTCGTACCGGTGCGCATCTGCCACTATAGGAAATTAGCTGCCGATACAGGCTGCCACAATTGTGAGTGCCAATAAATGCAAATTGGTGTAACTGGGTAGGCCGCTAGGTGCATGCAATGGCCACTATTTTGAAACATGCATGTAAGGATGCGACTATTATGTCATATTATGAAGTCCCAACCCAAGCGTACCTGGACTATGCAAAATTAACATAAATAGACGAGTGTATTCCCATAATTCTCAAATTCACCAATATAACCAATAATATCAGAAATCATAATTACAATTCGACACAACTACCAACAGCCAAAACATAATCCAAACAAGGAAGCTAGGTGTTAAAAAGCAAGAAAGGAGAAGTGGCTGTCCGCCTGTCCATACTAGCACTCAAATTCCCCACTACACTCAGCCATACAAGTACTTATTGTATCACATGCAGTTTAGAGCCACCACATACATTATATATTTCTACTGCACACAACATCAATCATCTCCAAACATTTATTGAACAAAACCCATAATGGAACAGAGCAATGAACACCAAAGGCCTATTTGTTTCATGTAATTGAATTCCAGTGTAATTCATTTAATAAGTGGTACTTAAAAAATGAAGAATCAATGGTGCAAATCCAAAAAATACCATCAAATAACATTCCTTAAGAAATGAATAACCAGCCATCTGCCTAGTAATTTAAATCCTAGGAAAGTCAAGGTCCAATCTTCACCGCTCACCTTATACCTGTCACCCTTTACCTCTTTAATAATCATTCAGTGGAGCTCATTTGACCATAAACTCCTATGTATCTTACACAAACAAACATGCCCCAAACAAATTATGATTTTGTGCATACCAGTACTGCACAAGCTGAGATTAGAAACAAATACCAACACCTCTAGTAGCTATCCTCTATTCTAAAACAAGTCAATGAGGTTTGAGACTTTCATCAATCCTGCTCATCATACAAAACAAACATTATCTAGAGCCTTTTTTATTATAATTGGGCCGTGTCCTATAACCATTGCACCCAAACATAAGCTTCCAAAACTGCACATATGACATAACCCCAAATTGCTAGCAATTTGACTATTTCAGAACAAATGATAGTCTGCCCTGAGATGAAAAAAAAAACAACCACCTGATTTAATTTTCCATGTTATTCCAAATACCCACTAACCAAATGAGATAACCCTCCACTACCCCAAAAAATTATTTCAAACCAAATGCCAATTTCAGTAACATCCAAACACACCTTACAATCATCAACATCCAATAAAATCAAATCAAACCACCCAAAATCTCTAGACTCTCCTCAACCAAATTAACATAATTCTCACAATCAACAAAACAATCACGGCACGCGGCAATCCAAATCAATCACAAATCAAACGCAACCACACGCCCAATATTCAAACCACTCATCCCAAAAAAAAAAAAAAAAATTGAATCCCAAAACAGCTGAAACATAAGAAAATTCAACTTACCTTTTCTTGTGAAGGGGTGTTACAACATAACAGAAAATTCAACTAAGTGCTTCCCAAATTCCATCTCCAATTCTAATATACATGAAACTGCACATTACAAATATATCAAGATTACGATTACGGCAATTCAAGAACTTACCGCATCCAATCTGTTGATTATAACAAAAAAAACTAGGGTTTCCTTCCCAATTACTCCACGTAATCGAATTCATCTTCTTTCAGATGCGCGAAAAACTTAACCGGCCCGCGCCCCTCCACTTCTTCGACGAACTCGACCTTAAAAGGCAGATTTGCAGAGATCGTCTTCCCCTTCCACAATCCCACATACTGCTTCATGGTCCCTTCCTTGTTGTAGAGATCGATCTCTCCGATCTTCTGAACGTGGTAGACCTTGAGCGGGACCTTAACCCGAACCCTAGCGCCGATCCGGGCCGGATCCGACTCTTCGGAAGGGGAGGAGACGGTGGCCGGAGGGTCGGTTTTGAGGGCGACGTTGCAGGCGATGGAGGGAGGGGAGTTGGTACGTCGCGTGAGGATCGGACGGACGGGATTGAGGGAAAGAGGGAGAGATGGGTTTTGGACCGTCCGATTAGGAGGGTTGAGGAAAGGCGAAGAAGGTGTTGTGGATAGAGAGAGAGTATGCATTTTTTTTTTTCTGCTGCTGCTTTGTGTTTTCGGTTTTGGTTCGTCGACTGGTGTCTAATGTGAGATTGTGTTTGTTTTTGCGTTTGTGTTTTTGTGTTTGTGTTTGGGTTCGGTGGGAAATGGGAAGGGAAGAGAAGGTGAATGTGTTTGTTGTTTTTTATGTGTTAACATGTGGATGTGAATAATTTAAGAGTGGAGTGATATGTATGGAGGGTTGGGCCCACTTTTGTTGTGTGGGTCCTTTTTGAGCCTTTTGATAGAATATTGTAGTGAAGTTGTGAAATTTCTACGGTGGGGCCTAGTTGTTAAAAATACGAGCGGTTCGAAATAAAGTATTTTCTCCAATAGATGGGGTGTTTCTAAATTTTATCACATTAGATATTAATCACACCATAACCATAAGATTGAGTGTTTGATGAAACGTTGGATTAAAGGAATCTTATGACTAGTCATTTTTCATGTTTATTATCCGATGGTTGATTTTACGGTGCGATTAAATTTTATAGAATAAATTAAAATAATTTTATTTTAAGTGATTTAAATTTTTAACGAGAATCTTGTGCTAAGGAGTTCCTACTTCATTGGATGATAACTTGTCAAAGTTATGGACTGCGAGGATCTGGACTCATACTTTATTTTATTATTTTTTTTTGTCTGCTATATGGTCTGGTCTGATCGTTGCTTGGAAGGGACGGGAGGAGGAGCGAAGATATGGGAAAGATGGATATTTTTATTGGTGGGGCCCACTAGTTGTGTATGGAGGAAATAATGTTGCTGATAGGATGCGCATGCTACGCTACGCAATCTTTCTGCCAACTTCTTTACTTTGATGCCTTTCTTTCTTTCCTTCTTTCTTTCTATGTTGGGTTGCTGATCTGGCAGTGACTGTATATGTAGCATTGATAATATGATAATTCGACTTGATGACCAAGATGGATTTCTAGGTATGCATATATGAAATTAGGGATGTATTTGGCATCATTATGAAAATATTTCTTTCTAAAAACAATGGAGAAGAACTTATTTGGCAAATAATTTTTCTCACTTTCTGCATATGTATATAATCTCTTCCTCTCTATATCCCTCCTCCCTTCTCTCCGTATCTTTCTAGATTTTCTCTCTCATAAATCCATTCATTCTTAAAAGAAAAATTTTCAAATATGGTCTTAAATTTTTGCTTTACTTCAAAAAAAAGAACGCAAGTTTTGAAAATTTTCAAATTAGTCTCTTAGCTTTCTAGTAAATTTTTAATTAAGGACATCCGGCCATTTAAAGGTATTTTCTGGTGACTTTTTTCCTCAATATTTTGAAAATACCCAAATTACCCTTCATTTAAAGCCATGACATGGTTTCGGCAGCTACTACACGCAGCTAATTGTTGTGGGAATACTGAGTGTCCTTGATCACCGTGAGGACACCGGCGAGGAAAATGAGGAGAATATGGATGAAGTAAATGAGAGTTTTATTACAATGAAGGGTAATTTGGGTATTTAAGAAAAAAGAAAAAAATTGCTGGAAAATAACTTTAAATAGATGGATGTCCTTAATTGAAAACTTCCCGAAAAACTTAGGGACTACTTTAAAAAGTTTTAAAACTTGTGTCCTTTTTTAAAATAAGGCTGAAACTTAAGGACTTCTTTTTGAAATTCTCCCATCTTAAAATGATGCAAAATAAGTTAGGCGCCAACACCACTCAATCATAAAAGAAAAGAAAAAAAAAGTTGGTTTTGCTTTGGAAAAAAGAAAGTAGGTGGGTTTCAAGCTTCAGCTTTACGGCTCCTTATTATCTTAGTAGTAGGGAGCGACAGTTCTTACTTGGTTGTCCGGGGTTCAAACTCCGAATACGTCATCTCTTTCCGCTTGTGTGGGCTCTTTTTCCGCATTTGCGGGCTTCCATTCCACTGTAGTGAGTGGGTTGCTTTCTAGTATATATGCAGGCTCTTACTTAGGTCTCAACCCCCTTGATTGGAGTGAAATAAAAAAAAAAAATGGAAATGAAAATAAAGAGTCCTAGCTGTAGCTCACCTTCTAGGGAACATTGTCCATGCAGAGTTTGTATTTTGGGGTGATGAAAAGTTATGAAATAGATGGTAAAGTTTATTTCCACTCTAATTGTCCATTTCATAATCTTGAGTTGGATTGAAAAGCATCCAAACTAAAATAGATGAGTAATCCTCAAATCCTTTTCACATCTGATGAGGCCAATGAATCCTTCACATCTTATTTTTTTTAAAATAAAGCACTTATCTTCCATAGAAAGATAATTGTCAATTTCTTCTTGCATCTGACTGAGAGTAGACCCCACAATTAATGCCACGTATCCTGTTTTGAAATGAAGCAGAGTCAGAGAGTTCCCTGTCCCAATATGATAAGCACATCACAGTAACAAAAAATCTTATTTGTGCTGCATGCATATCTGAAAGGAAAACATGTGGTGCGTGTAGTGGATGAGAAATGAGAGGTTGGAGTTTCATGGATACATACTCAATCGATGAGAGAAAGGGATAAACTTTTATTAGAAAATGCTAGTAACTATACCCCCATCAATGGGATTCATGTACATGTATTTGTATAACCTTATTCAACACATAGTTAAGCTGGTTTAGGATTACAGTTTATATCCGAAGGTTGGAGGTTCGAAAATGCACTACCACACTAGAACTACAGGAGAGTTTATCCGGCTTTCCTCTAGGCCTGGAGGAATTAGTACAGCCCAAAGGGTTGGAAACCCTCCCACAACAAAAATAAATAAATAAATAAATAACCAAACTATTATATATACATATATATATATATATAAAAGATGTATGGTCAATGGTGTAGATAGGGCTGCATTGTGCCCAAATTATTAGTGGGGCCCACTTTATAATAAATCTAAACCGCCCACTCCACCAGCATCATCATGAGGATTGGCTCCAAACTGTTTTGGACATTCAGTTCAACCATGGAACAAGGTCATCACATGTACAGATCAAAGATGGCCAATATTGAGCAACAAATTTATGTTCTTGATGGCCAGTGACAGGATATTTGGATAGACAGATAGAGGCTACTCAGGGTTAATGGCTAATCCAAAGGTATTTTCGTTTGGGCACAAACTTAGTCTCTGTTTGGCATCACTATTTTTTGCTTTTATTTTTTAAAATCTCTAAATCGGATAGAGATTTTGAGGATAGAGGCATTTGACAGCCTCTAAATGGCTATGTGGTCAATTTTCAGGACTTGATACTTGTGGAACTCAAAATATTTATGAACAATATCAGCCATTGATGTATTATGCTTAATATTGTGTTTGTCCATGAGCAATAATGTTTATTTATTTATTTATTTATGGGAGTGTAAATCAATATTCAAACCATTGGAAATGTTCACAAGGTCTAATACAATCATGAGACTAAATTTCAACCGTTGAATCATCACCAATCACGAGATATGTACAAAAAATATAAGCTCCAAACACAAGATCCAAACCGTTAGATCTCTTTGGAATGCTGCACACATTCATAGGGTCATTTTTCAAGACTCGATACCTTGTGAATCTCGTGGGACTCGTAAAAAACTTTCAACCATTGATATAAAACGTCCATTTAACATAGATCCTTGTATTACCCAACACCTCTTTTGATTTTCGCCTCTTTTTTTTTTATAATAACTCTTTTTTTAATGGCTCTATTTTGATTGGTCTAAAAAAAAAAAAAAGAAAAAAAAGCCCACAGATACCAAACAAGGCCTAGTGACTTACAACCATGCATGCAACTAGGAATTTGGGACACTCTTCATAGGTGAGTCCCACAATGCAAATTTCAACTGGCTTCGTGCAACTAGGGCTGTTGAATATTCTCCAAAGAGGCCACTGGGCATTCCTGCTGTGGGAATTTAAAATTTTCCAAAGGTTTTCCAAATGCTCCAAGTACATACTAGCATTTTGAACAATCAAATACAAAAAACTCCAAGGGAATCTGTGCTTGCATTAGAATACATATAAATTGTACATAGGATTGATAAAAGGCAAATCTAAAAAAAAATGAGCATCAATTAACCTTACCTATGCAGGTAAATAGAATAAAAAGATGACAAATGTATACACAGCAATCACCGTAGTAATCCAATACATAGGAAAACAATGGTTCTATTTACATCTTACAGTGAATATCTTTCACCCCTAACCTCTATTAAACCCTTGATTGAGTTCATTTCACCATGAATTCCTATGTATTTTAATGCATGCAAACCGACTACAAATGCCAAAAGCAACAGTTGTACTGCTGGAATTTTCAAATTTCAAAAAATTAAACAAAAAATTTCAAATCATCCATGAACATCATTTGAAATTGTTGTAAAAAATTCCCAACACAAAATTCCTCTAAAAAATTCACCCAAACAAAACAAGTAGGCCCTGGATGCAACAAGCTACATGGACAAGTTTTTTTCTTCTCCCCCTTCTCCTAGCTACAGCCGTATCAGATTACAGAATTGTATGTCAAAGGTGAACATGTGGACACAGACTGGACTAGAGCAACTCTAGTGAACAGCCAGCCAACAAATCAGAGTGTATGAAATGCACAATTAGCACATAAACTAGTAAGCAGGTAGCAACAATCAATTTTGATCAATTGGCTAGCAGCATCAGAGGACTAGGACATAAACTAGTAAGCACGCAGCAACAATTAATTTTGATCAATTGGCTTGCAGGATCAGAGGGCTGACAGTTCTCAACATCATGGAACCTACTTCCCACATATTCCTCCTCACGGTGTATTTGACCCATCACACAGTAATTTATTTTGCTGCATTTTCCCAAGGTATATACCCTTCACAGGTTGTTAAGGATAGGCACCAGTCAACCATTTGATTTAAGCCAATGAGATAGACTGTTAGTAATAAAAATAAAAACCAGTGAACCCCTCCAACGGTTACCCAACCCACTAGCAGCGTTTTAAATACTCGTTTTTCATAAAAGCCAAATCCAAAAATACCGCTTTATTTTGGTGGGATCATGGACACCACCAACATACAAGTTCTACTAGTCACCGGGGAGGCAAGGATCCACAACGCTTCTTTGATACATGGTACAAAGGAAGAAAAAAAATGTAAAATCTTGCCCCCTTTCTCTTCTTTGATAGCTACAACATGTAGCACAAAATCTCAAAGAAAATCATTTTTAACAAATATAGAACAATGTCAAGAACTTACACCCTACTTCGATTCATCTTTTCTAGATTAAGTCAAGATTGCCTTGAATACTATATTAAAGAAACCTGCTGTCTTGTGCTGTTGCAAATGAATTCTGCATGAAGCACGAACGAGTCCATTATCTGAGACGAACCCACTGCAACAATGATTAGCTGAAGCACTCACCTTTGCATATAAGACCATCGGTAGTTAAATTACTCAACAAGCCATCAGTTTGTGTTCTTCCTTGCTGCCTTCTTAGCACGAGTCCACTTTCGCTTTTTCGATGAAGTAGATAGTTTCCTTTTGTTTCTACCTTGCTTTGAAGGTGCACTGCTTGTCATTTCATGGCCCCCATCCTCAATGGATGGAGAGTCACTCATGGATTCTCCTTCATCTGAACTTAGGACCAAGTCCTCCACCACATCCTCATCTGGACCCACATCGTGTTGCTGTTTCTGCGACTGCTTCTTTGACCGTTTAGCCTTCTTAGCACTGTTCCTGGATTTGGTTAAAACACCAAGACAAACAAATTATCACAAAGGGGAATAGATTTAAAAAAAAAAAGGAGAGAAAGTTACAGCCTTATAAGCTAAAGATCATACTTAGAGTCTCTTCCTGGTAACCAAGATGAGCTAAAGATGGCAGTCCCCTCCACATTGTCGGTTTCAATTTCATTTTCTTCAACTTTCGATACCTTGCTGCTAAACATGGAAGATTCTGCTCCAACAAGAACACTGAAAATTGCAGAGTGATAATGAGAAAGTGTTCATGGCTTGATAAAGAACATTTGACGAGCTAAATAGATAGGCAGACCTGGATTCCACCATTGAGTCATTCCTTTCTTGTGCTCTTGCACGAAGAGTGGCAACATACTGCGAGAGTGGACTGGCTTTTGACTCCTTTTCGGCCTGAAGTTTAAACAGAAATGTTATCATAGTTGCAAAAATCATAAAAATAAAATAAAACAATAGGGGGACAACTTGGGCCAGACCAAGCTCGAGCCTTTATAACCCGACCCGCAATAGAACCCAATTCAGGCAGAATATTTTTGGGTTCAGAGTCATACTCAAGCCTGAGGCACCTACATTGGGACACAGTGTTTGATTTACACTCATATACATATGGCATACTCATAAGGTATTATGCCCAAATTCAGGCATGAACTCGGGTATAGTATGGGATAGGAAATATGACTCTGCACTTAGCATTCAGAACAAAAATATGACCATCCTATCAGTAAAAAAATTTGTATTCTGTACAAATTTTTTGAGACAGTATTATGGGATATGAAATACAACTCTGCACTTAACATTCAGAACAAAAATATGACTATCCTATCCGAAAAAATTTTTGTATTCCACAATTTTTTTTAGACAATATTATTTTTCTTTAAAATATTCCTAAATTAATGGATTTGTTATTATTTACAATCCTTTGTAAAGTAAGAAAACAAATATGACCACATGAAGTAATGAACTTATGACAATAGGGTACATTAAACATGTACTTTAAAGTATCAGTGTAGTATAGAATAATGGTACTAGTATCATATCCTCTGGATGCATGCACGCACGCACGCACGCATACGAATTTCGGGCACTGGGCATCATAATTCATAGCTTATAATATCACCGGGCTAGAGCTTGGGCTTAAATAGGAAGTTTAGGCTGGGCATGGGATGGGTCGATGATGATCAGTAACCAGCTTGACCAGCTTGAGTTACACACACTTGGAACCTCGATAAAAGCCCACCCGACATGGGTCATGGGAGGCACAAGTCTGACCAATAAGGCCCAAGGCCAACAAGGGTTGAAACCTAGGATTCAATTCAGCACAAAAAGGGTTTTGAACCTAAACAAGGGCCTGGGTCAGGCCAGTTTAGCCCATTGGGCAGTCCATTCCTGTGCTGTCTATCGGCTTTAGGCTTGAGGTTCAAAGAACCAAGAACTTCAGCTTGCGTCGACATATTCTCTATGTGAGGCAGATGTAGAAGCAAATCGAGCAACCAAGGATGCAGTCAACCAACAATCCTGTCTTTGATATTTTAAGTCATTTGCTTTTATCGGATGTACTGCTAGTTTCCATAGTAATGATATTTTATTTACCATATGGAAAAAAAGGCCATCATGAATAAACCAAAACTCTCCCATGTGATCAGCTGAATGTCCTTTAACATCTTGCCTCAATTGAAAGCAAAATATTGCCACGTTCCACCTTCTGCGGAAAATTCTAGCACTAGAACATCGCCAACTCTTCATATCTGGTAAAAACAACGCCAATTCTCACCAAATTTTTCCACTTTAGACGTAGGCCAATATGAAGATAGTGCTATACATAGACAAGTACAGTGCATATGAAATGATACCTAGCTTCTTTTTATATCATTTTAAAGAGTTACGCTACAAAACTCCCCGGGCGTTTTTCTAAAAGAAAAAAGGCCCCTCTTTTAGCCAATAAAAGTGTGACACATGTCATCAATGATATGCATATCCGATTCTCTCTCCTAAGTATTCTCCTACAAAGGTGGATCTCTTAAAATACTAACAAATCATTGGCTATTAGATAGGGGCAGAAACTCCCCCTTTGAAATAGGGGAGTTTTTGAGATTTTCCCATTTTAAAACTTTAAATTATAGCCGATTTATTTAAGTTTGGTCCTTGTGATATTTTGATCAGGTTCATTTTAATTGCTTTTTGCTGAGAGAGTATCAAATAAACATTATTAAAAAAAACATGAGAAGCATGGAAACAGACCTTGAGAAATGATGCTACAGCAGAATCATTCGGTGCAAATGTAATATCCATACGCCTCTTGTTTGTGAACTCAGAACTGGCCTCCACCTACATGATGAAAAGCTTCACACTTCTCAAGATATACACAGAGAGAGGCTAAGAGAACATCACAGCACTCCCAAAATACCTGGCGAATGAGCTGTTTCATTTCTCTGCGGAATCTCTCAACCTTGGTAGATTTAAGAAAGCTCCGCAACCGCGCAAGTGGAATAAATGACAGCTCAAAGAAAGCAACAGAGTAGCTCCACTGAGCTAAATGCTCAGCAAGTTGTTCAACCACAGAAAATATGCATGCCTCCTGAAATGCACGTGTCTTTAAAGTTTCCTTGTGTATCTGTCATTAAAATCATCAATGGAGTACTGTGAACATAATGAAGTTTATACTGTTGGACTGAGCAGAAACAAGTTTACAGTCAATCCCTACTTTCAGCGTAGTACGTAAATCAACCGCTTTTCCAACACCAGCAGTAGGGGGTCTATTTAGTTCCTTCATCTCCAGCATATCGAGGAGGAGCAAAGAAACAGGGATGTAAGTACCCGTAGCAGCAGCAAGACGATTAAGCGTTTCAGTGCAGCGCAACCTTAGCGGGAAGAATCGTACGGTCGGATTTAAACGGGCCACTCCAAATATTATTTGAGTCAATGGATATGCCAGGGGCTGAAGGTCAGCTTCAGAGCTGTAGGCACAGATCATTCCAGTCCAAAGCTCAAGGCAATTCATGAACTTCCATTCATAAACCTTCCCAAATGCTTCCTGCAGAACAAAATCAACTCCAGTTCACATGTAAACCATCCACATACAACATGGCTGTGCATGGCAAGTTAAAATCAATGTTGGATCAGAATAGGACATGGAAGTTTCATCTTGACTAACGTGGCATATATAAATAATGGTGACTCCGGTTCTCTGTATGTTGATGATACAGACAGACAGACAGCAGAAAAAAATTGGAAAAGGGATAAAAGGATGCCAACGATGATTGCCTCGCGTCAAGGGACTCCTCCCTAAGTGCCTTGTGCAAGGCTTTCACACAAAGGCCACAACTTCTGCAATAATCATGCTCTCAAAGCTTACTCTTAAACTCTCTATCTAATTTACAAGACAGCATTGCTAAATAAATAAATCCAAATTCAAATCTCAGATCTAGAATGAAGGAAAACTGAAACCTAAGCTCTTCTTAAGATCACATTCCTATTTCAACTAATCACATAAAAGGAAATTGATCAAATCATAATCCAACTTAATTTACAATATTTTGGAAAATAAATGAAAAAGAACAATTGCTTGAAACATGGGCCAAGTGGGTCCATGTAGACGGGCTGCATCACTTGGGGACATAGTACTGCACAAAATAGCACTACTTTTCTTCTCATATTAAATATACTAGATTTGCAGTTTCACACTCAAAAATTTCTGCAGTATACGTACAAAATGGCTCTAGTTTTTTCCTCATATTAAATATCATAGACTTGCAGTTTCACATTCAAATATTTCTGTATCCTATGTGCACATTAAGATGCTATGGTTCGAAATAATTAGACAGCAGCACGATGCAATTTCCAAAAGTTGATGCTCGTTTATAACACTAGGCAGTGGAAACTAGTTGACAGTCCATGACTATAACCGAAATGGAGGATAAAATAGACAAATTCTATACAAACCAAATATTACTAATATTATATTGGTTTCTAAGTCCTAACATTTACATAGAGATAACTATCTTATACACTAAGAAACCTATGATAAAACAGATTATGATAAAACTGACAAGGGACACCTGTACTTACAACCTGAATGATGTGTGGGGAGATGAAGGAGAAGTTGCCATCACTTCATCAACCTATTTAGCATGAGTGTCTCTGAAGTTCCTTCTTTTTTTAGAATTCTCAAAAATGAAGGGAGTCATTGAAGGTGGCAACCTTGTGATGGTCAAGTGATAAGTGCTATGCAGTGATAGGTCTAGTTGGGTGTTTTCAAAGGTGGCCAATCATGTGAAAGGCTTGTCAACTAGGATGCCCTATTACGAATAAAGATAAGGACACTGGAATGCCCGAATACAGACGTATATAAGAGCACAAATACAAGGATCAGGATATGAATTTGCACTTTTGGCAGTCCAAAACATGGATACAGGTATGCTATCCAATCTATAACATGAAGTTGCATATTTTCTATTAGGATTTTTGTGTAATACCATTCAAAAAAAAAAAAAAAATTGTGTAAAGTATTAATTTCTTCATTAATGCCCTAATATGAATAAAGATAAGGACACGGAATGCCCAAATACAGATGTATATAAGAGCACAGCCACAAGGATCAGGATATGAATTTGCACTTTTGGCAGTCCAAAAAATGGATACAGGTAAGCTATCACATCTATAACATGAAATTGCATAGTTTTCATCAGGATTTTTGTGCAAAGTATTACTTTCTTCATTAGAACATTTCCCAATTGATAAAATTATCTTTTTTTTCAATCCTTTCTAACATTTTTTATGTTGAAAAGTAAGAATAACTGTGAACTAGATGAAACAATGGACTTTTTTTTTGGCAAACGAAACAATGATAATTCCAATGTCCTAAAGCTACTGCCAAAACTTCAAGGATGATTGTTGAAGCCTTACCTTAGTCTTCATTGCGACGGCGTCTCTTAATATCATTGCCATTTGCCTTATAAAAACAAAGGCATGTTGATATGCATTAGGCAGGTCCACACCATAAAGCTCAATGACGCAGTTTCCAAGAAACTGAATATGTTGCAATTTTGATGCATTTACATATTGGCAATTCGAAACATACGCCTTGTATATACCTTTTAAGCATGATTCTAGACAATCAGAACCAATACGTATGCACAAGTCTCTGAGAAATAGAAATGAAACTACAGGAAGTGCCCCTCCCCCAGTACCCCAGAAGTGAAGAGTAACCTGAAAAACAGAATCATAAATCCAATTCAGCAAGAACTATTCAGCATATTAGAATTGAAACAGGAGCAGCATTTTTTATATGGAAAGATAAAACAGTATAAGAGAGAGATACTGAAAAATGAAGCAGCAAACTTATCACAAGAATATCATGACTGATGAAATAAACTTACCACAAAAATCAAGTTCCCTCCTCCACAGAATTATACGACCAGACTGATGAAATAAACTCATTGATTTGGGCATGTATGATCCAGGTTCACCATATGGACTCATGGGAATGAGGATGCATGAAAATCAGCTCGCCGGTGAAAGGCTGCTTCTGGATTCAATTCAGTTCAACCATGAACCCTAATGGCTGCTTTTATAATATTTTAAGTATGGAGGCTTAGGTTCTCATTTTCCCTGCATTTGGGTTAGCACCCGAGTGTTCTATAGTTTGATGGTCCCTTTTAGGTTGACATGGGTTGCCCCTTTTCTACATTACATATAGTTTAGCGTTGACTTCCTTTATACTTATAGTATCTAGAGTTGTAAATATTTTTATTTGGGAATGAACTACCTTTTTACCATCTATAGGGTTGTGCTCTCCTAAGAGACAACAGTGACAAACAATTTTTTGGGACACCCCTGGGGCCACACCAATCATGGGGAGTTGGGGGATGGAAGGATCTCAATGAGACCTAGTGGCATGCAAATATCAACCCCAATAGATCATTAACCCATTCATCCAGGTTGTCAAATTTAATGATTTTCAAAATGATATATATATATATATATTTTAATCCAATGTAATTTCAATCCAATGGTGAGTAACAGTTGGATGTGTGCCAAATTTAGGCTTGTGCCAATTCATTGGCTTTTTTTGGGGTAGTGAGTGTGAGGGGGGGTTGGATTGATTATAAGGGGATCCCACGTGCCTAAAAAATGGGTGATACACATAATCTCTCTCATGAGAGACGTCCTTAGGTAAGCTTGACCCATATACATAATACAGATTTTTGCTCAGGTGCAGATGTCGCGCACTGTGCAAGACAGTCCACAGGGCCCACCAGATCAATCCGACCACCCCCCTCCCTTTTCTCCCACAGTATGTCACGGATCCCATGGGGGTTGCATTGATCCTAATGGACTGGACCATTGGATCAAAAATGAATTTTTTCGATTTTAAAACTGTTAAAACTTGGGCACATATATCAATGGGTTAAGATGATGGGATTGATTTGAAATTTCATATATGGGCCCGGCCCACTTGGATCTGTCTATCACCCATCTCATCCTTGATTGGTGGCACCCAGGTGGGCCCCACAGGCCGTCTCTCACAGCCTTGAGTGCAAGATATCCACACCTGAACACAGCTCACATACACACATAATAACTCCAATAGAACTGGAGCAGATATGAAAGACAACACATAGAGGATTAGAGCTTAGAAGGCTGGAGTCAACACATTCTTGACCTTCCGGTCATTGGAGCTAAAACCGTGGGCAGTCTATGGAGTCATCACACATGAAGAGAGCATGATTAATTCAATCACAATAATGAGAGGCAAAGAGCAAATTTTCATTACATGCATAAATGACAAAATACAAAAGACTTAAAAGAGGAATAACAATAAAATCCAACTCATTCGGGATTCTATATAGGATTTTGTATCCTCTCTCTCTCTCTCTGTCTCTCTCTCTCTCTCTCTAATAGAAATTTCTTTCTTCTCCCTCAGTGCTTAGATACCAATCAACTATCTTGCAAGATCTAGAATATCTTCTTGTAAAATATCTTCTTCTTTTTTCTTTTTTTCTTTTTTCTTTTTTTAATGCAGTTGTGCCCAATGGACTGGCTAGCCATCAGTTTCGTCCAATGGGCCAGTCAACTATGGGCTTGCCTATTGCGCTCTACCACTATGGATTAGACCGAATGGATAGCCAACTGTGGGCCTATGCTTGGGTCTCCTTTTTTAGACTTTGAGGCCCACAATGCACTTGGAGAACATAAACAGTATTCTATGGTAGGATAAAAGTCAAGGGCCCACTAAGGCACTAACGTTAGCATCAAGGGTGAAAGAGAATAGAGGGCCAGTTTTGAAAATGAGGTGTCATCTGTGCATATTCAAGAGAGAAGTAATATCATCATCGAGGGGATGCTTTACCCAAAGGTGGGAATAGGATCGATATGGCAGTTGGAAATGCAATTCCTACTTCATGAAGAGGCAGGTCCTACGCCCATCTTATTGTTGGACATACTGTATAGTGGATTTATTGTACAATACGTATATTTTTTTATTAATAATTTTCTTTTCTTATCTCATCAAAAAACCAGTGGAAAAGCAATACTTTTCTTGTTCTGCAAAAGATGGATGGCGAGTGGTGCACACAATCTGACTCTTATTCTACAAAGCTTCAATGAATAGGGCTCATTGTACCCCAACAATCCCTCAAACTAACATTAAAAGTAACCAGGCACTAGCATGGAATGTAAATAAAATAGAAAGTTTTGCATACCTTAACATACTTCCTTAAGATACTAGGAAATGCAGCCAAAAATACTGCTGAATATCTAAGACGCCGTAAAGTGAATGAGATCATTTGACTGTCCGTCATTTGATTCAATAGATGCAGGGAATTTCCAACGTAAGACTTCACTAAGTTTCCATATGTTTTCCATCCTTTCGTGCCCATCAGATTGATTATGGTTTCTTTCTTGCCTCCAGATCTAGGAAGTTTTAGCAACTCCCGAAGAATTCCATCCATTTCACTTAGAACGAACAACATTATTTTATTAAAGACACTGTTAGACATGATCCTGAACTTTTCAGAAGGTTCACCTTCACCATCATCACCATAGTGGCATGCAGTCCGGTAAGCTCGCAGAAGAGAACGAACCGCTCCTAAACTGACTTTTTCGTGGATAGAATTACACCACGAATCAACCATTGCAGTGGTAATTACTTTTGCAGACTCTTTCTTTACCTTCTCGGTAGTAACTTGAGGTTCTAACTCTTCAACTTGAGGTTCCAACTCATCTACATCAGTTACATCATCTTCCTGAACAGAATATAGCAACAGCAACAGATAGTTTAGCCGTTTAGGCACCATAAGGATGTAACACAAAAAAATAAAAAATAAAAATAAAAAATAAATGGCTTGGACATTTCTGCAAAACATTGTCTACTTTATTTTAGAACTCTTATCAGCCAACCCCAGGTTGATGGGATAAGTTTCACATGAATAGTGATACCAATGATGATGGAAGTGGTTATTAACTTCACTTGCTTAACACAGTACCATGATAATTTTATTGGAGAAAGCAAAACGTACCCTGCAAATTGATCTAAGAGAAGACCCACTTTTTCTTTAGTTGAGATTTAAGTAGAAATCAAGTTCCCTGCTACTCGTGGGGCATTTTGGTAACATTCAACATTTACATGGCATTAGGCTATCAGATTACTGATTCAATACGTGGAATTCAGAATACAAAACAAAATGTATTTATATACAAAATGCTGCAGCATGCAAGTGCATAAAAATATTAACTGAAAACATGACGTGAAACAAGTATATTGCAACAAAAATACAATAAAACATATACACTGCAATACATATGTCATACTCGTAGAATGTATTGTAGCACTGATACATTCTAATACAAGTGTCATATTATTAGTTTGTATCAGCATTGCATGGTATTGATGATTTTAACTTATCACCATCATTATTATTGAAGCCTTATCACATCAATGTTTGTTGATTCTAACTACTTCTTTCAAAAAAGAAATTATACATAATTTCTTGTAATAACTAATACAATCTTTTTTTTTAATGGCAACTCGTATAATCTTATTCTACCTTTATAAAATAAAAATAAGAAAACTACTCAGAGGAAACTCAGAAATATAATTTTAATATACGGATTTTAGCCATCCCTATGTTTTCTCCTCCAAAAACTCCAGATTTGTCAATTCATTTAGCTTAAAAGAAAACGAAAAAAAGAAGAAGAAAGAAATAACAAGAGGAAATAACTATTGTATAACATAGATTGCAATATGAAATGCTAAAAACACCTGGATAATATGATACGGTAACAAGGTAATCTTGTCACTGAATGTCACTGACATACTCACATCAATGCCTTCATCATTGAACTCTAGTAGCTCCTTATCGTACTCTTTTAAGAACTGATAGAACTCTGGGTCCTGCAAGAATAAATGAAGACAGAATAACATATGCATGCCCACAAAAGAATAAATAAATAAGCCCATGCCAGGCACATACATACGCATTGCAAAAACACACAAAGTATTTCAAAGCCTCACCTTCTCCTCAAGTCTCTGTAATTGCTTCATATGCTCTTTTGCCTTCTGAGGAGGCTGCGCTGCATTATTTTCTGCGTCGCTATCATGTTTATCTGATTACCAACACCATTCAAATCAAAATCACAATCAAAATCAGTGAAACTAAACTATCCAAGAAAACAAAGAAAATGATGACATAAGGTGTTCAAGAACCTGAAAACTCGTCATCATCCACCGACATGATTGGTGATAGATCCACCGAGCCTCCTCCATCCTTTCCAAAATACAAAAAAAAAAAAAAAAATACATGCCACTCCATTGTTAGTACATTAATTTGAACTAATCAATTATACACGAATTTGGGCGAACCCCAATTTAAAGGCAGTTCCAATTTTAGCAGAATGGATAGTAATCTATTCCTATATTGGGTGTCTGGGGGTGGTGGGAAATCTGATTCCTATATTGGGTGTTTGGGGGTGGTGGGAAATCTGAAACAGCAGCTAGTGGGATACTGCTTTTTTCCACAATTTCCATCTACAAGCAGTTCCAACGCCAACTCCCCACATGATAAGGAATAAAATCTGGAAAAAAGTGTCTCTGCCTATGTAATTTGCTCCTCCTATACTACATGGTTGGAACGAGGGTTTATGCATATTATACAAAAGACATTTATTCAAACAGATTGCAATACGGATTACATCCAAACGAACCCAGAAAGATGTGAGGGGATTTGAGCAAACCTCAGCGTCGATGGAGGCATTAGCTTTCTTAATCTTCTTACTCCTCGTCTTTTTTGAACCCATTGAAGACAGTTCAAAGAAAAAGTTCCCCTCTTTTACTGAATCAAAACCCTAGATGGGAGAAGTGTTAGAATGTTGTGATTGAATCAAAACCCTAACAAGTAAATCCAGCTTCAAGTTGGAAGACGAAACAAGAGAGAGCGTGAGGCGAAGGGTTTTAGACAGCTGCGGGAAGGTTTTTTCATTTCGTTTTAGGTTTCAAGGTCCGAACTGAGTGAGAGCCCTTTATCTAGTGTGGGCCCAATAAAGGATGATTGGGCCTTCTTCTTAAATCCTGACCGTTCAAAAGCTTGCTTTACAATCAGGAGTAGGGATGTAAATGGGTATCCGATTCTCCGATTACCCGGAGGTTCCGACCCGTTAAAAACTGGGTCTGGATCCTTATTTAGGCCCCAATACGTAAATGGGTCCGGGTTCGGTTCCACCTTAGTTTAGACCCATGGACCCTAGACCCAATATATTACCTTAATTTTCGAAAATCTCTCCTAAAATTTTTTTTTTTTTTTTAATATCATTCTCTACCTAAACCCGAACCCAAACCCGTTCCATATATGATTCTGGTTATGGAGCCATGAAACCAGTTCCGAAACGGTTCCGGGTCTGGATCTGATTCCACTTTCTCCTTAACAGTTCCGGTTCCGAGTCCAACATGGACCCGGACTGGAACCAACCCGTTTACAACCCTAATCAGGACCGAGCCAATTATTTGAGTAATCACTTGTCTTGAGCTGTGATGATGTGTTTTTAGGTTGATGGATCTGATGGTGGGCCTCGTTGGGGAGAGGGATGGAAACGTCTAGATCGTGTTACATGTATAAAATTTGGGCTCATCGGATCATCCTAACCTCTCTATTAATGGCCCATAATTCAATAGCTTTATAATTAATATAAAAAATTAATTCGTTCAGACGATCCAGTTCATTTGGATAGTGTGAGCCCTGGGATCCAATGACTATCCCGAGGTCCTAGTTTTGTTAACCCCTTGGATTAGTCATTGGCAGGCCCTTGATCATCTAATATGTACCTGATCATTTGTGTATATTGGGGATTTTGGATTGGCCAGAAATCATTCTAGTTATAGGGGTTAGTTTTACATGTGATCAATCCAATGATGAATAATGATCGGATGAGTATCAAATTATTCTGAGTGTGGTCAATTCACCCATCTGTATATGACAGGGTTTGGATCGATCATAAATGGGTCCCTATCTTTGAAACATGAATGTTATTCTTTTCCATTTTTCAAGGTTGACATTTCAAGCTTGCACTCTCTCCTTGGGCCACTTGCGCATACAAAAGCCTGGCTTAGCTTGTGCATGGGGAGACAGGGATTTCACGTGCTCAAAAGAATAGCCATTTTTCGAAGAAGCTGGGCACCGTTGTGGCTAAAAACAAAAAAAGTGTTACGGACATTACTTTAGTTTAGTTGAGCCCTACGTGAGTCGAAAGGGCAGCCACTCTAGTAGCCCATAGGTAGGCCCAAAAGTAATGAAATAGATGGATGCAAAAAGGATGCTTTCCTTGTGGATGAATCTTTTTTTTTTTTATACTAGGCACCAACCCACATTACACATGTTCCTCACCAGCTAACCCACAGCCCAGGACAAAATGAATGCTTCTTATTGGACCATGTGCATGGTGGTGCAGCAAGTGGGCTCCTATGGGCCGCACCATATTGGGGTACCCCTCTACTCCTAATTTGCCTGCCCCATCCACTGTTGGAAATACACTTTAAAAAAAAAGGGTTTCTTCCCCCTACATTGTTGGAAATAACTAATTATCATTATTCACTAATAACAATGTTAATTATTAAATATACAAGCATACTTACATTCATAGATACTAGCACCAGGCACCAGCACCTTAAAATACTACTAATTCTAATACTAGTTGGAAATGCTACTAAGCATGTGCTAATACTACTAATACTAGTAACACTAGCACCAACTCTTGTCCTTTGTTAGTACTAGTTCCAATAGTATCAGTAGTACTAGTATCAGAAGCACTCAAGCTAGTATTAGAAGTAGTAGTATTCCCATTTTCAAGGAATGATACAAAAAATATAATCACACATCAGTTGTAGAAATACTCACTTGCACTTGACTTTATAGAACAGCCTCTTTGGTGAACAGCCTCTTTGGTTACCAGCTTTTTGTACTGAAAAATCTTACCCAAAAAGTGTCAGATAATGTCCCTGCAAACTCTCAAATTGCCTGTTTGTGGAGAGATACTTCCAAATGCCACAGGTGTAGTGGTTCAAAATGACCTTTCTGGCCCATCCAATCTCTTCAAATTTGAAAATCCAAAATGCTAGTTGGCACAAAAAAACAGTAGAAAATTTGAAGAGATAAGAATGAGAGAATTTGGAATTCTCCCAACAAGAATTCCCAGATTCTGAAAAGGCTTGCTGAGGATTATGCACCATTTATACCATGGTGAAAGTTGATCTGAATGGGCAACCAATACACTATATTATATATAGTGGCAGGTAGGAAAAACCTGTTGGTAGTACTGATCCCAGTTTGTACTACGTACTAGGGGCAGAAGTACTAATATTAGTATTTTGCATAAATGTTGGCAGTTGGACCCAGCTAAAGGCATACTGTGACTAGTATTTATTACCTAAACGCTCATGAACGTATAGTTTAATCACCATTATTGGGTACTGATACTACTTGATGGACCTTTGAGTTTGATCAATAGCCTAGCAAGGAGATGTAACTATTTGAATAGGCCTTGTATCCTAAATACACCTTTTTGAATTGGTCCCTAGAACATGGCCCCCACTTCTAAGAAACTGGGGCACATTAGGATACATCACTACCCAATAATTTCTCATTGTATCTAACACACACACACACACAGAGAGAGAGAGAGAGAGAGAGAGGACAACTGACCCGAATGCCTACTTGACCTTGACTACTGTAATTGCATCTCGTGAGACTAGTAGGACGTTTACTTTCTTATTAGTTCTTCGATGAATTGATGAAAGAGAGATGTACGTGGGAAGATATAGACCTTGAACATGCCAGTACTAGCAGTAGTACTAAGAGAAAAGTAGTACAATCAAAGGTAGTACTAGTAGTATGTAGTACTGGGCCACTGGCTATCATTTGTAGTGGAAGAACCTCAAAGCTACAAGAGATTCTGCTATTCAAGATCTGGATATTGTTTTACCAAAAAAAAAAAGAGATCTGGATATTGGGTTGTTACTCTCTAACGCTTTACCACATGCCATGGTTAGCTGTAACCATTCTTTTTATTTCACCTACCAATCCAGCCAAGCACAAAGGCCACCTTTTAAAGATGCAAAGCCACCAATCAACACATTTACTTTAAAGAGAGAATCTAAATAGAGGTCTTGTTCAATGTTCCCCACATCCTCACTTTCCAATATTTTCTTGGTGATAATAGTAAATTGACAATGTTTGTACAGAAAAGAAGACAGCAGTGGCCCATAAAGCAGTATCCAATAACTTGGATATATATGAATTATACAATTGATCTTATATCTTCCAACATTTTGCTATCACCAAGAGTAACATTAAAGTTGCTTATGGTCAATGATTCAATGTGCCATAACATGGGAACATATCCTGATACACCGAGTTTGTAGTTCCAAGATTGCAGAAAGGCCCGTGATTTCAGATGAAGATCTGCCCAACTTACCTTGTGAATAAGAAAGGGAGAAAAAAACAGCAAAAGAGAAATTTTGACACCTTTAGCTTAGTAAGCTGGAGTCAGCTTCCACATTTATTGTATTTTGATGCATCAGTTGAGGTAAGCTAGCGCCTGCTTCCTCATCCACTTCATGTTGATGATTCCCTTGAGGTAATTGAGCATTGGGTTCCTCGCCTACTCCATTTTGGTACTCCAAATTAGGTACTTGAGCACTAGCTTCCAAATCTACTCTATGTGGAGGCTTCAATTGAGATACTTCAGCATTAGCTTCCTCATCTACTCCATTTGAATGCTCCAATTGAGATACTTTAGCATTATCATCCTCATATACTCCATTTCGATGCTCCGACAGAGATACTTTAGCATTATATTCCAGACCCACTTTTGATCTAGTCCTAACACGCTTCCCTTTGAAATACCGATACTCCCATATAGTGGGTGGATATTTCTTCATTAACTTTTCGTATTTGTCCAGCATGCCCAACTCCTGGAATACATTTCCAAGCATCTCAATGATGGAACCGTTTGGCCTGACGCCCAGCTCTTCCATGTCAGCAAACACCTAAAGGGATCAGATTTTCAGGTTAGAAAGCCTTCTGCCAGTATCCACCACCACATATCAACATCAAATATGAAGTTTTCAAATGACACCATGGACCCCAGTTGCTAAAAATATGCAGCAAGGATTAAAAAAAAAAAAGAAAAGATTTTGTTTAGATGGAACCTGTTTAAAATTAAAAACAGCAACATTTCTGTGTCTAGAAATAAGCTCAACAAATGCCTTACTTTCTGGCAAGCAATATTTCCAAAGTCTGCATATATTGTGCTTAGATGGGATTAGCAATGGGGAAGATGATGATGATCTATAGTGCTTCCCTTCTGCCAAGTCCATTTCAGGACATGAGAATGTGAAAGGCAACTATCATGGGGAGAGGAATAGAAGCCCAGTACTTAAAAAAGGCGCACTAACTTTGAGGCCATGGAAACTTTATTTTAGCTTATTGAGATCAAGGTGTTGTCTTCCTAGACACAGGTGGAGTATCATCATGTGATTAGATTGACTAATAGTATGGTGGATGTTCTAGCAAAATTCTCGGGTTATATTTCTTGTGTAACTGTTTTGCTACGGTATAATTCTCTTATCCCAGGTTTCTCTTATTTTGGTGGTTGTTGTATGGACTTGTCTGTTTTGTTTTTATTTTTATTTTTAAATACTGTTACTGATCAAAGTAAAGAAAGAAAGATAAAAAAAAAAAAAAACTGCTATCTTTGCAGGTGGATCTTCTGGAATCACTCACCAGCTTACATAGGAATTACACACTACAGCTATGAAAACTCAAAACTGATGTTAATTTGCATATGAACCATGTGATGTTGCACTTCTTTATGCATGCCACATGTGAGAAGAAGCAAGATTGTGGGCAGTGTCCTTCTATTAAATATTAAAACAATGAGATAACAAGATTCTACCTCAAACATCTTCTCATGCATGCCCTTGTTATAGTAAATTGAGATCATTTTACTAAAGAATTCACGAGGCAAGTTTTCCAAATTTTCAGAAAATATCATAGCCCAAAGGTCTTCAGCTTCTTCCAGTCTACCATCCTCTGCTAATGCATTTAGTAGTGTATAATAGCTTCCCTTCGTTTTCCCTTGACCTTTGCTTAACATCCACTTTGTCACCTATTTATGGTGAATAACAAGTTATTCAAGCAGGTGAGAAATAAAAGAAACTGATGGAAGCTAAACTACCTTTCTTTATACCTGAATTAACCTCTTCCATTCTTTTTCTCTCTCAAGGGTCTTCAGAACTTTCTTCACTGTAATCAAAGGAAACTCTAACTCCCAAGCAACGAAAGAGTCAAGAGCCCCATAAACTTCTTCCTTGACATTCGACAAGCCCTTTATCTAAAAGAGCATGGAGAAAGAAAGTCAGTGCTGATTATCAAAATGAGTATTGTAAAAAAACTAAAATAAAAATAATAAATTATACTGCACGCATAAGAAGTAGGAGATGTTCCCTTTCTAAAGTTGTGCACCAAATCATGTATTGACGATGACGAACCACTACCTTATTTCGGCTCCTAGTAGTCTTTTATGTATGCTATTGTTTTGGCTTTAACCATGCTTGACCTCATCAAAGATGACATTTCAGTTGTCAAGAGTTCATTCAAGTGGCTGGTTCTGTTAAGGATCACTAAAGGTAAGTCTGTCTTTATTCTTCACAAAACTAGATATTGAACACAAGACACCTGACTGCATGCCCTCGAAAGTTTACAAGTATTCAAAAGTAGTTGAGGCTTCACAAGATAAATCTAAATTGAATTATTTTCAAGCAATGTAAGAGAGCAGCTCCCCTAAGCTGCAGCTTTCATATACATATATATATATATATATATATATATATTGCCATTCTTTAAATATATTTTTCTTTTCGTCAATAACCTTTTTGAACTTTGGAATTCGACCACAAAGTCTCCTTACATGTGTTCTAGGCAAACAAAAACAAAGTAGAAAAAAGTAAAAGGAGAAAGAGAAGATATTAGAAGAGAGTTTTTCTTTTTTTTTAGAATTAATGTAATTTTTATCTAGGCACAATTGCACTAAGTTTTCCATGGACACAGCGCCAGAAGATTAAAGATCCCTGATACCCCTTGTACAATCCCCCTATGATGGCACAAGTTGGAGTAGTTAGAACTTCAACTTCTTGGTCTTCTAGCTGTTCGGATTCTTAATACTTAATGTTCTTGAGCTCTTGCATGCTTGGAATCTCTCTGGAAAGCTTGGAAGTGAAAGTGTATGGGAAGTTGGGAACAGATGCTCCCTGGAGTGCGGCTCATCCCTATTTATAGAGTTAGGATGGCTCGAGCAGCTTCCCATTCAAGAAACCCGCATCAAAGGAGTTTCAAACAGAATAGGAAACTGGCAAAAGTGGCCTTTAAATGGGATTCCTCAGCATGGAATGAGGGCAATGAAACACCAGCCACAGGCCCATTTGTTATTGCTTCCTTCACTTTTCCTTCCATTTTATTCCACTTCTCTAACTAAATTTGGCCCTTGTTTTACCTTGTAAATGACTTTTTTATGGTCACTTAGACTAGTTCTTAAATATTTTGATTCCTACATGAACAACTTTTCTTTCTTTGAATTCCCCAACAACATCTTCGGTGATCTGTTTAATACAATCCACCACTTGACTGCCACATCATTGCAATTCATAGCCTGCATTGAGTTCTTGTTATTCCCTCTTTTCCCATGTTATTTTCTACCGTCAGAGATCCAAAGCACTCTTTGACTGAACTTAAAAAAGTAGGTTACAGTAATGTATAAATACAGGGAAAGCTTACACATTCAATAAGCTTTGTTGATTTGGAAATGGTGCCTATTCTCTTTCTGGATTTCCAAACACGAGGATATCTTGGTCTCGGGCCTTTCAAAGAACATACCTGTGAACACATCAACAACATGGTAGATGAATAAATAGTAATTGAACCAAAAAGAAGAAGAAAAAACGGAATGTACAATTTGAAAAAGACATAGGATATTAGAAAACCAAATAATGCATGAAAAGATAATCACATCAAACCTATAACCAAAATACAATACACACATGCCCACAATGACGACAGTTTATGCACTTAACCTTAGGGCGTGTTTGGTATCCATGCCTTATGCATTTAAAGCAAACCAAGCCAAGGTTGCTCTATCTAAAATTGGACAATGCCATGAGAGTAGATTACAATCCTGCAATGCGTTCAACTTAACACAGTTTCCACGTTCTTTACAAAATAAACTTCAGCCAAAAGGCCTCTATTTTACTTTCCTAACGTCATCAAGCTTGAAACAGTCAAATACACTGACATCACAATTAGAAAAGACACTAAGAAACTCACCACAAAGCCATTACCATTCAAACTCCTTGAAACATTTAATTCTAAACTCCTTGTAACAACAGCTGGAGGATATCTCAAACTAAGCATCCTGAGAAGATGGCAACAAAAGTCAGCATCCCACAAGACTGAGAGCACTAAGAGAATGAAAGGAAAAAATTATCACATATCATGTCTAAATCCCATGGGCTAATTGCTCAAGATCACTGGTTTATAAAGAAAAATGCAGATAGATTCTGACAACAGCAGGTATTATCACTAGCCTTGTGATCTTGGTGAAACACAAATTTTCACGGATAATGTGAGTGGGTGTCTGAACAGCCTACACATCAGTTTTTCAAGCAATCAAAATGGAATGTCCATTTGCACAAGGATCACCAATATGCCAACACAAACCGATTCTTACATACGGGAGCTGCTGATTTTGACCAACAGAATTTCAATTTTAACCCTCCTAATTTCAAGTTTGACTTTAAGCAAAGCCTGCATCACTAAAGAGTTAATAAAATGTATGTGAGAGGGTTTGCACTCACAAGTCACAACCCTTTCATCTATTGTAAGATATTTTACATGTACTCAATCCATTGCACTACATAAGATTCTATAATATAATTATAAACAGGACAGTGTGAAATGGAGAAAACCTAACCCCACCTCGAACCCAACTCCACCACATCATGTAAGCTATGATGCAAAGTTCTCCTTGTGGATATGATTTTTGGATCATCTCAACTAGATCATTGCAACAATTGATTTGGGGGGATTTAAAGTTTAATGGTCTCAACTCTTAAGTTACATTTTTTACGAAATTCAATCCAATGGTGAATATTAATTCAAATTAGTGTCAAATAAGGATGAGTGCTAATTCAATCCAGAGAATGTGAGGGTTTGAATTGATGATAGTTGGTCCCACCTAGTGCTAAAATTGTGACTCCAACGAGATTTGCCAATCAGTAGAAAGAAACGCCAATACTATTACTAACAATGATGTATATACCAATATTGATATATACTAATATGTACACTTTCATGTTAGTATACAGACTAATGATCTGGTGTGATGAACTTGGGGTGCGATGAACTCACCTGGGCCCAGGAGTGGACCCAAGTGCATCCATGTGGGGGCCGTCGCACCCATTGGACCTCGGACCGCAGCTAAATCCATAATGAAAATTCCGGCTCGGCTTTGAAAATTCACATAAAAAATCCCATCCCCCCCCCCCCCCCCCCCCCCAAAGTTCCATATGAAAATCCTGGGTTTGCTCCCAAAACCAATTAGCTGTTTGGATCCCCCCCCCCCACAAGTTCCATATGAAAATCCTGGGTTTGCTCCCAAAACCCAATTAGCTGTTTGGATCCGCACCCCCTCAAACGAAAATCCTGCGTCCATCAATGCCTGGGACCAGATATGATCAAATTACCCCCTCACATGGCCCCAGGTAAGTTCATTACACCCATCACACTATAAGCCTGTTGGGTCCCTTTTTTTTTTTTTTTTTGGTTCTTTTGAAGTGATGGGTCAATCAATTGGTTATGTTCTTTGGACAACCTATCCATTTGAACTTTGAAATCACATATCAATATCACAAATTCAAAGCAATGAGCAATGATAGAAAGGCATACTAGTATACTATCATATGAAAACCAAAAGAAGAGATTTTTCGAAGGAATCAACCTACCGAGAAGAAGCGGCGAAACACGTGATGATTGGGAAGAGTTGCAGGGTTTTGATTTGGGGAAGAAATCGCAATCGAAATCGTTATCTCCCTCGCGCCTTTCCACCTCTTTTTCGCGGAATCCAAATTCCAAGTGAAGGAAGTGAAAGTGAACGAAAACAGCAAACGCAGTAGATATTTTGTCGAAACGAAAGGTTTTCCCTTGCCGTACGCGATGACGAAAAGACGACTTTTATTAGCTCGACGTCGATAAGTCGAGGGGCAGTCAGAGTTGCCCTACCACAAAAGGTTTTGTATCAGGAGATTTTAGGTTACAAAATCCAAACTACATTATTATTTTGGGCACGTTTGGTAATTTTATTAATATAGTCAAGTGAAGTGAAGTCAAGTTAAACATCCCACAAAAAGCACTTTTTCAAAAAATTCCTTCAATCTTTTTCAAAAAAAGTAAAAAAGCAACTACATTTACTCACTAAAAGACAAAAAAAACTCCATTTCCCGATACAAAAAGTCAAAAATATTCCATCTCAAACAACTAAAAATAAAATACTATCATAACTCACTTATATTTTAGTCATTCTTTTTATTTCACTTCACTCCACTTTATTTTAAAAATAAATGACCAAACGGAGAATTGCTGGGGAGTTTAACCGGTTTTCTTTTAGGTCCAGTGAGATTAGAATAATCCAAAAAATTGGAAACGCTTTGATAACAAAAAATTAAAATTAAAATAAATAAATAAATAATTCGAATTCGATAGGAAACTGGATCGACTTGTATTGAATCGGGCGAGTCAAGACTAGGGCCGGGCCGAAAAAATCTAACTTGACCTGCATATGACGCGCGCAACCCGACCTGCAGAATATTCACAGTTGCTCATGGGGTTGGATCATGGATGTTTCCGACGTGTATTTAGGCGGGTCGGGTTAGGCTCAACTTTCTTGACCCGTGTGACCCACCCTCTTATTTTCTTGAAATAAAATTAGACTTGGTTAAAGCGATCTCAAATAGACTAGACTCTAGAGTCTGCATGAATTGGTTCGATGAATGAGAAATAAGAATGGTAATGGACCTTGGCCCCGCTTTTGCCCATTGGAAAATCAAGTAATAGGCTTCTAGTAGTCGCTAAAATGAAATTGGGCTACAGCTAAGCTTACAAGTTGTTTGGGTTATGCCTAGTTAAATAGTTGGGCTTGTTAACTCATTTGAACGATGAAGGTGGTTATGTGGCTCAGGTTGACCCGTAGCAGGTGCGGGTTCAAAGTATCTGACCCTTTTAACAACAGGTCAGGTGCGTGTTAAGAATAATCAGCCCATTTTAAAAAAGATAGAAAAAAATAGAGAGATTCAGATAGGCAATTTGCCTCTGCTCATCGGAGATGATGGGTCCAACTCAGATGAGAGGTCAGGAGAATAAGTATCGGTTTAATTAAGCAGAGATTATACGGATGGGCTAGATCGTTGGATCAAGGGTCAATTTTTTTCTTTAATATAAAGCCGTTAAATTTGTGGGGGCCTAGATCAAGCGGTTAGAGGCCTGAGATTCACACCATTTTTGATACCAAAGTCCACCATGAGTGGGTCTTTCCTCATGATCTATGGGCCCTAGATGGGCCCCAGTAGCGGTGTGCAGGGTCTGGGTGTGCATGAATAATACCCTATATGTGCAGTACTATACTCATAAAGTCTTCACTTACTGCATTGAATCTCAAAAAAAATATATGGATAAAAGAGAATTAAACTTTGAGTCAGATTTTTTGCATGACTTCTATATACCCCAACGATAGGAAAGCATCCAAGTGAGCCCCATGAGCTACACTGCATAATGCGCTCATGCAGTCTGTTTATCCATGTACATTCAGTTGGACAATTCATTTCTTTCAATCATCTATTCTCCAAGTCAAGCAGACAGAGCTTCTCATGTAACCAACATGATTTAGAAATTTTGGATCTTTGGGAGGCACCACAGATGACATTGAAACCAGAAAATTCCAGTAGTTACTGCATTATAAATAAAAGTCTAAACAGCAATTAATGCCCCAAATTTGGGATCTCAGAGCTTTGAGCAAAAAGGTAGACCAATGTAGGAATTTCAAAGAAATTGACAGCCAGTGCAACAGTAGAACTCCATTCAAGGATCCTAGGGTCACCCAAGTTCCCTGAAATGAAGCTCCTCATTCCTGAGTTCCATGAATCCCAACAGGCCCTAAATTGGTGCCCCAATGGCTGCACCGAATATTGATCTTACAGTAGTGTGGAAAAGCGTGTATACATGCCTGCCCTTAGATTTGAGCATATCATCCTGATGCTGAGTGCAAATAAATAAATAATGCAGCAAGTCACTTTTGATTCAATACACTAAACAGTTAATACAGTACGCTGGTCGGTGGCCAGTAGGATTGGGAAGGTACATAGCAGAAAAGCATTGTTCATTGCTTGGGAAAAATCTACAGTGTACTTTGGGTCAATTAGTTCTCAAGATGCAGTAGTTCTCGTCTTCTAGGTGAGAATAAATATCTGCGAATGACCACAGAAAGAATCATAAGAGAAAAAATTAATCTGACACAAATTTACAAAATTAATCCATTACACTGGGAAAACCTCAGGTCCAAAGCAGACATCTCAGATGGGATAAGGGACAATTCTGGCATTTAAACAGACGCCCTGGGCAAGTCAATCGCTGCCTAACAAATCCCATGGGACCTCCTTCGCAACTAGTCCTGCTCAATGATTCGATTAATGATCCCCACAGCAATAGTTTTTCCTGATGCCCGCAGGAATACCCTCGCAAGAGCCTTGCACTCAGAAAATTCTTCCACACAAACTGCCCTGTCCAGGACCACCTGAAACAACAGAACTTTCAATACTGCAACCAACACCTGCTAGCAATTATGCTTATACTGGTTTTACTACGCATTGTTTTGATCAGCTTTACATAATCTCAAAGCACATGAGTAACATTATACTAACTGTTTTTATTGTTGAATGTTAGTTCTTTTAAACCACTGAAACATATTTTTTACTTTGCTGACACTTTTAAAACCAAGCTGTCGGATCATAATCTAACAGTAGAAGATTTGAAGGGATCTGCTGCAAACGTCTACGTTCCCGGGTTACACACTTCCACAATCCAAAACAGCGTCAGCTGTGGATGCTCCAAAATTTTCCAATAGAAGATCCTAACCTTTGATTTGTGGCCTAATAAAATGCAATAGGGAAAAACATGAAAGAGTTAAGACCTTCAAATGTTGCATACTTGTCGACCACCTTGCATCCACTGTGTGATGCAGGCTGTGGATCCCAAACCAGTAGGCCCAGTCCAGAAGTCTACAATTGGAGATCCAAGCCCAACAAGCTCTAATGGAAAGGAAGACTTCCAGATCATGGAATTCAGATTCTCTGCTTAATTTTAGTAACAGCTAGTAGTTAGAGATATTTATGATTTTGATTCGAAAGTCTGCATTAGGGTTTATTTCAATTTGATTTGTTTCCTAAAATAGATTGGTATGAAGCCTTTATAAGGAGGTGTAATCCCCTCCTAGTCGAACATCGTAAATTAAATAGAATCCTGAGTTTCTCTCTCAAGTTTTCTTCTGTCTCTGGTGTGAGACCTAGACAATCTATCCTAAGCCCTTGGCTATTCTTCCGTTACCCGCGCTGCGTCACTGTGGGACCCATCAGATCCATGGTCTAAATAGCAAACCAGGGCACCACTTAAACTGAAATAGGTGGAACATCAAACTTACTTGAACAGTCGATGCAGTAGGGTTAGCAATCACAACAGTGCTAAAATGATAATGAGAAAGTTGGATATACTGAAAAACCATGAAAGCCTAGTTTGACTTTCTATGCACTCCACACTAGCTAAGAAGATTCATAATAATAATATATACCTACCTCTATCACTGCACTTTGCTTTGCAATGACACAGCGAGGTGCTCTTTTAGAGACCTTGCCAGTTTTTGGATCTATCACAGACAGTATCTTATCCACTCTTGCAGCCTCCTTTGCATGGTGTACATGAAACTCCACCTGCACTTTTATTCTCCCTTGCATTAGATGAAAGGAAATCAATAATTGAGAAGTTACAACATACGGAAGGTAGATAGAAGCACAACCTGAGAGCCAATTAGGATTGGCATTGACACGTCCAATACAAGGACCTTAAGCTCTAAACAGATGGCAATAGCGACAGGAAAATCTGGGTGACACAGCACAGCACCCGCTGTCAGACAGCTTCCTTCAACACCTTCCAGACGAACAGATACATTGTCTCCAGCTTTCGCCACGCTGCATTTGCGAGAATCATGTTCCATGGATTGTACAGTTGCCAAATCTCCAGAAGGCAGCACTAGTACCTGCATTTTTTATGACAACAAAACATTACAACAAATATGATTCAGATGTCAGGCAAATTCTCTAGTGGATTTACCATGACATAATGATCATGCTAATTCTGGAAAGGTCACATGGCACCAAATCTATAAAAATGTCAAGTTTGAGGCACCATATTTTGCACATGTAGGAGCCATGTTCAAACCTATAAAGCCCACATTCAGAATTTTAGAAACCTTTTCTTCTGCCAATTTCCTTGACTCTTGCTGTATGTCTTTCTTCTCTCAATTTCCTTTGGGATAGGATGGGGGACAAGAAGATATATCATTTAGTAACACGGATGTGAAGCTGCCACTTCGTAATGGAGGCATTAAGAGTGGGAAGTATATATCTATATTTATTTTTGAATGATAACAGCTCTGGACATATTAAACATTGATCACGGTAACAAAATGGTGATGGAGATATGGGGAAGAAAGAGATTCTTAATGGAGAAAGGTGATGGGTGCTAGATATGGAGAAGAATTTGTATTGGAATCGGCAAGATAAGGAGTGCAAAATGGACAAAGGACTTGGAAGGGTATGTCAAAAGTGGGTGATTCCATGATTGTATGAAGAAGGTGGAGACTAGAGAGGATTTTAAAAGATAAAATTTGCTTCTTGGTGGGCGGAAGTCATGTCTAAAGCACCATGGATATTGGAATAATGGACAAAATTAAGTTATTAATGCAATCAGGGGAGGTCATTTTAGGCAAGTGCCAAGGAGAGCTTAACAATGTTAGTGGATGTACTGGCCAAAGTGGGAATGACAAGATTCTTCAGAAGAAGTAGCAAAGTTTTCTTCTTTGTAATGGTAATCTCTATGGACACAAGTGTGCTCGACTGCTCGTATTTCTTAAACCCAACACCACTACCAGGAAATTTTAACACTTTTAATTACGGTTAAGGTGGTCATAAATTAATCCCATGATTTAATCGATAAGAAGCTGCACAGGAAATTTGTACCTTTGAACCATTTCTGATAGCTCCAGCCTCCAGTTTACCAGTGGCTGCTACCCGACCAGATGAATGAGACTCAGTGACATCACATATAGGCATGCGTAGTGGCTTGGAGATATCTCTTACAGGAGGCTTAAAGGAATCTATGGCATCCAACAGATACGGCCCCTGATACCTGCAATGCATCTTTCTCACTTCTTAAAATTTGGAACATCATATATGTCATCACAAATTTTGGCAGAATAAATTATTATATGAATATCACAACTAAAAAAAAAAAAGCTAAAGCAACCATTTCAGAAAAATGGAGAAAAGAAAAGCAAGAACCAAGAAGGAATGTCAAAATACATCACTAGCACATACAGGAAGGAATATGAAGGGGATATCAAGAATTAAGTAAATTTTGACTTATCCATGTCTGTTTGTGCAATTGCATCATCAAAGAAAGAGTTAAGTAAATTTTGACTAATCCATGCCTGTTTATACAATTAAATCATCAAATATACTAATAAGGAATGACACTTGTACAGACATATAAATCTAATTGGCAGTAACAAGTGAATGGCCGATTTTGAGCATTACTTACCAAGATGATAATTGAGCTTCAGATGCGGCTGTCACCAGATTCTGATTTTCCATGGCGCTCAAGGGGATCCATGCCACAGATGATTCCTTGAATCCACATGAACGGAGAAATGGGCTAAGTTTCGTTTTTATGAAATCAAACCTTTCCTGGGAGTAATTCACAGCATCCATCTTATTTACTGCAACAATAATTTGGTCGACGCCAAAACTTCTAATAAGTTGTGCATGTTCCTTTGTCTGCCCTCCTCCATTGCCTCCCATACCCACTTCAAATGCACCTACAGATGCATCTATAACAAGAATGGCAGCATCTGCTTGTGTAGCACCGGATATCATATTTGGAACAAAATCTTTATGCCCTGGAGAGTCAAGCACCACAACATGATATTTCTTTGTGTCAAAAAAGGCAACGGCCACTGTCATGGTTACACCCCTTTCCCTCTCTTCAGCACTTTCATCCATTGCCCATGCATATGCAAATGATCCTTTCCCCTGCATAAGTCAACCAGTGCATATACATCCACCACGACAAGCTATATTCAGTGAAAGATTAAAAAGTAAGAAATGGCTATCCGAGAAAATACGAAACTGCACCTTTTCTTTAGCTTCTTTCTGATATTTGTGCATTTCCTTTTGAGAAATCCGACCCAAAAGGTGTAGCAGTCTCCCTGAAAGTGTTGACTTTCCAGAGTCAACATGACCAACCTATTACAAGATGGAGAACAGATAAAATTACTTATGCTGAAAGGGGCTAGGAGTGACTATAACAATCAACACGCAACCAAGTTAAAAACATGAGTCGTTGTCCTCATGGCTTACAATCGCAAGACTTAGTTGACAGAAGCTATCTTTTTCTTCATCAGAAAGCATCCATGGTTCTGGCTTGTACTGGGCACTTGAGGTGGTTCTTCTTGTATTTGTAGTAGTTTTTGAAGACTCGGGTTTTATATCTAAGGTCAAATTGCATAATTTACCGGTTGGGTCTTCCAATTTGTCATTAGTGACAGCAGAAGACTTTCTTTGGTTTTGATTATGTTTCCCAGCTTCAGGCAATGAAATAGAAGAACTATCTGTAGCTTTTGGCATCACTTTAGCGGCGCTTTTCTTTTCGCTGGTGCTTGATGGAACTCTGGAAGGTGCCAACTGGGCTGAGTTGGCTACAAGATGGAAGTGATGTAAATAAGAGTTAAGGGTAAACTTCCCCAAAACAAGATAAGCAACAAAATGCAGTTTGCTGTAGTTTTATTACTTTAAAACCTTACACATCTATTTACACAGAAACAAGACATGAAAGATCTACCACCATAGAACAAATAAGTGAGAAGCTACTTAAAAATCAAGCCATCCAGGAACTTTAAAAACAAGATGGTTTTATGACAACAAGGGCGGTTCTAATTAACTTAATCAAATGGAAATAGTGCACTTGTAAACAAACCAACTCACTTGGCACCTATAGTACTCACAATGTTATCAAAACAAATTTCGAAACTTCCAAAAACTTACTAATTACTATAAAGGTGACTAATGCATCTTGCTGAAAAGCAATGAAATATAACAGCCTTAGAGGTACAATAAACATTTTTTTTTTTATTTTTTTATTTTAAGTGTTCAATGAAAGAATGAAGTGGAAATATTGAAACAAGAATTAACTACTTACTGATACGGTCACTAGTCAGCTTATTCATCAAGGCAGATGAGATCAAATATCTGTAGTTTGTACAAAAAAAAAAAAGTTCTTCTGAGCCACCTAATGGACTCAAAATGCGCTCATTTTCATAATGCAAAAAGTTGTGGGAGGCTCTTATATACATTTTGCACTGATTTTAGAAGATCAAAACCACTTTTTTTGAAAAAACCGAAAGTAGTTGAAGGTAATGCAAAAAGTTGTGGGAGGCTCTTATATACATTTTGCACTGATTTTAGAAGATCAAAACCACTTTTTTTGAAAAAACCCAAAGCAGTTGAAGGTAGGAGTTACTACTCATCTGACTAAATGAAACATAAATGTGGGGACCTAATAACAACTTAAATTCATTCATAATAAATGAAACATAACAAATCTTAAAACTCCAGATTCATAGACCCATCTTTTCTATCTATAAGATTATTTTTCCAATATTTCACATCCTCAAATGTTATTGGGCGAATCGCCTCCTGATTCCTGAATCTGTTTTTAAAAAACCTTAGCCATATATATAATATGGAGTTCTTAGAAGAAAAAAAACAGTAATCACTCCAGTAGCACAATCATATACCTGCTTTTGCACCACCATTGCTGGAAATATTGACAGAAAGATAGCGAATGACTCCACAAAACTCACAAAAAGATAAGCTTTCATCGTTATCATATGTGCAGATAGGACAGACCCAAAGCCCAGGCTTGACAACATCATGCTCTGCTTGAGATTTCTTCTCTGTTGTAGCAAAGGGAAACAAAAAGTAAAATTAGCATGTTTAGACAAGTTAAACCCAATTCATGTGGCATTAGATCCTATGAAAATCTTTTCAATTAGACTCCCAAATTGACAGAAAAACCAACATCAAAGGAAGAAAGGAAGAAAGAAAAAAAAAACCCACCATCTACTTCTGCATCAGAATCGTAATCGTCATCACAATCATAATCATCGTAGACGTCATAGTCTTCTTCATCATAATCAACACCATAGCTTATTTTACGAGGCATGGTCTCTAAATATGCAGAGAATCAGAAAAGGGGAATCTCAATTCAGGAAAATTATCACTCAGAACGATTTTTGAAAGAATACATAGGATAGGATGGAGGTGAGAGGGAATGAAATACATAGGAAAGAGAGTATATGAGCTTTTAGGGATTTGAAGGTCTTCTTAGAAATAGGAAAGTTGGAGAGAAGCAGGGAGGCCTTTTTCTATTTTGGGTTCTTTTCATCTTTCAGGAGTTTTGAGTCCCTCCTGTAGTAATCAGATTCCTTTTAATAGAAACTCAACATAGCTTGAGAATTGTCACTGATACACACCGTGAGAAAAAGAGATCACTCGAATGATTTCCCGGTGCAGCGCATGGATTCTCCAGGTGAGGAATTCAATACGGAGGCTCACAAAAAAGTGTCTTGGATTAGTTCCAAACTTCTTTGCAAATTGGTTGAATATAATGTGTCCAATGGAAAACAGAATTTTTATTTGGGTGCTACCGACCATGGTACTCTTAAAAAGAAGTTTAGGGGTTGTTTGGATGACAAGAAAACATTAAAAATATATATATATATATATATATTTTTATAAAATATAATCTTTTATTTTTTTAAAAAGAAAATCTTTTGCGTTTGAGAACCTAAAAAAAAAAATTGAGAAAAATATTCTTTTATTTCAAAAAGCTCAATATTCTTTCCTACAGCTCACCCCTTAGAAAACTTTTTACATGATAAGAATCTTTTAAAATGACTATTACAAAGTGGTAGAATAAAGTAAAGGCTTTAGTTCACCAAATGCATCATAGCGTTTATGTTTACACATATGGTAAAGTAAAGTAAAAGTAAATCTCACAGGACAGTAAATGTCTGGTAAAGTAAAGGTAATATAAAGTGCATGGTGAAGTAAAGTGGGAAGGACTGGTAAAGTTGTTTCTTTTCTTTACTTTACTTTATCACATTTTATCTTAGTTTTATACGGTAAAAAAAAAATGACTTGTTTACGGGTGTGGAAAAGTAAAATAAATATTAATTAATGTCATATCATGGTAAAATGTGAGGTAAAGTAAGGTCAGATGAAGTATGTAGTAAATCAAACTGAGAGAGAGAGAGTAATAAAGTAGTTATTTTTTTATTGACTTTACTTTACTATACTTTACCATGGTTTTCTGTGATAAAAGAAAGTAACTTATAGTAAAAATATGAAAGTTAAATTTTACTTTACCACATTACTTTTTTATCTAAACGTGGTAAATTACATATAAATCAAAATAGTTAATAAAATTTTTTCTTATAATGTAATTTACTTTAATGATAACACCTTCCAAACTGCTCAATTTGAAATCTGTAATATTTTTAAAAAATTGCCCAACAGTAAAAATATTATACTATTATAATATTGCATTATTGTATTCTATACTATTTTATTCTTATAATATTTAAATCTGTAAATATTTTATTCTGTAGACATCCAAACGGGCTCTTAATAATAAAATAGAATTGTTTTTAAGGTCTTGCTTAAAGAGTTTATAAAATGTCGCGGGTGCGACCGTATCCAAGTTGATGGGTAAATTGGTTGGATATAATGTGTCCAATGGCAAAGACAGAATTTTTATTTAGGTGGAGCAGCCAAATGTCAAGTTAAGAAGTCCAATAATAAATTGAATTTTTTTTAAGGTCTTAGTTAAAGAGTTTCTTGAATCTTGTGGGTGCGATAGCATCCGAGCATATGGGTAAATTGGTTGGATATAATGGGTTCCATTTAAATTCTCAAATGCACCTTGCATTGTTGGGAACTTATTTGTCAATCACCAGATCATGAAGAGGTTCTCTCTCATTGAAGCAATTCATTGTGTGAGATGAGTTTCTTATATTAATGTTATTAATATTTTTTACATTTATAACCACGCTTTTCGAATTGAAGAAATTACTACTTTATTAGTGGCCAACGAAACTTCTTCTACCAAAATAATAATAATAATAATAAGTGGCCAACGAATTTCCTATAACGGCATTGTTGGTTATGTACTTGTGCCGTACTCTGTTTGATGAATGAGTAGTGTTACTTTGACAAACTTTTTGGACAGAATTTTAGACAAACCCTATAGTATGGCTTGAATTAAACTTTTGGTTGATGAATAAATACAGTATCCTCTCCTGAAAAAGAAAAGAAGAAATACAAGTTTAAAGTTAGGCAGATTTCACATATGAAAAATGGATTCCATGGATCCGTTTGGTAATTTACTTTTAAAATAAAGTGGAGTGAAGTGAAATAAAAATAATGAATAAAATATAAATGAGTTATGATAATATTTTATTTTTAGTTGTTTGAGATAAAATATTTTTGACTTTTTATATGGAGAAATGGAGTTTTTTTGTCTTTTAGTGAGTAAATGTAGTTGTTTTTTGACTTTTTTTGAAAAAGATGGAGGGAATTTTGGTAAAAAGTGTTTTTGATGGAATGTTTAACTTGACTTCACTTTACTTGACTATATTAGTAAAATTATCAAACGGCCAGGGGCAAAGAATGGCAATGAACTAGAAACCATTAAAAGATAACTAAGCAAGACATTAGCAATTTTTGGATGGTCAACTGCTAATAACAATGGTCTCACAAGAAAAGGTCCATGGAATCATCTCAGCAAATTTTGAGCACAGCACTGGTCCATCCACGGGGGTGCCCAAAGAATTGATTAGTCCTGACTGACCAACTCAAACCCTTCAACAATCCTCACGTGTAATAGAGGAGATAGTGGGGTCACTTCTAGTCAATGTGCACTGGACCTCCGGTCACAAACATCCATTTATAGCATTACCATCATCACCTTCAATCATTGCCATGCAAATTTAAGTAGGAAAAATGGCAAAACCAGAAGAAACAGCTGCTGAATTCACCCCAATGAAATCAAGGGAAACAGTAAAATACTGCAAGCAGGTTTAGGGGTTGGCAACTAATATGGTTATGGTAAATGGCCATTCAGACAGGGCTGTATTTACCATGTACCATCTAACAGCACAGAGAACCTAACCCCCTCAGATGGATAAACGATTAATATCATCTAAAAGGATGGACACTGCCAGCATAAGCCAGGTTACCTGGCCACAAAAGCAGGGCTTCACATAAAGACGAAAGAACTATCACATCTCCAGTTCAAAAATGTACAAGCTCCTGATAGGTGATAGGTATTGGAACCTCCTGGATTTTCCTTATCCCAAATTACATAAAGACAGGTACAACTTGACAAGCTCGCCAGAACATTTAACTACATGAGTATTCCATGCAAAACAACTGCTTGCTCCCATTTCAAAATGAACTCACTCCAAGTGGATTGAAAGCAGTACAAGTCATCTGAATGCCACTGCCTATCAGCTCTTTCAGATCTAAGCAGCCTTTCAGCACTCCACTCAAATTCGCATCATTGGCTTGGATGCGCAATTCATCATAATCTCCTCTTAACATCTTTCAAAAATTTTATAAAGTTTTTCTAAGGAAGCAACCTGTAAAAAAAAATTATACCAATAGACACAGTCACCATGGATCAGTTGAAGTTGATAATCAGAACTCAAATTCGAAAAGGGAAATGCTGGTTCTGCATATGAGCAACCTCAATGCACTGGCTTGAGAATGAAGAGTAAAACTCATAATTTTCTCTGATATTTAAGATTTGGAGTTGCTGCTACTATATGTTCAGAGGTCATAACATTTCTAGAAATCAAGAAAATACAAGGGCTATGCCCTTCCTTAACTAAAGTGACTAACATATTCATTACCGTCTCTGATCCCTTGAGCTATAATATGCACCGAAGACATTAATATGTCATGGACCGTGTAGGGGGTGTACACTTCAAATTGTATTATCAAACATGATATGAAGCATCAGGATATAGTAACCTTGGGCTACTTCTTTTATTTTTCTATGTTTTTATTTTATTTTATTTTATTTTGAAATGGTTCTACTTCAAAAATTTCAGTTAGAGGGAATGATCCAAAATTACAGTGACCATACAATACCATGGCCAGCGGCAGAACCAGTGCTGGGGGAGCTATGTTTTTTTATATTATTTTTGGTTCTTTATTAATGGCCCCCTCAATTTATTTTTATTTTTTTTATATTCTATTTATTTTTACAGTGGACCCAACAAGGAAGATTTTCTAGGTCTGCCAATGAGGGTGACACATATTGGATACGATCATTGTTAGATCGTAAGCTGATGATGAGCATATGAAGGATCATCACTTGTCAATACAAGCTTGATGGCCTCGGAAGGCTTACATGAAGTCGGTTCCCACATGATTCAGACCACGACTGGTGCCCACCAGTTGCTGGCCCATGTCAGATGATGTATCATTAATTCATTATGTCAAATCATGGTTGGCTCTCCACCTGACTTGTGTCATTTCATGTCAGATCAAGAGCTCAGTGATCAAATGGAGGGTCAGTTCCCTAATCCATGTTGACGGACTTCAACTACCTGGGCATTATGGTGGGGACTTGATCAATGTCAAATTGGGATCTGACAGTGAATACCACTATACAGCGTCATCCACTGTATGCAGTACAATCTAGATCACTACGCGTTTTATTAAGAAAGTTCCAAACTTTCAAATATATGATAACAAGCTGAAAGATTTCATACTGGGGTACTGTAAAAAGTTCTGGGTCCATTTTTTAAAATTGCATTACAGTTTGGAAGAAGCCCACCTGGATGTAAGCCAATCATGAGGCTGGGGAATGAGGGGTATTATGAAGACTATGGATTGGCCAAATATCATCTAATGGTTTTTGTAAGTGCACTTTTATCATGGTTCAATCCAATAGTGGATAATGGTCAGATCGGTGTCAAATTTAGGTGAAACCCAATCCATGGGGTAGGTGCATGTTGAGCATTTGAAATCATCATAGGTGGTACCATTATATATAACAGAACAGATTTACCTTCATTAAAAATTGTAAAAACAGATCTTCTAATTTGGTAGCTTTCATTATGTAATTTTCTTGGTTTCATGATTTTTGGTATAATGCTTTTATACTGTCGTGGCCCTTTTTTTATTGTGTCAGGGCTGGTTGTTATTTGACTCTTTCCATTAATATATTCCATTGCTACCAATCCAAAAAAAAAAAAATGTAAAAACAATCTCATTTATGAGATAGAAAGCGTATATCAAGGGCCACAAAATTCAACTTGTATAATGAATCCTATAGCTATTAAAAAAAGAAAATCTCTATTTTAGTAAAATGGATTATAGGGAATAACCTGCACAAAAGTACCATCAGTAGCCATCACATTTGGTGGCTTGAGAAAGAGTCTCATGGATGGGAACAAGACATGCTGAATGGTCCATTCACGCTGAGCCCATGCTGACTCGGCCTCTGCAAGTAAATCTTGGTTGATGTCGTCTTCTGCGATCATGTCTTCATCTTGAGACACTGCTACAGGAATCAGAATTAATGATTATTTGGGGCTTATGCTGCTATGCAACACAAAAATTGCAATGGTGCATTTCAATATTTAACAGAAGATATCACATCTATGACAATCAAATATCCTGCACTATTGCGCATACAGAAAATGATGAATAGCCGGTGATGCAGCAGTCAAAAGATTTCGTGAACAAGAGAAGGCCCAAGGAGGCCTCATGTCCCATCCCATGGTTCCCACACGATGGCTGCCGTCAACAGGATTTGTTGTGCTTGCACACAATCCTTGGTTGAATAAATTTTTTCTATATTATCTTTTGATAACTCGAGTCTAAGTTGGGTTATAAGTCTTCAAAAAATAGATAGCCTTTGCCACATTTTCTAAAAGCAAAGGTGGTATGGGTTTTCGTCTTAGACCCTTAAACAGGTGAATGTGGCCCTCCTGGGAAAGTGGTAATGGAGGATTGGGGAGGAACATCAGAATTAATGGAAGATGGTCTTTAGAGGCTAAGTATGGCATTGGCAGGGATGGATGGGACACTAAGGACACTAACTACTGCTTCTTGGTTATTTGGAGGAATATCATTTTACTAAAGGAAGCTTCTGCTAAAACAAAAATCAGCTATCATGTTCACACAGGTAAAAGGATTATGTTTTGGCATGATCTTTGGGTTGGAGACAATCCTTTGGCAGCCCAATTCCCAGATCTTTCAGGCGTGCTCAGATAGACAAGCTAAAGTGAAGAACCACTTAGACGGAGAGGGTGGCTAGGTTCTTTGGAGGCCTGAGTTCAGGAGAATTCTCTAGGAGGAAGAGGAAGCACAACTTTTTCCCTTCTTGATCTCCTCATGAAGGTCTATATCCCTGTGGAAGGAGTGGAGAGAAGAATTTGGACAGCCTCTCCCAATGGAATATTTCTCAGTGGCTTTCTTTCTTTTCGTCATAGTGTAGTTCCCCCAACCCTACCCCATGCTCTTGGTTCACATTTGGAAAAGGAAGGCCCCTCCTAGAGTCATGGCTTTTGGCTGTCTAGCTCTTCGAGACAGGGTCCTAATGATGGATAATCTTTGCTGGCAAAATAGAATTATTGTCAACGCTTGCTCAATGTACTTAGATGAGAAAGGTCGATTACCTTCCCATTAATGGTAGGGTGGCGTAGGATTTATGGAAGGCAGTGATCAGTTGGTTTGGGTGCAGTTGGGTATTTCAATGAGGTTTTCTGCTTTCCTTTGAAGCATGGAGGAAGGTGGTGACATTGGCTAGAGGCAAACTGCTGTGGAAGCTATCTTTTTGTGCTATTTTATGGGTGTTGTGGAAGGAAAGAAACATGAGAAGTTACGAGGGAAAAGGCTCTTCAGTTGATGTCTTGGTAGATAATTTTTTGTGGCTTCTTGTTCTTCTTCACCTCTATTTCAAGGCATTCTTATGGTGTTAAGTAGATTAGTTAGAATGAGGCAGCTCATTACCGGGCCTCCAGCTCATTATACAGGCCTATTCCTTGTTGCTCTCTACAACCTCTCCAAAGTTCCACAAATTCTTTTTCTTAAGAGGTTTCCTTAATCACTAGATAACCTTTTAAAAACAGAAACAATGGAAAACTTTATTCCAAAGTTGTTTCTTTATTTTAGAAATGACAGAGATAAGTATGGGTTGAATATGTTTAAGAGGAGGATTTCATGAATCGCATCAAAAGGCATTGAAGCCTTCAAATATATCTAACCAGCAACAAATTCATCTTGAGAAAAATCTGATCAAAGTTGGCTTGCTTCTTGGTTTTGTTGAGGTTTCATACCACCATCTCTTGGTGCTGACTCCACAGCAGTGTTACCTCGATCTATGCACCACTCTGTCAATCCGTGATCTGGGTCATCATGAACCAGATCAAAGTCAGTTATCAGTTCTCTCTGAGTTACAATATCGAACGATCTACACAATTATAGTTTAGTACTCAATTCATCCACAGTTTAGAATCTTGATATTCCTAGATTTTCATCTAAAGTTAAGTAATCTGATATCCAGACCAAAAATAGATTTAAATGGAAACAAGTCCCATAAATATCAATGACTTGATGGCAATCCAAAAACATTCTCTCATTCTACCCCTAGCAAACTGGGATCTTCAACATGAGGATAACCACCGCAAATTGCGACCCAGAGATCCTGGCTACCCTACTCCAGAGGTAACACTAGGTGCTGACTCCTAGTTTCTATCATGACAAAAGAAGCCTGAGTGCTGACTCTCAAGTCCATCCCACATCAGGCTGGTACCAAAGCAAGTGAATCCATCCATTCTATTTGTCTTGTCGCTTCACCTATCCTTCTATCCTTCTTTTCGTCTTCAATTACCTTCAATCCTGTGCAAAAACCCTCACCTCCAATTCCCCAGTTCTTGACTATCCACACCAGTCCTAACCCATAGTTGAAAAGGCCTTGAATCAGTGTCTCAATTCCTGCCATTAAATTCTCATTAAATCCATCATATTCAAGCCCTTTTCCCAGTGCCCAAACCCTTCATGATTTCTGCCCCTAAATAGCCTATAATTCTTCCCAAGCCATAGCCTGTTAGACCCTCCTAACTGCCCAAACCTGCAGCAGATTTCTAAATCCTGCTTTTAACCAATCTATTAACCAGCCCTAAACTCCACCTATTAAAACAGGCTAGTACTGACTCGTGACCCCAAAACTGCCAATTCACCAGTCCATATTGGGCCTCTGTCGTAGCCCAGTTTCAATGCATAGTTCCAGTTCTAAGCTACTGAACTCAGACTTAACTTCTCCCTGATATCTGCCAAAAAAGTAGCCCAAATCAAGCCCTAATTCCAATCTAACTGACAGCTTAAAGACGCAAATTTATCCTCACTCCAGCCCTAACTCTCAGCCAGCCCATGACCCACATAAAGCACTAAACCAGCCTCAACTTGGATTTGTTCAACAGCCTATGATTATTATCTTAACTGGACCTCAGTTAAATCCCCGCTCAACAGTCAATTTGCAGCCCTACATCCATTCCAGTTCCATTGCCTTAAAACCCTCATGACCAGCCAGTTTTCAGACTTATAACAGTCCCTAGTTACCCTCCAATCAGCCATCAAACAGCTTCCAGCAACTGCTGTTCAGAAGTCCTGTTTACGACACACAGTCCCTTAACACAACAGCCCCAATGCTGAATGGATTACTCAAGAATCATGAAATCGATCACCCATAAACACAAAAAGGGAAAGGCCAAGGAAAAGATAGCCCCAATGTAGCACATCTCAAGATTAGTATATATTTCAGAAATGGAAAAAGAGAATGAAAGGAAAAGAAATTCCATAGAAAGAAGAAAAAAAAAATCCATACCTAGGTTATTGACTTCATTTCCTTCAGCTTCAGTAGTCTCAAACTGTGATCTGCTCTTTCTATAGAGCTGCAGCCCTTCACCTGATGGATTGGGCAAGATAGGAGGATGCATGGCATAGAAGTTTGCAAGAGCAGCTGAAATTTCTTGAAAGCATTCTTTTTCATCATCCCAATTAATCTACAAATACAGCTAAGCATCAATGTTAAGGGTAAAGCCTTTTAACTGATAAGAAAATCGGGAAAGGAATTCTACTTCCAAGCAACCTAACATGGGAGTTGTATCCATGACGGTAATGTGAAATGGAATTCCCTCCTCAACAGCTGGGATTAACCATTGAACAAGAGGGGCAGAAAAGATTCTAACAGTTAATCATCTACATGGAATAGGTCATTCCATTTAAGCATGTGTTTGATGCATAAAGTTTGGATACGATAGTACATCGTGTCCTCTATCAACTACAATATTACAAGAAAGATATGAGTTCGTTTCCTCTCATCATTTCTGTACATTGGGATTTCAAGCAGATCGTGATGGACAATATTCAGAGTCATCTGGGGAACGAGACATTTTTGCAGAGGTCAAATATAGGTAGTGTGCCTCTGAATGTCACGTCGAAGGATCAATAACCAATACATATGCTGCAACCAATCTGTCAGCTGATACACCCACTGCAACAGATATTCTGATCCTAGGTACTGTATAACAATCACTCTCTCATCCACTATAATCCACATGAAAATTATGCAATCATCAAACCAAGAACCAATATGAAGACTTACATCATTAGCCAAACTCAAGATAAATTCTGGTACGTAGTCCATGTCAGGTGTGTACTGGTCGAGTATGACAGGAAGCTTAGACAAATTTTGTTGATCTATATGAATGCAGAAGTAATCTTGTAGCACGCCAGCTTTGTCCATGAGCAGCTTAGCGTTCATCTAATCATGAAATAATTAAACACAAACATGTCAATGAAGAACAAAAGGAGCAATAGAAATACATCCAATAAGAGTAGGTTCTATATCAGATGGAGTCATATCTTACAAATATCAGAAGATCCCACCAAACCCAAATGTATAATAGTAATTTCAGTCCCAAGTTTTTGCTTGATTTTGGGTCTACACAAACCTCTTGTTCGAGCCTTAAAGGAGACTAACTTGACTTAAATTTTAGCACTTTGATTAATTTGGCTACATCTATTACTGAAATCATTGAACAAAAACATGTCTGAAAAAAATATAGAATTATATCCAATAGGAGTATCAAGTATGTGATAAATTACATCAGAACAGTGTCTTACAAAGCTCAGAAGGCCCAACCTTACCAAAACTATATAATGGCAGTGTCAAATGCAATTATTTGTTTGATTTTGGGTTGCTTTTGCACTCATCTTTTTGTTTGAGGAAAAGGCTAATTGGATTGAACTTTGATCGCTTTGATTGGTATGACTAATCTCTCAGACTCCAATTTTATTTGCATTTGACTGGCTCTTAGAAATCTTTGGCACTTAAATATTATGATCTGCATCTCAGGAGATTTTATCATATGCATTTAAATGTTTTTTCTTCATTCTCGATGCAAGATCAGTAGCCCAACCAAACCAAATCAGTAGCCCAAGTTTCAGGCCCAAGAAAGGCGATTCTGTGAAAACTCACTCTAGGCAAAAAGGAAATCTCCTTAATCAGAGTTTAGAAGGCTTACATTTATTAAGATATGATTAAGATTTTAATTAGAAGTTTGATTAGGATAGGAATACTCTGTACTACAATGGTAATTCAAACTGACACATTGCACTCGCACCTACATGTCCGTAACCAGCTGAGCTACAACTGAGGGATGGAATAGTTTCCTATTATGAATCTTCCAATTTTAGGGTTTTATTTTCTTATTAATAGATGGATATGTAATGCAATGAGATATAGTTAAAAATTTTAAAAAAAACTATCCTTCATGGAGTAATTTTTCTCTATGGAAGTCTATTTGAGATCAAATCTCGTGCTTTGGTACTTTTATTCATTACGATCAAGCCTCTTTCAAGAGGCTTGCATCAATAATTTGGTAGAATACAAAAATCTGTACCATATAACCACAAGCATCCCCAAAAAAAAGAGGGAAAAGAAACATAAAACACAACAATAGAAAGTGGTAGCGTGCAAAGATGAGTCCTTCATGGAGTGATTTTTCTCTATGGAAGTATCTTTGAGATCAAATCTCATGCTTTGGCACTTTTATTCATTACGATCAAGCCTCTTCCAAGAGGCTTGCATCAATAATTTGGTAGAATACAAAAATATGTACCATATAACCGCAAGCATCCCTGAAAAGAAGAGGGAAAAGAAACATAAAACACAAAAATAGAAAGTGGTAGCATGCAAATACAACTTTTGTTATCCATAAAACAAAAAACTAAAAAATTACTTCTGCAATTGTCTCATGCAGATGAACATCACTGCTTTCTGGCGCTGAAGCTTCCTCTTTCAAAGCCATCACGAGTAACTCTGTCAGGGGAGCAGGATCGCTAAGTTGTATCGCATTGAAATGTGCAAATCGGCGTAGAACTTGCTGATACATAAGTTCTTTGCTGTGAAGCAATAGACAACAGCCAAGTATTTTACACATTTATAGTACCAGCTTGAGAAAGAAAACTCACTTTAAAAGGATGAGCATATCAAAGAGGAGAGAGAAAGAGAGAGAGAGGATTCTTATGTGAATAATAATGCTTGCATGTAGTGAGGTTTCATTAATATAGTACAGCCGTTTCCATATTGTACAGACTGTCAACATATTGCAAAAGGAGTCCATTTTATATCAAAAGAAAACCATAAAAAGACGGTGCCTCGACAAGCATCAAAAGATCCACCAAGCTGTGAGGGCTTTTAGTATTCCCACAATTATATAAAACTCAACCAAGAGTAGCTTGAACATTTGCTTCTTCCATATTCCACCAAAGCAATTTTGCTAAATCAAAGAACAAGACAATGTTCCAAGAGGCAAGTTACAGAGACAGCAACCAAATTCTAGTGGAACTCAATGATTATGAACATCTGCATGCTGACCTATATGACAATAAAAGGCCACTAAAGCACACCATCCAAATAATATTACAAAAATGAACATTCCAATCGACGTTATAGAGAATTTTTATGCTGATAAGGAGAACACCAGTGCTCATAGCTCACCTCAAATTCACTACGTTGACAAGGTATAGACGGGTATTGTGTTGAAGCAATGCAAAAACATCATCCGCCATGCCAACGTATGTACAGTTTTTTATAATGTCCAGCATACCTATGTCAGCAGATACACAAAATTGTTGTAGCAAGGTAGTGACTAATTTTCAATAAAAATCAGCAGAACTAGGAACTTCGTTCCACAAAATATGCTCCTAACTCACCGGAATGAGTATTACGATCAATATTTGAAAGGAGCAGTTGGAGACTAGCCAGATCAGCAGTTTCCTTTGGGTTCCTTCTTTGTCTTATAGCATGTCTGCAATGGAAGTCCCAATCAAATGACAATTAGACATTGATAATATCTTTTTTCATAGATAAATGGATAAAAAACAAGGGGGCCAAGTAGTCAGGACCACGGTTCCTCCCTCTTCCGGAGATAGAGGTCTTGGTATCGACCCCCGGTTCCCCTCTCTTCAGGAACCAAAGGTTGAGTCCACTTGTGCTACCACCTGGCGGGCACAGGGATTTTACCCGGCTTCTCTCTGGGCCTGGAGGGGTTAGTCCAGCCCAAAGGGTTGGAAACCCTCCATAAGCAAAAAAGGGGGGGCCAAGACAACAAACATTTATGCAAAAAGCATGCATTGTTTTACATGCTTCTGTTTTCTGTTGCCGTGGTCCCCATCAACATGTGCAACTCAACTTTTACTTTTCATGGGCTTCATGCTGACACAAAATGATAGAATAACCACAAGGTTTCTCACTTGAAAGGCTTCTCACCCATTTCCCTACAACCCCAAAGGTGCCAGATGAAACCTGCACATCTTTTTGGTGTGGGTGGCTTTAGGACTGAAATAAATAAGCTCGTCTTAAGTAACATTGAGCCAAATCATCCACAAGACATATAACAATGCATCCTGCCTGCCGATGAAGAACAAATAAAGAAAATAAAATAAATGCATCCTGCGTATGAGCCAAATTATAGCTCCCCTAAATGCTGTGATGGTACAATCCAAGACTTCCACTAAGTTAGCGAAAATTAATGTCCTTTCAAGGCTGGAGGAATGTGCAGTGCACATGCATGTTATCAGTATGATATAATACAGAATGACAATGTTATCACTTTCACTGGGCTAATATAAACGCACAATAGCCAATATTAAAATCATCATCGACGCTGTCGTCGTCTCCCCTTTGATAACTAACAGGATTTTTTATTTTTGGTAAAAACAATTAACAAGATTTATTGGCAATATAATGCAAATATTATAATACAAGAGTGATATATTCAAAAACTAATAAACAATCAATATTCATCATGATAATGAATAGAGATGGAAAATTATCCCTTCTGCATTTGTAAACCAACATTCAAGCCAACCAGTTAACACTGGACTCCACCAGAGAATATATCAGTTGCTAGCTGATTACCTGCCAGTGATTGTTTTCATTGACTCCTTGGCATGTATTATCAATATAGTCTAATATTCTTGCATATGTGTATCATCCAAATATAGCCCAACTAAACTTTATTTCTTTTAAAACCATAATGAAATTACAAAAGTAATTGATGTATCACTATCAAAAGAGTATCAAATATAATCACAATACATATCATAAGGGAGAATGAGTTCCTTTGGAGGGGAAGCAATCACAAGTAAAAATGGTGAGAGGAGTTTGGTTGGGTTCTAGTTAGACTTGAATGCAACCAACAGGTGAATAAATGAAAAGATATCCCTTGGAAGCTCCACATTGTCTTTAAAGAGATTGTGGATTATGCAAGCATCTTCAAGAGTAGTTTTGTTTTATCCAGAGGGGCTAATTAGGCGGCAGATTTGTTGGCCAAGGAAGGTGTTGCTAAAGTATCATTCTATGGGGTGTCCTCTGTTGTAAAATGTGTTGATGTACTTTTCTTTCTTTGTCTTTGCATGTTTGTGGCAGATTACGGCAGAATAACCTTCTTGTACAGCTTTCTTTTTGTACTTCTGTTTATTAATAATTTTTTCCTATTACACTCACAGAGAGAGAGAGAGAGAGAGTCTGGACCAATACCGGGCACAAGAAGACAAGTGGGCCAACCCATTGACCATAGGTCAACTCAATCCATTGGGTTTGGCCCATAGGCCCAATCGACTGAGAGCTACTGTGGCATTCCTTATCTGTCCTAATTCTATTTTTACTTAGGGAACTTTTTCTAATTTCTATTTCTTGTCTGATTAGGATTCCTATTAGTTAATTTCCTGTTTTATTTAGAAATTAGAACTCATCCATATTTGAAAGTCTTAGTATCCAAGCAAGATCAATCCTACTCTATATAAGGATGATCAAACCTCCTTGACCTTGTAATGCATGCTATTTTCAATTAATCAAAGATTATCTGAGTATTTCTCAATTACGGTGTGTTTTATGATTTTGAGTGTGCCCTAGTGCCGGAATCCATCATTGGATTCGATCAATCTCTTGGGAGATTGGTCAAATTTTCGATTGAGAATCCGGGGCTGCGCCAGAGAGAGAGAGAGAGAGAGGGAGAGAGGGAGAGGGAGAGGGAGAGGGAGAGGAGAGGGAGAGAGAGAGGGAGAGTTGTTTTCTTTATTAATAAAGTTGAAAATTACAAATACAAAGTATAACAGTTGCACACTGCAATACAAAACTAGATAAAAGTCTCCCGAAGATATTGCCAACTCCTGCAGTTTTGAAATTTTCGATTTAAGTACTTCATCAAAAGAAAAGTTCATTTCTAATGATTTTTTTTTTTTTTGGAATGGTAAAAAGGTCATTTATAATGATCCATATCAAAAACAAATTAATAAGAATTGGACCCTACCGTACAGAGGTCAAATCAGATTTCTTCCCCTGCCCAAGAGGCTTCACTTGCAAATATGCATGCAGCCTTCCAGCAGGGTCCTGTGAATCTGTCCTCACTATTTTATTAACTGGAACTTTTTGAGATTTTGTGCCTATGGTACAAAAATAACAAAACAAACATGAGAACAGAAATGAATATTATAAAAGAATTGAGAAACTAAAATCAAATAAATAAAATTACAAAGCTTCAATAAAGGTATATATGTGCATTACAAAGAAAAAAGTAAGAAATACATACTAGGTGGTGAGGGGTTCACATGGTCATCCTTGCTTGCACTGAGAAGACCCGGTGCAGAAGAAAATACAGTCTATCTTGCACATGCCACAAAATATCAATAGGTCAAAATTGCAAATAGACTGCAACATGCAGTCAGATCCAGAACAAATTCACAACAACTCATGTTAAAGGAGCGAAACTTCTCAACAAATAAACCTATTTTTTAAGTCACTACCTGTGCGTGAAATGTCCTTGTAGTGTTAGAGTGCCTTAACTTGGATTCTACTGCACTTTGTATGTTGTCAATAAGACTCTCCTGATTCAAAAGGCTAACCTGAAAACAAAATCATGGACTAAAACCAGAGAATTTAACATTGAAAAGGGATTAAAAAAGATAAAAAAGACTCCATATACCAATTGCAACAATAGAAGGTTTACAAGCCTTTACATCACATGAAATCTTTTGTAATAAATTGAAGGATGCAACAGAACTACCTCTCTCTTTGTCGGATGTATATTCACATCCACATGCTCTGGTGGCAGCATGATAGACATGTAGATGAAGGGTTTTGATGCTTTTGGTAATGTTGCAGCATAAACAACTTCTATAGCTCTCTTCAAAGCGGCGCATTCAACCAATCTACCTGAAGAACACAAAGAATACTTTGAGTAGTATTAAGGAAAAAAATAAACTACAACAACGGACATGCCATCAGATAATACATAATATAAGAGAACTTTTCTCAATAGCTAAACTGTATATGATGTCAACTATATAACAAGAAAAAAAGGAAAATAAAAAATCAGCCATAAAAAACTTAAGCTTCAATAACTTCTTACCAGTAAGATTACAAACAAATGAATGGAAGTGCATTCACAAAAATATTTGAGGTAGTGGAAAGACTACTTCAACATCAGTTCACAGTTAAAAATGGCTGAGGGGAAATGGGTTCAAGTTCAAAGCAAGAGAAATAAGAAATATAGGAAGATCAAGTGGGAGGATTTAATCTCTGTGTTCATGAGTAATTTGCCGGAAAACACTGTCGTGGACTGGCTTCGGTCCGTCTTTTCTCCCTACGGATACATTTACGATGCTTTCATTCCTGCTAAAAGCATAAGGGGGAAGGGTTTTTATTTAGGTTTTGTGAGGTTCAATGATAGGGAGACAGCTACAAGGGCAGTGCAGAGTATGAATGGGAGGTCTGCTGGGGGCAAGAGACTGTTAGTGAAGGTGGCTAACTTTGGTTGGTCACAAAGAGCAGGTCCTAGAAAGCTCAACAACTCTGAGGTGAAAATGCAACGTTCTGTGGAAGGTTTTAGTAGTCAAGATGCAGGGGAAGGAGTTTCCAAGAGTTTTGTTACAAAGCCTATTCTTGGGATAGTCAAGGGTCATTGTCCTATCTCTTGTAGTTCGGTTATAATAGGAAGGGAGATTGTAGTAGCCAAGTCAAAGTGGCTGACTAACAGTCTGCTCGGCGAGGTGAAGTGGGTTGGAGTCATTCCTTCTATACTAGGTCTCTGTGCTTCATATGGGTTGGAGGATGTGAAGATGGCAAAATTGGGAGGTAATAAGATTCTTCGCTCTTTCGGAGATGTGGAGGAGGCTCTTTCCATCTTCAAAGAGTTCGATCTTCAATTTTTTGATGTGTTCTATTCCTTGGAGAGATGGGTGCCTGGTCCTAATCTCTTCGCTAGAACAGTTTGGTTGAGATGTTTTGGAGTTCCCCTTCATGCTTGGAACCCTTTAATCTTTGAGGAGATCGGTTGCCGGTTTGGAGAGGTTTTGGGGGTGGCAAAGGAGACTGAAGAGAGATCGGAGCTCCTTTTTGGGAGGGTTTGCATCAAAACAGATTCTCACCAATTCATTAATCATTTGGTTGATCTTGTCATCTTCGGGAACGTCTTCCCTATTACAATCAGGGAGGAGATTGTGGAGTTTGGATTTCCTGGTGTTCCTAGACAGGAAATCGTGTCTGTGTTGGGTAATAGAGATGCAGATGATGATGCACTAAGGAAGGAGAAGGATTCCTCATCCTCAAACTCCTCAGAGACAGAGTATTCTCAAGCAGGCCAAGCTCTTCAGAGAAGGGCTGCTAGAGACACTGTTTGTCACCGCAGTCAACGGGGTTCATCCTCTTCTTCGCTGGAGAAGGAAGCAGTCGCCAGGAATTTTCATCTTCCCTACCCTGCTAGGTCCAGCAGCTCGTCCGAGAGCGTGCGTTGTCCGCAGTTTTCTCGGGGGGAGCGCTTGCCAGTCCGTCTCCTAGCTAAGGAAGTTAGGGTGGAGGGGGCTATGGCTAGGGAGAAGGTTTATCATAGAAGAGGAAAGGGGAGAGGCATGGACCCTGGTGCTGATCTCATCAGTGCCTCTATGGCAGCAGGGTTAACATGTTGTAGGCATGGGAATAGGTCTGCAGCAAAGAAAGGCAACAGTGCCACCCACGTGCTTCCAGTTGGCTCGGTCAACCCTTTCACTGGTGGAGGAGGATGTGAGATGGATGGTGTGGATATCTAGTTACTGGATAGGATGGAGAAAATTAATGCATCAGTTTCTCTGGGAGCTAATAGCTGGCCTGATGACTTGGCAAAATGTTTGGCCAAATGTGCCCAGTCCCTTGCCCGCCAGTACGCAGTTTGTCAATCAGTGAATCCCATTTCATTTCAGCCAGAAAGTTTCTCAAGGGAAGCGGGCTTGGGCTTTTTTGTTGAACCTAATTGTGCTAATCAAGGACCAGCTATTCTTTCCACCCAATTGGATAGCCATTTTCCCGCCTGTTCTGCTGCTCAGCAGTTATCTTATTGTTCCTCGAAGGGTTGGAAGGGTAGTAAAAGAGGTGCTAAAGCTAAGAGATTGGTTTCATTCCCTCTTGTTAAAGCTAAGCTTAAGAAGTTAAATGAAGCCTTTAAGGGGAGAGGGTAATGCTCCTTTTAGGAGGAAGGTAGCTGCAATTTTCACTGCTTCTTCCTTGGGGGCCTTGAGTGGGTCTGAATCTGATGATCACCAGGAGAATTTTGTGCAGATTGAAACTAAGTCCGGGTCAGTTAGTGGTTGCAATAAGGTCTCTCGCACCGAAGCGTTGGAGTTGGGTCGCGTGGGTACACATTGAGGGCTTTGCTTTGGCCCACATGAACAAGATATATTGCATCGTATTGAAGTATTGGAAGCAGAAGCTACTAATGGCAAGGGTGAGGGGATGGTGGGTTTTATCCAATGCGGATTGGGAGGGCGAAGACAGCTTAAAGGGCTACAGAAATTGGGGGTGTGTATTCTCTTTGTTTATTCATGATTATCATCAGTGGGAATATTAGAGGGCTTGGGAAGCCAGCGAAAAGGACGGCAGTAACGAGGTTAGTTAGGATGCATAAGGTTGATTTATTGCTCCTGCAAGAGACGAAAATCCATAAAGATGTTGAAAGTATTATTTTTAGTGTTTGGGGCTCTACAAGGTGTGGTTGGGAGTGGGTGCCTTCAGAGGGAGCTTCTGGGGGCCTAATCTCAATTTGGAATGAGGATGTCTTCAGGAATGAGTATGTTTCCTTTTCCCAAAGGGTGTTAGCTATTAAATTCCTTTCGGTGGTTAATAATTTTAGGTGGGCAGTTGCTAATGTATATGGGCCGAATGAGGATTCAAGTAGGGGTCAATTATGGGATGACATATCTTCAGCTCGTTTGCTTTGGTCAGTGCCTTGGTGTGTTGGTGGGGATTTAAACTAGGACTGTCAAAATGTCACACGACCCGTTAACACGACACGAACCCACACGATATTAACGGGTTTGGATTGGCTCTTAATGGGTTCGGGTCGTTAATGGGTCAAACCCGTTAACACGTTAAGTTAACGGGTTGGGCATTAATTAAACAAGTAACCCATTAACAACCCGCTTGACCCGTTAAAATTTTTTTTACTCCCTAAATTTAAATAAATTAATTTATATTCATAAAAAAAGAAATTAAAATTTATTGTTTTATAGTGGGTTTTTAGGTGGGATCCACTTGAGATCCTCAATTATAGTTTCATGTGGCTTATATATTTTTCTTCTTCTATTTTTGTATAATTTTTTTTTAAATTTCGAAATGACTTAATTACTTAACGGGTTGGGTCGGGTAACCCGTTAAATTAACGGGTCGTGTTCGGGTTAGATTTTTTGACCCGTTAAGTTAACGGGTCAGGTACGGGATGAGGTGATTTTAATCCGAATTCGTTAACCCATAACCCGAATTCATTAACACGACACGATTGACAGCCCTAATTTAAACATGGTGCGATCTCCACAAGAGAAAAGGGGGGCATCATTCTTGTCTCGAAACATGGCTAGGTTTTCAGATTTTATTGAAACTAATGAGTTCATAGATTTGCCTCTTTATGGGTCAAAGTTCACTCGGTCTAATAACCAGGTTAGAGTGGCTATGAGCAGGATTGATCGCTTCTTGGTGTCTATGGAATGGGAAGAAAGATTTGTTGCGGCTGTTCAAACAGCTTTGCCTAGAGGTACGTCGGACCATAGGCCTATCAAGCTTAGCTCTAATGAGGTTGATTGGGGTCCAAGACCTTTTAGGTTTGAGAATTGCTGGTTATTGCAAAAGGACTTTTTACCTTTAGTCAAAGGTTGGTGGGAGCAGTCTGATGTGCAAGGTTATGCGGGTTTCAGATTAGTGAAAAAACTTCAAATACTCAAAGGCAAGATCAAGGTGTGGAATAAAGAGGTGTTTAGGAGGCTTGAAGCTTCTAGAATTTCAGTAGTCAAGGAGATTGAGAAGTGGGATTTATTAGAGGAAAATAAAGGCTTGAATCAGGAAGAGAGGGAGGCCAAGGGAGTTTTTGTCAAAAAAAATTTGGGATCTAGACCGTTTGGAGGAAATCTCTTGGAGGCAAAAGTTTAGAGCTCTGTAGTTGAAGGAAGGGGACAGGAATACCAAGTTTTTTTATCGAGTAGCTAATGGTAGAAAAAGGATAAACTTCATTGGTAAAATTCAAAGAGGTAACACTTTCACCAGTGTGCCTGTTGAAGTCAAAGAAGGGATTGCTTGCCACTTTGAGAGGTTGAATTCAAGTGAAGTCTTTCCAAGGCCTACCCTGGATGGGATGTCCTTCCTTATTATGTCAGATAGTGATAGGAGGTGCTTGGAAAGAAAGTTTGAGGAAGAAGAGATCAATGCAGCTTTGTTTGAATGTGGGGCAGATAAGGCGCCAGGGCTAGATGGATTCAATTTCTCTTTTCTTAAGGCGGCTTCGGATTTAGTGAAACGAGACTTCTGCGACATATTGTCAAAGTTTCATAGGAGGGGTAGATTGAGCAAAGAGATCAATGCAACTTTTCTGACTCTAATTCCGAAAGTTCTTAATCTGGAGGATCTTAGAGAGTATAGACCTTTAAGTTTGGTGGGCTGTGTGTACAAGCTGTTGTCAAAGATTCTGGCAAATAGGTTGAAGAAGGTCTTGCCATTTATTATAGGCCCTTTCCAAGGGGCTTTTGTGCAAAACAAGCAAATCCTTGATGGAGTTCTTATTGCTAATGAGCTCATTCACACCCGAAAACAATCTAAGAAAACAAGGGTTATCTAGATATGGAAAAGGCATATGACCATGTGGAATGGGGCTTTGTGGATTACATGTTGATGAGGTTTGGTTTTAGGGGAAGGTGGTGTGCTTGGATTCAGGAATGTATTTCATCTCCTTCTTTCTCTGCCCTGGTCAATGGTTCTCCTTCACGCCTGTTCAGAGCTTCTAGGGGGCTTAGACAAGGTGATCCTCTCTCTTCCTTTCGATTTACCATAGTGGTGGAAGCTCTCAGTGCCCTACTGTCCGAGGCCAAGGAGTGTGGGATCTTGGAAGGCTTTGAGGTTGGCAAAGGGGTAGAAGCTATTACTCACCTTCAGTTTGCAGATGATACCATCTTGTTTAGCTCTACAGGATGGGAGGAAGTTGTAGTCTTAAAGAGGATTCTCAGGTGCTTTGAGCTTTGCTCAGATTTAAAGATAAATCTTTCCAAGAGTCTAATGGTGGGGGTTGGGGCAACGGATGAAGAGATTCAGACTTTAGCATCAAAGTTTCACTGCAAATCTGGTAAATTGCCTCTACTTTATCTAGGTTTACCTATTTGGGGCAAAGTGAGATATAAAGAGGTGTGGAATCCAGTGGTAGAAAATTTCAAGAGGAAATTGTCTATGTGGAAAAGAAATTATCTTTCCTTAGGAGGAAGAGTCACCTTAATCCAAGCTTCCCTATCCAATTTGCCGGTTTATTATATGTCCTTGTAGTGTATGCCGGTGGCGGTCAAGGAGAAGTTGGACCGTTTAAGGAGGGATTTTCTGTGGGGAGGGAGGAGTGACAAAAGAAAGTTGCATCTTGTTAAGTGGGAGGATGTGGTCAAACCTAAGGTTGACGGGCGATTGGGGTTGTGTAACTTGGAATTTAAAAATTGGGTTCTTTTGGCTAAGTGGTGGTGGAGGTTTGGGGATGAGAGGGAGGCTTGGAGGAGAGTTATTATGGCTAAATATGGAGAAGATATTTGGGGTTGAGAGCCTAGTAGAGTTCCTAGGCATCGTTTGTCGGGTCTATGGGGTAATATTTTGAGGTTTGGAGATCCATCTTTTGCTGGGGGAGAGTTATTTAGGAGGGGAGTTGGTTTCAAAGTGGGGGAGGGAAGTCGTGTTCGTTTTTGGGTTGATCATTGGGTGGGGCTAGGTCCTTTGTCCTTGTCTTTTCCTAGATTGTTTAGATTGGTGGTGAACAAGTGGGCCTTGGTCAAAGATTGTTATGTGGGTGAGGGGGGGTTTGGGTCTTGGGATGTATCCTTCAGGAGGGTCTTGTGTCCTTTAGAGGAGTCTGAGTTTGGGGCTTTGAAGAATCTTCTTTCTAACGTTTTCTTTTGCAGGGATGTTGTCGATTCTCGCATTTGGATGCCTTGCTCCTCCGGTGTCTTTTCTTGTAAGTCCTTTTATAAGGAATTGGAGGGCTTTCCAAGTATCAAAGCTTCAGCTTCTTTGGCTTGGTTAGGCTTGGCTCCTCCTAGGGCGGAGGCTTTCATGTGGCTGGCTTTATCCGGAAAAGTTTCTACGGCAGAGAACCTCAGAAGAAGAGGACTAACTTCAATGGCTATTTCAGACATATGCGTGTTATGTGGGAAGGGAAATGAGACGGTCGACCACTTATTTGTTCATTGCGAGTTCTCTTATTCTTTGTGGTGTAGGTTTCTAGCGCAATGTGGTGTTCTTTGGAGTCTCCCAAGGTCGTTGGTTGGGTTAGTTGAAGCATGGAGGTTTTCTTCCTTTTTTTATAGTGGTTTGATTCTCTAGAGGATTATTCCTTTTGTTATCTTGTGGTCCATGTGGAAAGAAAGGAACAATAGAATTTTCAGAGGATCTTTGTTGCTCGTGGAAGAGTTAGAGCAATTGGTGGTGGTTCAAATCGCAAAATGGGCTCCCTTCAAGAAGGAGTTTGAGTTTGACACTTCAAAAGTTTTTGGTGTGTTGCATAATTGGGAGGCTTCCTTGTATTGTGGGGTGAAGAAGGTGAGAAAGGTGGTGCATTGGGCTCCTCCCAATGTAGGGGTGTTGAAGTTTAATGTGGATGGGACAGCTAAAGGAAAGCCTGGGCCTGCGGGTATTGATGGGGTGCTTCACGATAGTGGAGGGCTTGTGTTGGTAATGTTTTCCAAGCATGTTGGGACTACGGAGTCTAATGAAGCGGAAGTGTTCGATATCCTAGAAGCTGTTCGAATTTTTGCCTCTTCCTCATTTAATTCAAGGTTAGAGGTGGAAAGCGATTCTCTCAATGCCATTTCGTGGGTGTCCTCTTCAACCGTCATTCCTTGGAGATTTCAATTTTACCTTAATGAGATTAGAGCTTTAGCATCCTCGTTTCAAGTAAAGTTTCAATACGTTGGAAGGTCGGCTAATGGTTTTGCTGATTCGTTAGCTAAGCAAGGGGTGGATAGGTCTTCTAATTTGGTGGCTTTCATTGAGTGATGTTTCTTTGTCTTTTGCTTTTCCATTTCGTGGTATAATTCTTTTATACCATTGTGCTCTTTTTGTTTGTTCATTTGGTTTCTTGTATCTGGCTTTCTCTTTTAATATAATTTATCGTTACTGATTAAAAAAAATAACTTCTTACCAAGTTTAATAGCAATAATTTTCTTCTTAGGTCCACTTCAGTAAAAAATGTTTGCATGCAGAAAGTTTAAGTTTGCAATAGGGATAATCAAAGATGCAGAAAAATGAGATCAAATACAATGAGTGGGAGGCAAAAAAACTCCCTAATGCCTTTGCCGATCAAATTGATATTTGATGTAGCTTGTAGACACATATCATAACACACTTCCCTTCCAAGTGCACAAAAAATATCCACAAGGTATATGATTACATACTACTTCTCTAAAAGGATTATTCTAGATTCTCCATGAGAGAGAGAGGGAAGAAGTAACCCCAGCTTTGACAAAGATGATTAATTTTCACCAAATCAAAGTCACACAGCCTTCTTATCTGTATGAAGGAGCCCCAGCTTCGACAAAGATTATTAATTTACACCAAATGAAAGTCGCATGACATTCTTATCGTCGGTATGACTAGACAAATTCTAGAAATACCTGATACCACTAGCTTGAAGCAATATTCCTCATATAAGCAGGCATTGCTAAATAAAATGGCAGCAGAAATGGGAACCTTCAGCATTCAAGGAGACCACAGTCATATGGTTTTAAAAATAAAACACAAACATTACATTATGGTTTAGGCAGTGTACGATGCGAGTTTTAGATTTGAAACAGTTCAGACTTTAAACTCCACCAGACCTCCATCTTTCTCCCCATTATGTCATATTTTTAATTCTTATCTAGCCCCTAAAAACCATTGCAGATGAAGACATCTATCTTTTTTTAATAGTACATTTTTTATTTAGATTTTTTGGAACAAAATGGAGAGATGCAGCTGTCTGAAAAGGGGGCTGAACCATAAGATGGCCATTGCATAATGATATCAGCCCCTAGCCATTTGGACCAAACCATGAATTCCCTCAAGTTTGACCTAATGAGTTAGGGGTAAAGAGGTGCAATTAAATACTAAAAAATGAAGAAATTGTCAAAAATGTCATCAGTAGTCACCATTCAAAGACAAACATTAAGTTTAACAAAGTTACATTCAGTACTTACAAAAAAAAAAAAAAGTTACATTCAGAATAAACAATCAATATTTTTTATTTTCGAAATTAAGTGTATAGATTCCAAACGTACAATATAAAAAGAATAAAGAATGGCAGCTCCGCCACACTTGCAGTCTCTGGAAAAACCAATGAGAGACACAACCAAGAAGGAGCAGAGTTGAGAAACAGTCAATATTGGTGCATGATAATATTCAAATTCTACTTACCATTGATAAAAAGCACCAGAGTTGTTTTCTTTGCAACATAGTTAGCATCCGAAGTAAAACCATCCATCTTGAAGACTAAGCGAGAAGGATCATCATCTGAAGCTTCTATTTCCATCAGATCACGGGCAACAGATGCACCATAAACGGATCTGATTGCATCCAACCTTGAACAAGTCCCAACTGTGTGAACATCTGCTCTATTCGCACCGTGCTAAAACAAGTAGACCCAAAATATGATAACAAGTTAATATTTTTACAACAATGTCTGAAAATTTTCTTCAAAATTAACTTCAATTGTACAGAACAGAAGGAATGTACGGATTTGAAAATCCCAATCGGTAAAAAAATCCTCCAAACTAAAATCTTTCAACTTCAAAAATGACAGTATCAGGTGCTATGAGACCAACCTTTCTGCAAGAGAAGCTCACATTTACATTGTGAACTGCAAATCGGCAAATCGTATCCAATATTTTAGAATAATCATCATTAGAGTTCTGCAGCATTTTCCTCCGAGCAGTCATATTATAGAATAGGTTCTCAATCTGAACAAATGAACAGTGAACTAAGTTTGAATCATAGTAAAAATATCACAAAAAACCAAGATTGAAGGAAAGATGTGACCTAAGGATATGCAAAATACAATCAGGTCTAAAGTTTGTGAAAGTAGGGAAAAAGCCCACACCTGACAATAACCATTAACTATACAGGCTAGATCATGCATAATATAAAATTGACAAAAAAACCAAGCTTAGAAGATCCTAGTTATCAATTAGATTGCTTCATTGTGTGGAGCCTCTAATGCATTACTTTCTTATCTGTCCATTTGAAGGCAACTAATGGAAATGCTTTCTTGAGGACATTTTTGAGGAAAATATCAATCAAAGATGTTGCCCATCATATCAACACTCGGATCATCAATACATATGCAGATGCAGCACCTGTACCCTCTCAAGGCTCCAATATTTTTTGCTTAGATTTGAAGGTGATGACCATATAGTCCCTCCACAGATTTGAAGTCTACAAGCAAGAGATGGTTCAGATAGAGAAAAATGCCTTACCATTATTTGAGTTCCTTTAACCGCAGCACATGGCCTTGGCTCATGCTCCATCACCCCATCTCTATACGAAACCCTGTATAGGTTACAATATGGAGTTTTCCAAAATCCTAAGATCAGAAACAAGATCAAACACCATAGATAATGTATGAGATAAATTTTCTCCAAAATTGAGGCACCTATAACCATGAAGTTGGCCTTCAGTTATTGTCGTCACAGTGACATGACCAACATATGTCATGCTGGCCAATGCCTCTCCTCTAAAACCCATTGATTGAATGGATTGCAGGTCTTCATATGTAGACAGCTTTGATGTGGTGTGCCTTTCACAGAGTATCGGCAAGTCTTCATACTGTACATAACATGTTGGTATCATTTGTTAGATTTGAGAAGAATAGCAATTGTGTCAAATATTAACAGTAGTCATACTATGTGCCCGCAAAATATTTAAAATGAAAACGCAGACCCATGCTCAGTGCCCCAATCAATTTACCCAATGTACTTCATTCGACTCAGAAAAATGCTATAATTATCTATGCTTTAGTGTTTTTAGGGTGGCCCGCACCACTGCACATGGACCATTGGCTAAAAATCTGATAGGTAAGGTGATTCCACTTTTCTCATATGGTGCTGACTGCAGCCAAATTCCTGAATGGAATATGGATGGTCAATATTATCCATCATTTTACTTTCTGTTTGTCTGGCACAGACACCATAATGTCTAAGGTCGTAATCATGGCCGTAACTAGTAACACTGAGCTGTCAGTGATCTGCATAACAATTTATATCATATACCTCCCACAGGTTTCAAACTCGTGACCTTTCGCTCCAATATCATATTGACAACCAGTAACACCAAAAGCTCGAGCTGTTAGTCAATGGCACAATAATTTATATCAAGAAATGAAACATCTTGACACACATCCAAATTTTGTGGAATGAAACCTATATCGTTTCGTTAAAAGGGAGCTTTTTTCCATAATCCATTTTAAGATAAGATTAGTGGAGACTCCTAACCCCAAAAGCCACAGAATCTTCAGCGACCTCTAAAACTGCGTGAGATTTTTGTGATCCCTTTCAAATTAACCTAACCTAAACCTAGGAATCGTTGCCTGCTCCGTCTCCACAAATCAAAGATCGATGATTGGAACAAAAAAAAAAAAATCACTGAAATCGAATGCTAAAAAGAATGCAATTGAATTGCCTAGTGTTCTTACTCTGATGCCGTGGCCGTTGTCGGAAACCTGGATGAGCTTGAGGCCTCCGTCCTTGACGACGACGTTGATGGAAGTGGATCCGGCGTCGAGGCTGTTCTCGACGAGCTCTTTCACGGCGGAGTAAGGGCGCTGGATCACCTCTCCGGCGGCGATCCGGTTCACGACAGATGGATCGAGGCGACGGATCTTGGGAGGGTCTCGATGGAGAGCGTGGGTTTCTGAGTCGGAATTAGGGTTTAGTTCCAAGGGTTTTGGGTTTGGGTCTTTTCCATCTCCTTCTGAGTCGAAGCTTTCCATGGCGGGAACTGAAGGGAGGGGTTGTGACTTGTGAGTATTTAGTAAAGGAAAGTAGGGGGTTCAATGAAAGAAATGAAATTTTAGAAGAAATTTTAAAATAGGGTCTAAGGTTTTAAGTAATTGCAGATTAAGGTAGGGGAAATGGAGAAGGGGCTGCTATATGCACAGCCGTAATTGCTCCCCACACATCCATCCATACACCCTTAATGGACACTCTGAAAAAAGACCAAAATACCCTTTCATTTCTTCCATTCCGTCTCCCCACTCCTCTCTATCCTTGTTCGGCAGCCCACCTCCGCCCGACGCCCACCTCCCTCCTCTCTCTGTTTCCTTCTCTCCATCCCTCTTTCTGCCTCTCCTTCTCCTTGTCTCTCCCTCTCCTCTCCCATAAATAAATTTATTAATTTGAATTGATTATCATGAATGCAAGTAAATAGATGTATATTTAAACTTGATAAATACATGACTCGTTTTTAAATATTTTAGAAATTACTTTATTTTTAAATGACTGTCATGTCTCCGTGTAGACTTCATGTGAGTTGGTTTTTTTTGCATTGAACGAGTCAAGTCCGAATTACAAGTTTTTTTCAACCTTGGTTGGATCTGACCAAGCCCAACTACCACTACTGAATTTCTAACCATTGCATGATTCAAATTTCTCATAAACATGATTTCATTTTTATATGCTGGCTGAATTTTATACCCAGATTTAAATGGAACTGGCCAGATTTAGCTTGCCATTAGTTCATCGATAATAAAATTTTCTGATCCCCTGTCTCCCCTACCTTCTAGTGGGTGGGATGTGTGGAACTTCACCGCGAGCCCGCCTATTAATAATCCAAAGTGTTCAAAATGAATGTCATGGTAACCTCAAATCCTATCTCAATAGGACTTGGCCCCTAAATTAAGATTTATAATTAATTTCTCTTTTTGATTAAATAAAAGGATAGTTCACCCATGTTTGAGATTCTTTCTATAAAACCTAAGAAGGTATGGTGAGATGGACCAGTAGCGTCAGCATAAAGGGCACATTCAATAGAAAATGGATGATCTGATCAGGCACATTTGATGTTGAAATGTGATAAATAAAAACCTTAATTATTTAATCTTCAATGTGGAAGTCCATAGGTAGAACAATGGGTTTAACCCGGACCAGGTCCAGGAAAAAAACAACACATGCAGGATTACTGCCGTTATTTACATTTTTCTGCATTCGTGTTCATCTAAGTGGAACCCACGAACTAGACTGCATAATGGGAACAAGGCATACTGAATGGTCCCAAAAAAATTAGCCGCTTCACACTTAAAATTAATCTCCCTTTCCATCAGATTCCTCTCTATTTTTCATATATTTTGAATGTGATGGATTTCTTAATAAAAAACAATGACTTTGATGGTCACCTCAGTTATTATTTTAGTGAAACATACTCTACGAGATTGTACAACAGGAGGCCAATTATTTTTAATGGTTTTGGTTTTTCTTTAGTGGACCTTGGGACCGTAGAGTCAGATGTTGCATATGGATGTCATTCACACTTCCTACATCCATTACTCATATAATTGAGACCTCACGAGTTGTACTGCATATAGTTTATTATATGCAGTCTAGGTCGTGGGTCCCACTTCGGTGCAAACCAATGAGATTAGGCAGATTGAATGGTAATGGATAGGGCGATAAAAAAAAATCAGGCACATCACATTATTCTAGCCTTTGATTTAACAACTTTAAAGTCTGATGACTTCCTAACCCTAGGATTTCTGTCCCATTGTATTTGGACTGCACTTGCAGTTGCTCATAGAACATTTCCCAAGTGGGCCACCAATGGTAAGAGACAGTAGTTCTCACTAGGGTGATCAAGTTTTCAACCCGGCCACCCCCTCCCTTGCATGTGCGAGTCTCGATTACCTCACATGTGCAATTTGTACGCCCCTTAGCACGCGCAAGTTGGTATTACCTCAAATGAGCAAGTCTCTCAAGTCACAGACCCCTTAGCTGGAATAACAAAAAAAAAAAAAAAAAAATGTTGTATCATTTATAAGTGTTTATGATTAGAGCTATTAAGACTAGATGGATTTTATTGTTGATTGTATAATAAGTCTCGTTTAGGACTCAGAGAAGTAAGCATGGAACCAAGAAACAACCATAAATTATGAGCCCAAACTCATTCCAGCAGGCTGGCCTGATGAACTTAAAAGAATGAGAAACAACAGCAACCATCCATCACCCCTTTTGCAATTTACTTGCCCATTCTGCCTTGCCCCACTGTGTTTCGAGAATATCTAACGCGGCCCATGATGGCAGGCTAGAATGGACCATCCACAATTCTCCTTCCATTTTATGGATGGTTTTGCCAGTCTAAACTGGTGCTTAAACATGTCCAGTGCAACGGACACCATAATTTTTTGACCCTCAATCAATGCCAGCAATAATATGTAAAACACTAAATAAATGAGGAGAGGCGGAAAACACTGGAATTTGGATGGAAAGGATTAGAATGTAAGCTTCAAATGGGCTATAAATTTGCATTTTTTTACACATACATATCGGCAAATGCCTGATAATTTTACACTGAAATTAAAATGCTCTAGAATTGTATTAGAATCAACTTCGAGAAAGAAAATGCACTCGTGCTAGTTGGTACTCCTTTCCAGCAATCCAAACGCCAGTTTGCGACCATTGAATATCTTCCCAGTCAATATTCTCCTCTAATACCTGAAAAATCATGGCAACAAAAGAAAAATGTACAATGGGTTAATTAACACTCAAAAAAAAAAAAAGAAAAAAAGAGTTGAAATACAATAGCAATCATTCTACAAAGAAGCTCAGCACTTGAACTGGAAACAAACATGCCCATAAACCAGTCCATCTCATTACTAAGCTCCTCTTGGATGGGCTGAAACTGCATCCTCTTTCAGATTGCAGAAAAATTTATACATAAATTGCCACGGATAGGATCGATAGATCAATTTTCAGACAACACATCCAGAAGGTGGCCAAAGAACTGAAGCATTTGGCTTGGTTGAATGGGGGCTGTTCATATAAACCAGTGTTTCAGTTCAAGGTTTCTGTAGAGAATAACCAACAATTAAAAGCCAATAGTATAAGATATCGAATCATAGGAAGGACGAGCAAAGAATGATCCCTGAAAATCAGTGTGCTGTTAGACATTTCACTAAGACAAATGTCCTTGAAGTGTGATCGAAGACCATCACTGCTTTTATAAACCACGCCCTTTTATCATTATAAAGTAAGCTGACTTGTACCTGAGCTGTGGATTGTGACAATGAGCACCTTCCAACTTCAATAAAGAAAGTATCATAAGAATATTCAATTGTAGAAGGTATCTCAGCTGTGTCTGACAATTTCATAAAATGTGGAGTGGTTTTGGTTATGACTATATTGAGAAAAGTACCTCCAAATGTTCAACAGGAAGTGGGATTCCAATGGAACGCATGACTTTCTGGGGATACGGTCTTTTACAACAAGACCATCGGAATACATCAATAATGCAATCTCGATCTGTTGGATTTCTGTCACTGGTATGAGCAGAATGCGTATTATGATTTTGCAGCTTTTCTGATTCTGATTCTGGTGCCTCAGAGATTGTTGCCATCCCATTACTGACAGCCTTCTCTCCATTAAAACAAAGTTCATACCTACAGAACAAAATAAGGAGAAGTACACAAACAAATAACTGGAATGGCTGGACTTGAGAAATAATTTAGCATGTTTTTGCCCTTCCTGAACTTTAGATCAAGTACGAAACAGATGAATGAAATCATGCATAAATGATACGGATCAATGAAATCATGCATATGTGATACAGATCAATACCGACAAAAAAAAAAAAAAAAGAGTGATACAGATCAATAAACAGAGAAGAGTCAAAAATATGTCCCAGCATCACCATAACAGATTCCCTTGACAATATGACATTTTCAGTCACCTAGAACTCTTTTATCATCTGAAAATTGCAAATTTCATTCCATGAAGTTTTAAACAAATGTTTTAGAGTACATACATTCGTTGTAGTCAAGAAGAGTCCCAATTGTTTTAAGTTCTACAGGACTGTCCTTTTTTTTTTATGACTCTACAGTACTGTCCTTGAGTACTGTTTTTACATAAGAGGAAACACAGTTGCACTGCTCATCCCATTCAAAATCTTATGCCATATTATTCTCTTTCACCCTCTCATTGGTATTCCATGTTCCACGTCCCAAGTCTGTCAAAGAAGACTGAGTAGTCTCGTTTGGTATATTAAAAAATATATGAGAAGAATCATGCATGGGAGATAACTAATTTACCTGTCTGGAAATATCCAACAGAGTATACATGGGAATATGCCTTAAGTTATCCAACATTAGTTGTAACTTCTCGCTACTCTCCTGTATTAGAAATCTGGAAGCTTTGCCTGGTGAATTTAAGATAATTCACCTTAAGTAGAATGATTTAAGACTCACAGAACATGGCCTGACTTGTCAGAACCTATCGTTATCGGATGAATTTTATTATCCTTTACTGATCAACTTTTTTTTTTTTTTTTTTATCCTCAGCCATCTGACAATAGGCCTATATTGTATTGGAGTGAAATTTCTCATGGAAAATGGGGCAACTTTTTGTGGCCCAAAAATGATTTCAAGGCCCCTAATATTATTTACGTAGTAGAAACAAAGGGGAAAAACAATGGGTCACAGAAGAGTTCTACAATAGCAGACCCACTTCAAACATCTAAATCATTGATAAAATGGCCTCCCCATGCAGACCCACTTTCAAATTGATATCTCATACAGAATAATATAAATAATTCAAATATTTCATATATATTAATTTGACGTTGGGCCCAAACTGTATTGAGTCAAAATATTCATAGAGAATAGAGTATTTCTTTTGTAAGGTTTAGATTCTTACTAAGGCCCCCCCACTCAAGATATCAACTCTAGAGGATCCAAATTTTGAGTCTATTTTTATTTTTTTAAGTGGACCCTTTTCAAATAGTCTACTAAAACTCTACTTGAATGAAGTCGGTATGTGAGAAGCCAGCTTTAAAAATACAAGGAGAATAACAAGCAAAAGTACTTGCCCGGAGGAAAAGGGGATAGGATAATCAAGTTCCTTTTATATCTCTCTAAGAAAGGAAAAGTCAAGAATAACCTTATTATTTGCTAAAATTCTCTCTTCTTGGGAAGAGCAAAGGAACATTTGAGGAGGAGAAAAAAGAAATAAAATTAAAATGCCCACAATAATCCCTAAAATTTCTCTACTTTGTACCAAGTGGAGAAAATTGAGGAGCCGACACTGCCTATCATCAACATATGCTCAATTGAGTATCAAAATCATTGTTTACAGCTAAACAGAACAGTTCACCAGCTAGAGTTGGCATTTATATCAATAAAGAACATACCTGTTTGAATGTGTTTCCAAATACAATACTTCTCCCTTCTTCAGGCGTGCGGATGTATACAGTGGCTTCTTTAGTCCCTTGTCAGCAACCATGCTTATACTGTATTTAACCCTAAGCAATTATTCAGACAAGATGGCAAATAAGTACAAAATCATTTTAATAATTTAATTGTAATGAAATAAAAATGAAAAAGAAAGCAAAAATAGAAATTTAAGCGGGTCTCAAGGGCAGAGTCACACAAAATATAATCTTTTAGACTGGCAATTCTTCGTTCGCTTTGTCACCCGGAACTCATTTTTTTGATAGTTCACAGAAAGGCAAGAATTATCAATGGCTGACAGGCCCTGAAGCTAACTTTGGATATAGCTAAAAACTAATAACATTTAAAATAATATCATATTCAGAAGCATGAAAAAAATGAAAAGCAAAAACGTACTGGCTGTCCACTCTCAGCATCAACATTCATACCGCATAGCTTACTTTTAAGTATTATTTTCTAATAAGCATTACATTCATGGAAAGCCATTATACATCTCTCTCTCTCTTCAAGAAGCAGACGTGTGCATGCATTGTACAAGATAAGAAGGCATACAGGGGACAGTTAGCTCATCCTATGTTTCATTCAGCCGTACCTGAATGATGCAGGCCAGGTATAACAGCTGCCTGAAAGGTGAGAGGGACAGCCTAGACTGGCTTAGGCAGGTTAAAGAGTAAATGGAGAACTCAACAGGTCCAGCACACAAGCCCAGAAGAAGTCATTTCTATGTAACAAGTTTGTTCTATTAACTAGAACTTTAAAAATAAGAAGAATCATTTGTCCTTGGCTGTTGCTCAGCTGGTTAGGGACATAGTGTGGTGTGCATGGATGTGCGACTTCAACTCCCTTGTAAAGGAGAAAAAATAATAGTAATAAGAAGAATCATGTCTACAAGACAAGTTCGTTCTATTGCCTAGAATTTTATAAGAAGAAAGAATCATTTCTATGAGACAAGTAAGTTCTATTATCTAGAATTTTAAAAATAAGAAGAAAAAGAAATAGTGAGACAAAAACGTCAGCAAAAATTGCTCCAATAGTATACATAAAGAGCCAACAATTAACCTCGATAAATATAAGCATCTTTTTTTATTGTGAAATTAAAGGAGTACTTCAAAAATCCAAAAAAGGTTTTTTGGCCTTTTTTCCACATGCAACTTCCAAAATGCACAAAGAATTTGTAATTTCAGAATAGCGAATGCAAGCATCATAAGGCAACTAAATAAATTAATAAGCAACATAAAGTTTCACGCTCAATTGAGGAATGGTAGCATTATAGTTATTAGGCATACAATAACTGCTATACTGATAAAATTGTGAGCAAATCATTAACAACAAAACAAAACATTAAACATATATATATATATGAAGATGCTCCTATGAGAGCATCTCTCACCAAAACCTTACTATGAGAGAGAGGGTGGGGTCCCTCACATCCTTATCCAATGCCAACAACGTAAATGTGAGGGGCCCGACCCTATCTCTCATAGTAAGGTGAGAGATGCTCTCATAGGAGCATCTCATATATATATATATATATATATATATATATATGATCAAGGCTCTCCTAAGCTCAAACTTAGGATAAGGTAAGCTCAAGTGTGTGGTGGGGCCCACCTGGGGACTCACGTGGGGGTGGGGGTGGGGGTGGGGGGGATTTCAAGTACTCCCTGGGATCTTCCTCTTTATAAAAAAATCAGCCCCAACAGTGATTTCTATCATCTCCATTTGGGCCCAAAAATTTAATGGTCAATAGTACATTCGGATCAATACATAGTCGATCCAACGGTCCATAAATTTGGATTTGACTGAAAGTTGGTGGACATGTGCAATTTAGAGGGGTTATGTGTTTTGTCCATTTGAATGGACCAAAGGTGGGCCCCACAAGCATAAGCTTACGAGATTCTATCCTAAGCTTGAGCTTAGGAGAGCCTATATATATATATATATATATATTTATATAGCATCAAAGTAACATAGGATTATAGGAAGCACACCATGGTTCATTGCATAGGTTATACTGTATTGTGACTTCACGAACGAACCTCTGTTGCCTAAGCGCATTCTGCAGCAAAATACAATCAGTTCGTAGAGAAACTTCAAAACATACCTAACAAAAGAAACACAAACTTACAATACAAAGAGGACATAGAAATTCTTGATAAATATCAGGCATTGTTCAAAGATATCAGTGCACGATCATTTATTTTCTTCTATTAAAATAAAAAAATACAGTTCAATAAGAGACAGCCATGCCCTGGAAACATGGTTTTAAAACCCTCCTCGCCCCTGACCCCACCCTCAACTAGAAGTTTCTAGGCAGTAATACCCATCTCCAACCATTCAACATGCTGGCTAATGATTTCCGGACTTTCTACTCATCCGGCATCCAAAAAGTCAACACTGTGAAAGAAATCTGGCTAGTGGCCAGTGACTGGCCACAGTGGCCAAAATGTGTTCACTAAGGGCTGATATACCTGAATCTCTCTTTCATGAGCTTCATCACACATATGTGTGACACATGATCAAACACTTAAACAGAACCAAACATCATGACTCATTTTAGGGATTCATAATTTAAATACAAATGTTTTTCCCTAGGATTTGATACAAATCATAGGATTGTATCCCGAATCATAGGATTTAAACAACAATGGAAAACTTTATTCCAAATTGTTTCTTTATTTTAGAAATGACAGAGATAAGTATGGGTTGAATATGTTTAAGAGGAGGATTTGTCATGAATCGCATCAAAAGGAATTGAAGCCTTCAAATATATCTAACCAGCAACAAATTCATCTCGAGAAAAATCTGATCAAAGTTGGCTTGCTTCTTGGTTTTGTTGAGGTTTCATACCACCATCTCTTGGTTCTGACTCCACAGCAGTGTTACCTCGATCTATGCACCATTCTGTCAATCCGTGATCTGGGTCATCATGAACCAGATCAAAAGTCAGTTATCAGTTCTCTCTGAGTTACAATATCGAACGATCTACACAATTATAGTTTAGTACTCAATTCATCCACAGTTTAGAATCTTGATATTTCTAGATTTTCATCTAAAGTTATGTAATCTGATATCCAAACCAAAAATAGATTTAAATGGAAACGAGTCCCATAAATATCAATGACTTGATGGCAATCCAAAAACATTCTCTCATTCTACCCCTAGCAAACTGGGATCTTCAACATGAGGATAACCACCACAAATTGCGACCCAGAGATCCTGGCTACCCTACTCCACAGGTAACACTAGGTGCTGACTCCTAGTTTCTATCATGACAAAAGAAGCCTGAGTGCTGACTCTCAAGTCCATCCCACACCAGGCTGGTACCAAAGCAAGTGAATCCATTCATTCTATTTGTCTTGTCGCTTCACCTATCCTTCTATCCTTCTTTTTGTCTTCAATTACCTTCAATCCTGTACAAAAACCCTTGCCCCCAATTCCCCAGTTCTTGACTAACCACATCAGTCCTAACCCATAGTTGAAAAGGCCTTAAATCAGTGACTCAATTCCTGCCATTAAATTCTCATTAAATCCATCATATTCAAGCCCTTTTCCCAGTGCCCAAACCCTTCATGATTTCTGCCCCAAAATAGCCTATAATTCTTCCCAAGCCATAGCCTGTTAGACCCTCCTAACTGCCCAAACCTGCAGCAGATTTCTAACAAACAATATTAACAAACAAGATTTTTTATTTTTGGTAAAAACAACTAAAAAGATTTAATTGCAAATATTATGATACAAGAGTGATATATTCAAAAACTAACAAACAATCAATATTCATCATGATAATGAATAGAGATGGAAAATTATCCCTTCTGCATTTCTAAACCAACATGTCAAGCCAACCAGTTAACACAGGACTCCACCAGAGAATATATCAGTCACTCGCTGATTACTTGCCAGTGATTGTTTTCATTGACTCCTTGGCGTGTATTATCAATATAGTATAATATTCTTGCTTATGTGTATCATCCAAATATAGCCCAACTAAATTTTATTTCTTTTAAAACCATAATTAAGACAGAAGATGACGGCACAAGTGATGCTGGTTGGTTGGTCTTGAGGGGAGTAACGGTGGGCATCGAGAGAGATAGAGTCAGTGTTTACGAGGTGGAAGTGTTGGCTTTTTCCACTCACCCACCACATGGGATCTACAGTACAGATGAATGACATGGAACGTTTCACAAGTGTTTGGTTTATTGCATTTTCATGTAATAGCAAATATTCGAGTGTAATAGGATGAAGTTGAGTTCATGTTAAAATAGAATTGAGTCTAGATCCCCAGTATCTAAGAAAATGAATTGAGTTTTTCATTCGAAAAATGCAATTGAAAGGGTCCATTAGCTAACAGAAAATTCTACACAGTCGGCGAACGTGGATTTGGATGAAACAGTATCTACCTGTTTCGGACAAATAACGTAACACACTCGAATTGAATTATACTTAGATTTTGGAATATTGGTTCTATTTATAGGTATGATTAGATTTTCTAGTTTGAATCAATACTTTTATCTGCAGGACAGATATGATGTAGTCTCAAAATTTTATCATAATATTAGATCATGCTCAGCAGGTTGCAGTGATCAAAACGGATATGATCCTGTGTTTTTCCACTTCCCCGTGTTCTTTTATCTTCTCCATCGCCTACCCATATGATCTTTTCAAGCAATTCTTCTCGGGCCTCACAAATCAATGCTGTTGGCCTTAAGCCAAAGGTATCTTGCCTACTTTTTTTTTTTTTCTCCTAAAAGATTTTACAGCTGCTTTTAGACCTAGCATTTGTCTTTAAACGATTGAAATTTAAGTATTTCTCACGTAAGTGTTTCTACAATAAAGGTGTATTTTTTTTATCTAATGGATGTAGGATATCACATAGTGTGATATGTATGATGTCGCATGGCCTTAGGATATCACAAAGCTTAGGACATGGCATGGGGAGTTTGTTAAACTTTAACTGCAAAGAGGTAAATGTCAGGTCTAAGGGCAGTTGGATGGGCAAAATCCCTTTTTTCTAATAAGGTCCTAGGGTTTATACAACTCTGTATTGTGTATAGGCCCAAACACATATGAAAGAACATTCTATGCAATGAAAACTAGGGGTGCTCAAGGACTGGGCCACCTCAGGCCCAACCTTGCTTGGACCGGGTTCTTGCATGGTGTTTAAGTACTCGTGCCTGGCCTTCATCAAAGTTTTTGGCCTATTCAATAATGGGCAAGGCTGGGATAAGTGATAGAAAACTCGACGCCAAACCCTAGTTCAGTTACTTTTTAACCCAAACAAGAGACTAAATGGGCAGCCCTGTGTTGGGCTTAGGCCTGCGTTTCAAAAGTCGGCCGGCCGGGAAATGCCTCAGCCCAACCCGGTCCATGAGAACCACTCCATGTTCTGTACTTTTTCAGCAGTAGCACTTGAGGCATGAATGTGGATGCACATTAACCAATCCAACTCATTTGGACTTCAATGTTCAATCTGTTTAGTTTGCCCCTTGTGAAAATGAGATCTACTTATGGGACAGTCAAGTAATCCAATGGTTCAAACTATAATCCCATATATTCATCCAAGGTCGCACTGTACAATGGAAAGATTGCATCCAAGTCTTATGGTCTTGCCATTTCTTATCAAGCCAAATGATCCATAGTTTCTTGGAGAAATCATAACAGATGTGGTCTTGCCATTTCTTATCAAGCCAAATGATCCATAGTTTCTTAGAGAAATCACAACAGATGTGATCTAATAGCCGGCTTCAACACACTCAAAAATAGAGGGATGCAAGCAACAGTACTAATGCGACACAATGGACTCAATAGAGAGACGAAGATTTCATGATGGACATTTTGTCAATACATCAATAGAGATTAAAAAGGGTTTATTTACTGTAATCAATCACATGATCCTTTCTTGAAAGTACCGTTCAATTCGAAGGAGTAACAAAGAATTTTCTAAAGAATATTGGATATGTTATAATGAGGATGAGTTCATCTTAGATTAGATTTGGATTACATTAGGTTAATGTTATGATGTGATTTGGTTTCCTATTATGAGTGTGATTAGGTTTTCTAATTTGAATCAATATCATTGATTGTACTCTCATAAATTTCCTTTGGCTATTCTCAATAAAATCACTGCAGACAATAAAGTCCTGAGATTTTATGATCATGCTCTTGATATGGATGTCAGGTCTGAAATATAGATGACATTGGCACTTCAATACAATGATGCAACTCAATTATTTGATACATGTAGATAATACGGGAAATGGACATTTTTTTCTCAGTAAAAGGTGACCTTGGCCAACCATGCATATAGTTTGGTCTATCTCTAGATGGAGAGAACACAAATATATAGTGTTTCTCAATCACATTAACTAAGTCTCTTTCACCACTATTCTTTTATCAGTGGTTCTTCAACCATACCACCTCATTTCATTAAATATGCCCATGGTTTTGAAGAAGTCATCCTTGGTAGATTCAGAATCTTTTTTATTTTTGTTTATTTATTGTGATTGGTAACAAAAACTCTTGTTACGAAGAAAACAACAAAGAGCAAAAGCACAGAAAAACTGAGAGAAGGGGGACCACGGAAGGAGACAACCGCTCAACCCCTTACTTAAGAATCAGCCATAGAGTTGGTGGATGTAACCTCATGATGGAAAGCGACATTAATAGCAGAAGATAACTTCCTGATTTCATTAGAATGACAGAATCTTTCATTTTGAAAATTATTCATTGCCTTCTAAGAGATTGAGGTTTGATAGTGAGTACCTTGGCATTTCCTTGAAATCCATTCTTCATTTGATCCACCATCAAAGCCCATTGTATGACAAACAAAGCATTTGCATCATTCTGTCTGTACTCTTTGAACTTCTCTTGCATTGTAAAAGGCAAAGCGGCATCATCCTTGGGAGTCAAATAGCCATCTTCCAATCATCTCCCATAAATCTTGAGATTTATGGTAGTGTCTTAACTCTTGATGCTCCAAAAATCATAATTCCCTCCTCCAAAGACTAGGAGTTAGGACCAGTAATTGGGCTGATCTGACACATGGTTGATCTCTGCCGATACAGAGTTGGATTACTTTCAAACATTCTTGATCAACTTGCACCTTGATTTGATTGTGCTTAGATCATTGAGTGCTGATAAAGTTGAGCCAGGTTAGCTCTGACACCACTTTGTCGGTGTGGCTTGGTCTCTCTCTAGATAGGAAGTACACAAGTATATACAGCAGAGGAGTATTTTACTAGAAAGAGAACCATCTAAGAAACAGGGAAGAACCATCTAATCTTGCTTCCCAGATGAATTCGAAAGAAATTGGAAGCTTTATGTAAGTGCAACTGCCTCCTGTATCATTCTTCATAGTGTATAAGGGTGAAACAGAATTCGTGTAGCCAACTCCAACATAATTGGGACAAGGCTTTGACGATGATAATCAGCATATAAGGGCAAAATCCTTAGGAAAGACGTCTGTATAGACTGTGCTGTAGGGCTCCACTACGATTGACTCAAACCCTCACTTCCACTTATTTAAATGTTTATGATGTTCTCACTTTTCATAGTTTATTTTGTAGTCGCTTCTTAAATGTTCTCCATTTGTTTCACACTTCTCAATTGCCTCACAAATTTCTCTCATATCTCACAATTCACTTCTTCATTCATTTCTCCAACGTTTATCATTGCATTCCTTCATGTTATACATATGCCCCCGTCTTTACCACTTCGCATCTGCAGTTCAATCTCTCTTCTGATAGCTGTGCATTAAACATTGATGTACATGCACACATCTCCAATATTAGAGACATTTGTTACTACCTAGTATCAAAGACATGGAGCAAATAAAGATCTTTAACTAAAAATAGTTTGAACCATCATTGTTTCATAGTTTGATGAAATCACTTCCTTATGAAGATCATTCAACATCTTGTAGGCATCAGCTGATTTAGAATGGGATTTGTCATCCACAAGGAATCTATGGACAACCCCAGTGATCTCAATGAAACTGCAGCCAGGGACTGCTGTCACTCTCCTCTCCCTCATCATCTTCCTTACGCTGACCACACCCTCCCACCTACCCATACTAGCATACATGTTTGCCAAAAGCACATACCTCCCACTGTGATGAGGCTCCAGCTGAATGAGATGCCTCCCAACCCTCTCACCCAACTCCAAATGCCCATGGATTAGGCACCCATTAAGCAGAGCCCCCCAAATCACGCCATCGGGCTTCATGGGCATGCTGTGGATCAAATGCTCCGCATCTGCAACTCTCCCCGCACGTCCCAGGAGATCGACCATGCACCCGTAATGCTCAATAGATGGAGAGATGCCGTAAACGTTGCTCATGACTTTGAAATAATCCCACCCTTTGTCAACTAGTCCTCCATGATTACAGGCGCTAAGGACTCCGATAAAGGTAATGGCATTCGGTTTGGTTTCGCTTCTCTCCATCTCTGCAAAAAGGGTTAGTGCTGAATCGCTGTGCCCATTAATGGCTAGACCCACAATCATAGCGCTCCAAGCCATTACATCTTTGATAGGCATCTTGTCAAAAACTTGCTGAGCACTTTCTACACAGCCACATTTCACGTAGATATCGACTAGAGCGGTTCCCAGCTCGGGTCCATATTCAAACCCATTTTCGTCTATGTAAGAGTGAACCCATCTCCCCTCTTCAGATGCACCTAGACCAGCACACGCATTGAGAACGCTCACCAAAACAGACCGGTTGGGCCTCAAATGTGCCTTCTCTTTCAACTCACGAAACAGCTCTATCGCTTCAGTGTGACATTTGTTTTGCACGTAACCCGAAATCATGGCACTCCAAGAAACATCACTTCTTTCAGGCATTTCATCAAAAGCCTTACGAGCTGCAATGACTTGCCCTTGGACACAATAACCACTAATCAAGCTCGTCCAAGAGACAACATTCTTATTCGGACTTTTATCAAACACTTGGCGAGCAACACCCACATCGTGCTTCAAATACATGTTGATCAAAGAACTGACCACATACACATCAAGATCAAAGCCAAATCTCACAACCTGTCCATGAATCTGAGCAAGTGAATGCAACCCATCACACGCTTTGATTGCAAATGGAAAGGTGTGCATATTGGGTAGGACTAGCTCAGCCCTCATTCGGGCAAAAACTGACAGGCCCAATTGAGGTTGGGCGCTTCTCGAGTAGCCCTTGATCATGGCGTTCCAATTGAAGATGGTGGGCATCTGAATACGGTCGAAGATGCGGCTTGCATATTCCAAATCGCCATTTTCAGATATCGCGCAGAATGCGAGGATTCGGCTGGTGATGTAGGTGTAGCGAATGAGGCCAAGGGCGATCGTTTGGGCATGGATTTGCCTCAATTCTTTCATGTCTTTGCATCTTTCTAAGAGAGAGAGGTAGGAATGGCTTTGATGGGGTTGGGAAAGAAGAGGGTTTGATGGTTTAGTTTGAATGAGAGAGAGAGATGATGAACAAGTCTCTTGGAGAGTTTGGAAATACCTCTCCACATTACCGTTGGAGATATTTGAAATTTTGAAAGTTGCTGGCTTCATTGATAGGAACAGAAGAGAGAAGAGAGTTTAAAAACCCTTTCCCGCCATATGTACATACTTGAAATGGTATTTCCCGGTAATATTGTAATATTTTCAGAATTAGAAAATATTGTGAAAGAATTGTGATAATATTGGAGTGGAAAGGAAGAATTAGTGGTATGTTATTTTTATCTATTGTTTTTAAAAACTAATATAATTTTATTGACTTTATTTAGGTGAATATGAGAAAAGTCTAGAAAAAAAAGAACAACTATTTGAGGGAGATTTCATAATAGCCTTATGTTTTCTGAATTTTTTCAGTAAAGGACATATTGTTAGCCTCACAAATCAAAATCAATTATGGTTGCTTTCTGGCATGATGATCATCTCCAAAATCAAGATAATTCAAATCAGAACTTGATTTTTCAGTTTTATCATGCAAAAAATTGATATAATCAAATTTGATTTGTAGGACCAGCATTATTTCAGCTTAGAATAAGCTAAGCTGCAGTTTAGGAGAGCCATGCTCACATATATATATATATATATATTCAGGTAAGAACGTGGTTCCGTGAGAACTATTGGTGGGCCCACCTAGCAACTCATCCAAACCATGCACAAAATAGGGACCCACCTGATAGTTAATAATTCTAAAGATTGGCACACATCCGAATGAACTAAGCTGTTGAATCGAGGGTTGAATCTATTATTTTTTTTTAATATGAAGCCACTAAACTCGTGGGCCATAGATGAAAGGGGTTAGAGGCATAGGGTTTGAATCAAACTTAATACTTAGAGTGGTCTCACATAGTTATTTCCATCCCCCCAGTCTCGTTCCCAGATGGGACCCACAGTTGGCCCCACGAAAAGTTCTTATACACACACACGAAAGAGAGTGATTTCAATTGAGAAATTAGCCTCAATTTTTTCAATTGATTTTGACTGCTCAACTTATTTTGACCATTCAATTATATAACTTCTCTTTATTCTATTCAATAATGACTCATCCATTACTCTTCCACATTTCTTCAAATATATAATGGTTGTACTTTTCTTTTTCTGGTTTAGTGCGTCTCCTCTTCATATTCCTTTTTTTTTTTTTCTCTTTTCATTCATTTATACTATCTTCTGCTTAGTTTTATAATTTCCTTTCTCAGATTTATTTTAGTTTCTTTCTTAATGACAATGCCAATTAATGAATAGTAATAGAAATGTCATTTAATTAAAAATAATTCTTTACTTATTTTTTTAAAATTAACAATTGTCCATATCCTCAAAATGAATGAAAATAACTAACAATACTAAAAAAGTATTTTGAAGTTAAAGATTTCTTTATATATATTTTTCTTATGGCCTGACCTTAGCACGGGCATTTTTTGTTGGGTAAGATGATAGGTAGCTTGTTGATAAGGCACATTCCTTCCGCAAAAGCAACCAATGATTAAGATATGACAGTAACGCTAATGGCTAGGGATTTGCCTGAGTGTCCCATTGTATTATGTGAATACTTATCTTTCAAAAAATGAAAAAAAAATAAAAAAAATTTATAAGGATAGGTTTCACACTGACAACCTCCCTCTCTCTCTTTTTAAGGAAAATTATATATAATATAAATGTTGCAGAACATGATATCATGAAATAGTGGATATTAGGGGGGAAATGGACTTTAATCATATAGTTTCTCCTTTCCCTTTTGATTTCTCTCTTTCTATTAATCACGAGGCATTTTTAAACATCCATCTACACGTTAGATCTTTTCCTTTTTGTTAAATTTGTTTTTGGAATGTAATATGTTAGATATTTGATGATTAATTGTTGTTTTTACAATGTTATCCATTTGTGTATTGTATTGTAGAATACACATGTATGCAAGTTACTCAAAAAGGTTAAAAATACCATTTAAAAAAAATATTTATATACAAATTTCTTTTAAATATTTAGATTAAATGAATATTGTAGAAGCACTATAAATTATAATAGATATATAGTAATTAAAAAAAAACACTAATTTGATGGTTTATCTTCTTCTTTCTCTTTTTACCGGTGGAATTTCTTATTTTTGTTAAAGAATTTTAAGATCATAAAAAGATAATAAATATTTTGCTTGATATAAAAAAATTAAAAGTTATAAGAATTTTAAGATCATGAAAAGACAATAAATATTTTGCATGATATACAAAAAAAAAAAAAAAATTTAAAGTTAAAGTGGCCCATGCAGGTCACGAAGCTGTGAGACCTTCGCGTTATTAGCATGACACTCTAACCAACTGAGCTATAGGCTAGTTGGTATTAGTGTTGTTCTTTTGTTTTATAAATATTTTTAGTTATAGTGCTTAATGATTTCAGGGGAAGGGCTACAATGGTTCCAGATGAAATGAAAGCAATGTGCTCATGCACAAGTTAATTCTACTTTTCACCTTTTAATCAAATTAGAGTAGATATACATGTATCCCTCTTTCAACATGAAATACATACATTGCCTTACTATAGATTCCATCGGGCCTTAAGCCTGAGCTTGAGTCCAGGCCAATTGCTGAGCAGTATCTACTCAAAAGCCCAGGCCTGACCCATTAAAGCACATATATACACGCGCCCATGGTTGCTATAAATGAGTCAAGACCAACCTGGACGCAAGGGGAATCCAAGCCCACAGCCATCCAAAATTTTGTTATGCACCTTTCTATAATCCGCCCTGCATCGTTTTGGTACAACACTAAATTAGTTTAATCATTCAAAGGAATATTGTATCTGACTACATCGAAAAGATATGTAATTTACACTTGGTTGTTTTCTGTAGTTGTTTTTTCATAAGATATGAATAGAATTTCTTGAAAGATATAGTTCTAGGAAGAGTTTTGCAACGACAATTTCATATAGTATTTGTTCATTATATCGCGTTAAGTGAGCATTTTAGTATATGTGTTTGCGTTAATTAGGTTGAAATGCATACAGCCATGTTATTTCCAACTGTACTGTGTCCAATGTAGGCCCACCTTTACATCCAGGTTGGCCCACATCAGGCCCTTCAAGTTCAAGGCCCACATGGATATTGACTCTAAATCCCCATCTATGGATAGAGTAAAGAAACCCTTTCTTTACTTTGGTCTAATCTCCTTTGCATATAATTGGTGGCACATAATAGGGGAGGCGGCCTGGTGTGTTCATGCACCGTCTGCAAAAAGGAAAAAGCCATTTCCTCTTCTCCCGCAGACTGGGATCTTTGCCACTGCACAGAAACTAAGCTCCTTTACTAGCTGCACCAAACAACTATCGCGAAAATCCTCAAAACACGGGCACCCTGCCTCCCTCTTTCCAAGGCACTATGCGTGCACAAACGCATCCTTAGTTTGCATTTCCCATTTTTCTTCCATTGTATAATGTCAATCTATCTCATGATGGAGCTTCCTTCCATTTGCCAATCCAACACAAGGTCGCCCTCCCTTTCAATCCTACATTCCTACCCATTCACTCATCCATAGTATTCAATGCCGCCCGTTCGTTAGAAATGGGTTCGATTCGACTTTGTGGGGAACCCAAATTACCCAATTCCATACAACTGCATAGATGGTAAGATAACGGCAGCCATAAAAACCAGAATGCTAAACAAAATAAACAAAGCACACTTACAAGGTTGCAAAATCGCCCAAAAATGGCTCAGTTCAGTGACTGCTACATAATGGTAAAAAACCAATGCTTAAAACCATAACCGCAGTCCATGATCAGGCATATTACTTTGTAAAAGAGATCTAACAGTTTCTTAAATGTTGAAATATAGCATCGCTGAAGCCCAACTGATGTAGAGCAAAAACATCTAAGTCTGCTAGTACATTGATTGGATATAGGAGAAACATTGATGTTTCGCATGGTCGCAAATTCACCCAAAATATGGCTCAATAATTCTCTACCTTATCCTGCATTTGCTCAACCTCCAGTGATAATTCACAGCTTCATAAATGACCCCTACATTTGAAGATGAAACCAGTCAGTCAGCTAACATATACAATAAAGGGCTGTCTCACCAAACTAATAGCGAACAAAATAAATGAGAGATTTTCATAGGAGCATGGAACATGCCAAAAGCATCACAATAGGGATATGCATTTAGAATCTTCAGTAGTATACAATGCAGAGAACTAATGAGAACGCCTACTATGATATTCGAGGTAAAACAGGAGTCTGTATTGTTCCTCTCCCATAAAAAAGTTACTTCCTTTCCTAATTTATATAGAGTTCAGTCTATACGAAAAAAGATAGAAAAAGAGTGTTTGAAAGTTAAAGTAGAAATCATTCTCTTATCCTTGCAAACATACAAGTATTAGCTATTGGTAGCAGCATCCCAACCATATAAAAGGGGTGGCAACAATGTCAAACTAAAGAATTAGTGGTGGAATAAAGTAACGCAGAAGACAAAATGAGCAGGAGCAGTGGCAATGTGCCCCTTGTTGCAACCATGAAGTTCCAGAATCAATTCCTGTCACCATGTTATAAAAAAATGCTAGAGCTAAACAAAGAGCAATTTGAGATAATGACGTAGATTACATATAGGGGGTGTTTTCATGAACAGATAATACAATCTTAATTTTCTTCTTATTAAAAAAAAAAAAAAAAAAAACAACCTAAGATTTCTCATATTAAGAGTTACGAAATTCGTTTTGGTTCGGGCGAATTCGCCGAATAACTTCAGTCTAGTCAGTGGACCAAACCGAACAACCCCCCGTAAAAAATTCATTCCAAAATTCGGTCTGTTTCAGCCTAACTCTGAAAATTTGGTCGGAAATTTTGAATTTCAGTCGAAATGGTCGAAATCTAGGGTTTTGGCCAAATCTTTAAGAAAAAAAAAAAAAAAAGGAAATTAGAAAGGAGAGTGATGGTTGTGGGAAAAAAAAGGGTGGGTGGGTGGGTGGGTGGGTGTGGGGGGGGGGGGGGGGAGACTTCATCCCCTATCTTCTCTCCTCCTCCTCCTCCTCTAGCGATCTTCGTTCCTCAGAGAAAAAGGGCTAGGGTGAAAGTTAGAAAAAGGGGCTGGAGTAAGAGTGTTAAGAGGGAACAAGATTTTATAAAGGAGGCTGGGCTGAGAATTTTTATAAAGGGAGTGGGCTGAGACCATAATGTTGCAGGCTGGGCCGAAAAGTTTTATAAAGGGGCTGGGCAGAGACTTTTATTAACGGGGCAAGGGTTGTTCTTTTTTTAAAAGAAAAGAAAACAACATCTTGAGTTAAAAAAAAGTGAACTTTTAGAAAATAGGAAATAGGGTCCTACCAAAATCTTCGCTTTATATTTATATATATTTTTCCGAAACGTATTGCCGATATCCCAAATTGGATGAAATATTTCGGTTTGGTGGCCTAACCGAAACAGCATCTGAAACGAGTTTCTCAACACTGCTCATATATCTAAATCCATTTTTGGCTTGGATCATTGGAAGTGGAGAAAAAACAAATACCTGTGACCCAACAAAATGAGTTGGCCGTAGGATTCCATGTCTGCAACATGAACCCTTGCTGGAAATATGTACCCACATTATAGTTTCCAGGCTTCAATCCTACAAATCTTACAGATGGAACTAATGTTTCTCAAACTAGAATGCATAAAAAGATGGAACACAGAAAGATTTTTCCATACACCCAAAAAAAAAAAAAAACATGCACGTGCAGGCGACCCACGCCCACACAACGTTTTGACACCCAGATAGGGTTGGATGATAAACATACAATCATCTAGTTGGTGTAGACCAACTAATGAACTGTGATGCCTCAAGAATAAGTATATAAGTAATCAACAATTAATGTTGAACATGCATTCATTACTTAAATAATACTATTACTAATGAAAAATTATAGCTGCCGCATGTGGGTCCACCTAACTAGACCTGCTGATTGAACTGACATGCCCTCCAACATGTGTCTGCCAAAGATGCAATGATGAGAGAGAGAGAGAGAGAGAGAGAGAATTCAGTCAGATTTACTCAAGAATGACTCCCAAACTAATTGAGGCAAAAAATGCAGCAACAGTGATTTACATCAGTGATAAATTTTAAGGCCTAAAAAGATGAAATGTGCATTTGCAGACACAAGCCACAATAAAATGATTGGGCCAAAAATTCTGCTGCAAATTGACAGCCAAAAGGAAGCTAAATCTTGCACATGTGTGTTTTACAACTAAGAGCCACTTTTGGCTTAACTCAGGGATAATAGAGGAAGTAATTTCAATTACTGCTGTAGTATCTAATTAGCAGGCTAACAGTCCCAAAACGCTACCACTAGCACACATTTTTGGCAGGTCCCATAGAATGTACAGGATCTGTCCAGACTCAATGAAATCTGCAGGGTATTCCTTCCACAATTGCCTAGTTCGGCTACAGTTTTCAGTTCTCAAATTTAGATTGTATACAAGCCTTTCGAAGCAGCAGAAGACATAAACAACATATCAGATCTAGTGAACAACCAGATCCTGTACATTATGGAGAAGCTCTTGCTTACAGCTGGATGAATGTTTATTGATTATAATGAATGGCATTGTGATTCATCAACAAGGTGTTGGGACAGATCATGTGAAAGCAATATTGTATTACAGAAGAGTGTGAGCTTCGATAACCTCTGATGCACGGATACAGCATGGATACTGCAAGGACATGCCATAGACACAGCAGGGACATGAATTTTACACATAAAAAATGAAGTATTAGATACGATACGACATGATTTGTTGCCCATTTTGAAGTATCCGTGCGTCATAGTCGATAACCCTTTGCATGTGTGTGAGTGCACAAGACAGTGAAAGAGAGGGTTGTGCGGGGCGGGGTGAGGGGGCATGAAGAAAAGTTGTAATCGACTACATCAATTCTTCTGAAAAAAAAAAAAAACTTTAAAAAAATCCTTCTTATTTTCAAAATGGAATTTTCAATTATTCCAATATAAGTGTATTTAAAAGCAAAGGAAAGAAAGACACCCCAATTGATCTAGACCATTCGTAAACTGCCTTGAGCCTTTTGACTGGGCTCCACCTGGATCATTGGGCCCCAATTCCAAGAGCACAACAACATCAAAAAGCAGTAGTAACAGAGAGGACTTAACTGTATAACAATATGTGCCAGACACAGATTCTAATGTAAAGATTTTTCATAGTTGTCATTTCAAATGAAAGAATTCTCCATATGAATGTAAGTACTAAATCACACCCAACAGCATTCCAAGAAGATCACCACATTTCTCTAAAAGCATCACACTTTTTCTCATAATTAATCAACCTAGTTGAGGATAATGCCCACCACATCAATATTTTGCTCCAATCTCAAACCTTTTGGCTCTGGCCAACCCTACCTGATGTTTTCCTGTTCTACCTAAAGTTCCAGTTCTTGACAATGGATCCTCCCTTTTTCATATATATTTGACACTCTGACTCCGACCACTTATTCTTCATTTCAGATGAGACAGATTCTTCATTACAAAGTAAGTACTATATCACACATCAAAATCCAAGAATATCAGCTCCTTTCTCCACAAACACGACTTCTTTTCTCATAACAATATAAAGAGTCCAGGAAAATGTCCCCACATCAATGTCTTCCCTTAATCTTGTTATAAAAATTCTGCTCATCTCGATGGAATTCTTTTCCATTTGTAATCCTATTCTACACAAGTTGTTCTAGATAATGGATCCCTCCCCATTTGATTTATGTGTGACCCTCCAACACCGTATTACCCATCTTATTAGTATATTTTTTGTTAAAAGACGAAGCAAAATTACATGGAACAGAACTTGAGAAGAAATCATCCAGCTTGAAGAACTTAAATTCTTCCTACAGTATGGCCCATAAGCCACCTTCAACTTAACAAGATCAAACGAAACTTCAAGAGCAAATTCCTTATGAATTAATACCCCATATTTATTTCAACAATTTAATTACACTGGTAGAAAATGTCTCTCTTCCATCTCCCTTTTTTTTTTTTTTCAATGGTGTTCTCGTACAAATTTGCAATGCATCTGGAATGAAGGGCCCAACTTTCCAAAACCTCTCCAATCACTATGCATCTTCTTGGATCTCCAGTTTGTGGTAGCACATTTTTCTGATAGTTTTTAAAGATCTTTTATGCCTTTCCTATCCCATTTATCACAGTTCGCCTCATAAGTACTTTCTAAAACACCCCTAACCCTTAGTAATACTTAACCCTAATATCATTAAGTTAATAACAACTACACTGGAAGAGCTCTCTTCTCAGAAATGAAATTATAGTTATTTGTTTGATATCAGTTTATATAGTGAAGTAATAAAATATTCAAAAAACAAAAATAGTACAAAAGGACATTCAACTATGACCCTGCATGTAATGATAGGAGTGCAGCTAACATCATCGCTGTACAAAACAAAAAAAAGGGCATAAGACTAGAGTACCTGCTAAACCATAATAACTAGAAACACACAAAGCAGAAATTACTTACAAATAAAGCTACCACGCAACATCAGCAAGAGTTGAGCTTGCTTTATTTAAAGCAATACATATACCTGGTCTTCATCAATCTAAACAAAGCATACGACAAGGTACCTATAGATTTGATCTGGTGGATTATAGATAAGAGAAGTGTCTCAATGGGGGTTATATTCATATCATTAACAGCATATACAAGGGGTGGTAACTAGTGTGAGAAATACTAGTGGAAATATGTGTGAGTTTCTGATGACTATACATTTGCATCAAGGGTTGGTTTTAAGCCCTTATCTTTTCGTCATAATTATGGATGAGTTAACTGCTCATATTCAATAGGAGATACCTTGGTTTATGTAATTTGCAAATGATATAGTGTTGGTAAGGCAATCAGGAGATGGCATGAATGCAAAATTTGAAAGATGACAAGAGGCTTTAGAACTTGAGCTTTAAAATAAGCCATACAAAAATGAAATATATACATTGCAACATCAATGGAGATGTACAGAGATATGTACTTCTGTGAGAATTGAAGCTCGAGAGATACCACAAAGAGATTCCTTCTGACACCTCGGCTTTATAATTAGTAATGATGACGAGATTAAGGAGGATGTGGAACATGGGAAGGGTAAGAGCTAGATGGTTGAAGCGGAAACTTGCTTTTGGAGTGCTTTGTAATCGATGTATACCAACAAAATTGAAGGAAAAATTTTACAAGACATTGATTAGACCGGCTATGAACTACGGAACAGAAAGATGGCCAATCAAGAAACAACAAATGCAAAAAATAAGTGTAGCAGAGATGGATTTGCGGTTAAACAATAAATAATAGAATAAAAAAATGAGCGCATTTGGAAGCATTTAGGGATAGAATCAATAAATGAAAAATTAAGAATGGCTCATTTGAGATGGCTTGAACATGTCCAATGCAAGCCAATAATGGTGCCCGTAAAAAAAAAAAAATCTATGCAGGTTGATGGCCCTTCAAGAAAAAAGGGTAAGCCAAAGAGGACATGGATGGAAGTAGTCAAAATAGATCTAAAATGCAACCTAGTTGAGGGTTTGGCCAAGATAGACGGGAATGGAAAAAATATAGTTCATGTAGTTGACCTCAACAATGTAGTTGGGACAATGCTTTGATAATAATGATAATGATAATGACATATATAAATTGTTTTGAAAATTGATATTGTATAGCAAATTGATCAAGGGGCGAATGGAATCATATAGGAAATCATAGGGTTTTTTTTCTTCTTATAAAAATGGATAATGATTTTAAAAAGACAAAAAGTATTTATTCATAATCAATCTATTGTCCATCCATTTTTTTATAACCATCTATTTTCCATCCATAACAACATAAATACAATGACAAATAAGACTATGATATAACCATATGAAGAACATCACTAAAATATATTAATATATCATTTATGATATATGTAAATAGTTAAATATGTTTAAAATATCAATGTTACTAAGAAAATTTTGTAAAAAAAAAAAAAGTTGCAATAGTTCTTCTTGTTCTTTTTAAATAAAAAATAAATAAAATGAAACCCAAATTATCAATCAAACATGTTAGGATCTCCCAAGGTTTAAATAGTGTTCACTTAGGAAAAAAAAATCAAGAAAAAGAAAAGGAATACAAGACAAAACCTCGTAGGTACAATTGATCGATTTAGTTGAAAGCTTGTTCCGTATTCACATCTAAAACCTCCACAAAATCACAAAAATTCTTAATAAAACAGAAACGCTAACAAAGAAAGGAAAGAAAGAAAAAGTAAAAGCTTACTATTATTAACCTCTGGGTTGTGGTTATTCTCACTCGGCCAAATCGCTTGGTTCATAAGATTCGATGAAATAAGTATCAAATCGTAAGATTCCCCTACAAATGGGAATCGTCACATTAGATACGAATCGCTTTCATAAGTATTCAATATGAATCTTAGGATTTTGATAATAACTGCAACCGCTCTCACCACAGTAACTATGCTTTCAAGATTTAACGCTGTACTTATTTTCAGCTATATAACCATTCCAACCCCCACTTCCTACTGCCTTTTCTAACTAAGGCAACACAATTAATTGTAAAACCTCAATCGAATTCACGGTCTTTGTGCTGATAAAAAATTCGCACACCACACACCATAAAGGCATCCACCTCACAACAGTTATTTTGTAATATCTTCCAGCAGCAGACTTCCCCATGTCATTATCCCAATCTCCAATCCTAATTCTCAGACTACATTTTTCCATTTGTATCTTCACCAATGGAAAATGCGGACTTCGGACCAGCACCAAGTAAAAGAAAATATTTTTTTTTTTATGCAAATCAAGTGACTATTGGTGTCAGAAGAGTTGGCATGCTGTCATTCCAGTAATTCAAATTGAGGAAGTCCGTCAGCCCAAGGGGGTAGTAAGAGATCATATGCACATTGGTCCGATCTTGTAATTTTTCTTTCTGTTATTTCCTTTTGTGTTGTTTTGTAGCCTCTTTTTTCAGTAACCATATTCTATACTGGAAAAGTCTCTCCTTTTCTATTTCTATTCTTCTCAATGAAACTCTATCATTTCCACTTATTTATGGAAAATCTGAACAGAACAACTTCCAATCCTGAAACACTGCATCAATCACTCCCATAAGAATTTCCTAAACATCTATCTAGCAACTGTATGTAAAACTTTTCAAGCCTAAGCAATCTGCACCACTCACTCGCCACCAACACATCACTGATAAATAGATGATACTACACCATTATTTGCACTCCATCCGGCTATTTCTAGGGGCTATTTCTAGGGTTTCTGATACCAAATCAAGAAACAGCAGAGGCAGCAAACACACATTCATTCAAGAACTCTAATCAGACTGATCAATTGAAAATCAGAAGAAAAAAACATTGAAGAGAAAGCTTACCTTCGATCAAGGGCCTGACATCTAACGGTTCCGCTCTGCCGGGAGTGGCCGGTTAAACCCTCCCCTCCGGTTCATGTACTGCCGCGGCTGCCGCTTGGTGACGGCCCTCACGCCGCTCATGTTAGCGTCCGGCACCGGCTTCCCCTTGGTCGTATCGAACCCCATCGGAATCCCCAGCTTCTTCATCATCTCTATCTCGTCGGAATCCATGTCGCCCACAGCCGGATCGTCCGGAGGAGCATCAGTCCCGTAAGCCCGCTTCTCCGCCGCGGCAGCGCCGGATCCTGAGCGTTCCTTTTCAGCTTCTTCATCACGGCGGCGGGACTTACGGTCCGGGGATGAGGAGCGGCGGTGGCGGCGGTGGAGGCGGGAGCGGTCGACGGAGCGGGATCGACGGTCGGGAGAGCGGGATCTGGACTTCAATCGACGGTCAGGAGAGCGGGATCTGGATTTCACTCGACGGTCGGGAGAGCGAGATCTGGAACGGGCGTGTCGTGAACGGGTACGATCTGGTGAGCGGGATCGCTTCCGATCTCGGTCCTTGACCCGATCCCGATCCCGGTCCTTGTCCTTCTCTCTTCTACGGTCCCGGTCCCGGTCCCGGTCGACCATGTTGGCCTGTTGGATGTGAAAATGTGGTTTTGGTCCATGCTTATATAGTTTTTGCAGCCCATTGACATTAACTGGGGCTTTTCACCTTTCATGTCCTCTGTTTCCGAAACCAACCATTGTTTTAGGAGATATTTCCTTGTAACTTAACTTAGAAGGCCTATTTGGATGTGAAAAAAAAAAAAAAAGTAGTAGTGTAGAGTGAAGTTAAATCACCCTAATAATTTTAAATTTTAACTCTATCTATTTGGATGAGTCTGGCCGATTAATGAAGTAACGTTGTGAGCCACATGTACTCTATTTCACTTCAATTTACTCTTATTTTCGTGAGTAAAAGTGGATTCTACTCCAAATATTAACTTCAAAATAAGCATTTTAATATAATGAACTGAAGTACACCACTTTAACTTCAACCTTCTTTCCACTCCACTTCACATGTGAAATCCACTTCATTTTTACTTTAACTTCAACCTACTTCTCTGTCGAGAGATAACTTTTCTCTCCACTTTACCATGGTCTGAATACTTCTCACTAGCTACAATTAAACCAATTTACGACTAAAATACCCATAGTGTGGGCTATAACATAATAAAAATGTGTTCTTATAAATAGGTTGAGATTGTCAATAAAAGCACCCAAACTTGTATTATTGCATTTGTTGGATGAAAATGCAATGGTGTAAATGGGTTTGGAAGAAAATAAATTGCATTATTCTATAATTGAAAGTGGTGATCTAATATGTATTTTCTTAAATTCTTTTAGATCTTATGGAATTTTGGATAGATATGTACAGAATAAAATATTTCTAGATTTGAATACAAGAAAAATTATTTTAATATTGTTGTTGTTTGGAAATTTTCAAAACATTCAATAAACTTTGAACTAAGCAGTTTGATAATTATCCCATATTATGATATACGCTAAATTCAAAATTGACTTTACTGTTAAAATGAAAGAAATGGTTAATAATTTAAAAAAAAAAAATTCAACATGTTTTTAAGTGACTAGATGAGGACACAATTTTCTATAAATTCAATTAAATAAAAATAAAAAATTTTCTAATTATATTTTTAGGATAAGATTTCCATGATAAAATGGGTTTCTTAAATTTTCTACATTTTAAAATATGTATACCCCGAGCACTCATGGAATCCCAGTTTGTCAAGTGAGTCTTTGGGCTACAAGTAATTGCCACTTCATATCGAGTCACTTCATTTCACTCGAATAGGAGATTTTTTATTTGACTAGGTATGGAATTAGAAGGCCGGATGAAGGTCCCTTTTCTCTCAAACAAGATCAAGTTCATACGATCTTTTTGCTATGCATTTAGGTGCAGGTTAGCATTAAATTGTGTTGGTAGTGGGTTGGAAATGTTTTTTTGAAAAAAAAAAAAGGGATTTTTTCTTCTCCCAGCCCAAGCCCTAAGTTGGCCCTTGGTAAGGTAAGAATCTATAGCTAGTTCAGCCTATTCAAGCCCTCTAAGAGCTCGGATGGTGCTATGTGGGAAGAGAAAATACCAATTGGTGATAAGAAACGATACAACACTAGTTTTAACACCCGACCTACCAAACTCTAATACCATTTGTAGAATTTTACACTCCATTGAACCACCACTTATTCTAAAACCAATTGGTAATAGGAAACGACATAACAATAGTTTTATGGTGAGGGCGAGGGCTCGACCACAATTATAACCGCTCAATAACGAGGGTGGACGTTGACGTCAACACCCTCCCATTGTCCCCATCCATCTAGATAGGCTGTGAGATAGGTGGGCTTTTATATTCCAGGAAAAAGGGTCAAGCGATGTAGAGGTTGCTCATTTGAAAAGAGGACATCTTATGGATGATGAGTCACTCCTCAATGAGGAAAGAGAAAAAAGAAAAGAGGAGAGGGAAAAAAGGGCTGGTTTAGGTTACTTTCTACTTACCCATCATGCTCTGGCAAGGCCCATAGTTCAACAATCTCTATGAAAGGAGTGAAAAAAGAGTGTGTTAATTTATAGTACCATCATGACAGATCATTTCATTCACTATTCTAAATATGATTAGGGATATTGTTCATGTGACTAGGGCCCCAAGCTGGAGCCCTTATGGCCCAACCTTAAAAATGCCCAGTTTCCACTTGGAATTCACAGGCTCAAACCTAATTTTTGAAGCCCAGGTGAAGTTCAAATCTCGTTCGGGTTAGGGTAGGCCTCACATACCCAATGAGGCCAGGCTGAGTTTATTACACTACGGTGCTATCTACTCTGTAATATTGCCCACACATTCATGATTGACTGGTGTTGGTAGAGTAGTCACCTCCTATGAAAATATCTTCTACCAAAAAAAAAAAAAGTTGAAAGTACTCACTTTTTGATAAATAATGTGCGTAACACTTGTACATTCACTTTCCTAAATCTGAGAAATAAACTCCTAAGAAACTACTATCAACAGTGGTGTGAATCACTCCTAGTCAAAATCACTGCTTCCATTCGCTTGGTAAAATATTCATGCACGCGCTATCCAAGTCCTTAACCAACTCAGCTATAACTAAGGTAGATTCCTAATTGTTAGTGCAAAGAGGGGTCAAGAAAAAGGGGAGAAAACCAATCCAATTTCACATTTTGGTATCCATTTCCCACTCAATTAGTGGTAGGCTTCCATAAATGCCATTTATCTATAATTTTGGACTTCATCTTCATCTTCATCTTCTACTTAATAATGTCCCATTTCCTCTTTCTTTTTCTTTTTTGATAAATATTCACACAACCCACATATACACTTGCCCAAGTTCCTCACCATCAGCACTATAGCTAAGGATTCACCGTTGGTCGTTAATAGGAAGGGAGGTGCCTCACCAGTCACCACTGAGTTACCCAAAACCAGAACATTTGCCTCCAGGGCCACAAGGAAAAGAAAAAAGAGTTTCCTGGGGCCCAATGTAAAAAAGCAAGGTTAAATTTCCACTAACTTTGGTGGGTTTTCAAAATACTAGGTGCCATGCCCTGCCCCATCTTCACCCCTGGTGACACCAAGTGGATTTACGTCTCTTCTCCTTCATATTCTCTTCTTGTCTCATTTTCTTTCATAGACAATAATATTTGAAAAGTTTTGTTGGAGTTATCATACCACTTATTGTGTGTGTGTGGAATCTAACTCAAGGCGGAGATTGTTGATTTTATGCCTTGTATTTTGGGTTTACCAAATTGGTTCATTAAGTTGGTCACTACATACGTTCAGGATCATGCGTATTTTGGTGATTATATCGGGACTTTTTGGTAGGTCAAGAAAGTAGAGATTATATATTAATGTAATCTGTAATCCTAAATTCTGTGAGAGAGTTAGAGAGATGGGACCTCTCTCTCCCGTGGGTGTCAGATGGGCTGAATGGAGGAAAGTGTTCTTTTCTGTGGACGTAGGCGAGTTTGTTGAACCATGTAAATATCTGTGTTATTTTCTCTTTTCTTGTGTGGCTTACTTGATTGTGGATCGCAATGATTCACGCTTTTGTACACTACACACACAAGAAGTTTGAAATTTAGGCCATTTGGATTCAGAAACCCCACATCAGAAAAGAGAGAGAGAGAGAGAGAGAGAGAGAGAGAGAGAGGAAGAAGAAGAAGAAGAAGAAGAAGAAGAAGAAGAAAAGACTAGGTGAAGGGGATAACGTGATTATCATGGCTGATTTAGGTCCTTTAATTTTCTTTTTTGATATCAAAGATATGACAAGGCTTGTTATCGTGGGTGTGTTTTATAAACTAAAAACTAATTTTATGCTTTTATTACATTTAACCAGTTGGTGAATGATTTGTTTTAGTTCATTTTCTTTATGATTTTCTTTATGCTGTTTGGATTTTCATTCTACATTGTGATGAGGAACGAGATAGACAGGATATGAGAAATAGTCAATAGAAATGGGACCTTAAATACGAGATGGGCTCAGATCTGTAAAATAAATAAATAAATAAATATAACAAAAATCATGAATTGGTCCAAGATTTGGACCCATTTTTAATTTGGGTTCAAGATCAGTATTTTTTTTTTGCAAGGTATCAAATGTTATACACAAGTATACAAGTATAATATAAAGTATATAAATACTTGGGTCTCAATTCAGGTCCATATCCAAGCTTTTTGTACGGGTTCGGGTCAAAATCAAGTCGTCGTCCCATCAATCTGAGTGGCCCATGAAGAAAAGTCTAAACGGGCTATAAATAAAAGTCTAATCTTATTGTAGGTAGCTCTCTCATCTTATTTTAAATCCACAACAAATTTCGCCAAACTATAGAGTACCTTTTGTTAGTACCTCCTGTCCAGCCCAGCCTAGAAGCCTTTGAATTTAAGTTCAAAGGATGCTCAATTCACTTTTGGACAGAAAACTAGTCTCCAGGGATATATGCAAACCTTCCAATCTACATGCACCATATAAAACTATAAAATACTCTAATTTATCAACACTACAACGGTCACCGTGGGGTCTAGGGTCCTCCATGCTCGCTCCACCCGAGTACAGGCCTCCTTTGCCCTGAGTCCAACCAAGTATGATCTTCTTTTGTCCTCCTCCACTAGATTACACTCGAGACCATACTTTGCCAATGCGAAGGATTGATCCTTGACACTGTGGGTGAGAAGGGATACCCATGACACCTTACATGTTTTTTAAAAAGGTCTTACAAAAAATGAAGTGGATTTTACTAAAAAAAAAACAAAAAAACAAATTAGGTGACCAGTGGACCGAAAAAATGATTTTCATTGACTTTGTACCAAATCAATCATTTTACCCGAAAACGTGTTTTTTTTGTAGCACTTTCTTCTAGCATCGCTAACAACTTTTGTTTTATAACGTCTAGGGGTCCTAGTACGCTTATAGATGAACATAATTCATCCTCATTCCCTCTTGGTGAAAAAATCACGACACTCGACTTGCATGTGGCTTTAATAGTCTTCAAGAGGTGAGAATGACCGATGGAGGGGAAGCTCCCTCTTAGCAATCTCCTTTTCTATGGCTGCCATTGTACTTTCCGGATTTCCCCTCTCTCTCTCTCTATATATATATATATATGTACATGCTATTCGTACCTCCCAAACAGCCTCTCTCGATTTTCTTCTATTTAAACTCACACTTCTTCCTCTTATCTTCATTTGGGTGTCTTTGATTTCCATTTATCCATCTTTGTACTTCAATTTTATCCATGCCTTGGTTTTTTCTTCCATTCTCCTTTCTCATATTCCCCTTAAAATAACCTCCGCCCAACGCCCACCTCCCTCCTCTCTCCGTTTCCTTCTCTCTATCCCTCTTTTTGCCTCTCCTTCTCCTTGTCTCTCCCTCTCCTCTCCCATATATAAATTTATTAATTTAAATTTATTATCATGAATGCATGTAAATAAATGTATATTTATACTTGTTAAATACTTGACTCATTTTTAAATATTTTATAAATTACTTTATTTGTAAATGACTGTTATGTCTCTGTGTAGACTCTACGTGAGTTGGTTTTTTTTTTACATTATACGAGTCAAGTCCGAATCACAAGTTTTTTTCAACCTTGGTGGGATCTGACCAAGCCCAACTACTACTACTACTACGCGCAAGCAACTTCAAGTCCTGAATTTCAAACCAATACTTCTTGCATGATTCAAATTTCCCAGAAACATGAGATATCAATTTTTTATGCAGGCTGAATTTTATGCCCAGATTTAAATGGACCTTGACAGATTTAGCTTGCCATTAGTTTGTCAATAATAAAAATTTCCCATCCCCTAATCTGCCCTACCTTCCAGTGGGTGGGATGTGGGGAGCTTCACCAATAGCCCACCTATTAATAATCCGAAGTGTTTAAAATGAATATCATGGCATCCTCAAATCCTCTTTCAATAGGAATTGACCCCTAAATTAAAATTTATAATGAATTCCTCTTTTTGATTAAATAAAAAGATAGTTCGCCCATGTTTGAGATTCTATAAAACCAAAGAGGGTATGGTCATGGACCAGCTGAGTCGGCATGAAGGGCACATTCAATAGAGAATGGATGATCTTATCTGCGAACATTTAAGATAGGGACTCATATTTAAGTTGTTGACATTGAATATAGATCTGAGAGCCCCCACCTTATCTCTCATAGTAAGATGAGAGATGCTCTCATAGGAGCATCTCCCATTAAATCTCATTTAGGACTCGTAGAAGTAAGAATGGAACCAAGCAACAACCATAAATCATGAACTTGAGAGAATGAGAAACAATAGCATCCATCCATCAGTACCCCTGATGCAGTTTTACTTGCCCATTCTGCCTGGCCCCATTGTGTTTCGAGTACATCTAACGCGGCCCATAATGGCCCATCCACATTTCACCTTCCATTTTATGGATGGTTTTGCCAGTCTAAACTGGTGCTCAAACATGTCCAGTGCCAACAGACACCACAATTTTTTGAACCTCAATCAATGCCAGCACTAATATGCGAAACATTGAATAAATGAGAAGTGGCGGAAAACACGTGAATTTGGATGGAGAGGATTAGATCATAAGCTTCAAATGGGCTATAAATTTGCATTTTTTTTACACATACATATCGGCAAATGCCTGATAATTTTACACTGAAATTTAAAATGCTCTAGAATTGTATTAGAATCAACTTCGAGATAGAAAATGCACTCGTGCTAGTTGGTACTCCTTTCCAGCAATCCAAACGCCAGTTTGCGACCATTGAATATCTTCCCAGTCAATATTCTCCTCTAATACCTGAAAAATCATGGCAACAAAAGAAAAATGTACAATGGGTTAATTAACACTTAAAAAAAAGAAGAAGAAAGAGTTGAAATACAATAGCAATCATTCTACAAAGAAGCTCAACACTCGAACTGGAAACAAAACATGGCAATAAACCAGTCCATCTCATTACAAAGCTCCTCTTGGATGGGCTGCAACTGCATCCTCTTTCAGATTGCCAGAAAAATTTATACATAAATTGCCACGGATAGGATCAATCGATCAATTTTCAGACAACACATCCAGAAGGTGGCCAAAGAACTGAAGCATTTGGCTCGGTTGAATGGGGGCTGTTCATAAAAACCAATGTTTCAGTTCAAGGTTTCTGTAGAGAATAACCAACAATTAAAAGCCAATAGTATAAGATATCGAATCATAGGAAGGACGAGCAAAGAATGATCCCTGAAAATCAGTGTGCTGTTAGAAATTTTCACTAAGACAGAAATGTCCTTAAAGTGTGATCGAAGACCATCACTGCTTTTATATACCACCCCCTTTTATCATTGGAAAGTAAGCTGACTTGTACCCGAGTTGTGGATTGTGACAATGAGCACCTTCCAACTTCAATAAAGAAAGTATCATAAGAATATTCAATTGTAGAAGGTATCTCAGCTGTCTGACAATTTCATAAAATGTGGAGTGGATTTGGTTATGACTATTGAGATAAGTACCTCCAAATGTTCAACAGGTAGTGGGATTCCAATGGAACGCATGACTTTCTGGGGATAAGGTCTTTTACAACAAGACCATCGGAATACATCAATAATGCAATCTCGATCTGCTGGATTTCTGTCACTGGTATGAGCAGAATGCGTATTATGATTTTGCAGCTTTTCTGATTCTGATTCTGGTGCCTGAGAGATTGTTGCCATGCCATTACTGACAGCCTTCTCTCCAATAAAACAAAGTTCATACCTACAGAACAAAATAAGGATAAGTACATAAACAAATAACTGGAATGGTTGGACTCGAGAAATAATTTAGCATGTTTTTGCCCTTCCTGATCTTTAGATCAAGTACGAAACAAATGAATGAAATCATGCATAAATGATACAGATCAATGACATCATGCATAAGTGATACAGATCAATACCGATAAAAAAAAAAAAAGTGATACAGATCAATAAACAGAGATGAGTAAAAAATATGTCCCAGCATCACCGTAACAGATTCCCTTGACAATATTACACTCTCTGTCACCTAGAACTCTTTTATCATCTGAAAAATTGTAAATTTCATTCCATGCAAATGTTTTAGAGTACATACATTCGTTGTAGTCGAGAAGAGTCCCAATTGTTTTTAGTTCTACAGGACTGTCCTTTTTTTTATAACTCTACAGTACTGTCCTTGAGTATTGTTTTTACATAAGAGGAAACACAGTTGCACTGCTCATCCCATTCAAAATCTTATGCCATATTATTCTCTTTCACCCTCTCATTGGTATTCCATGTTCCAAGTCCCAAGTGAGTCAAAGAAGGCTGAGTAGTCTCGTTTGGTATATTAAAAAATATCTGAGAAGAATCATGCATGGGAGATGACTAATTTACCTGTCTGGAAACATCCAACAGAGTATATATGGGCATATGCCTTAAGTTATCCAACATTAGTTATAACTTCTCACTACTCTCCTGTACTAGAAATCTGGAAGCTTTGCCTGGTGAAGTTAAGATAATTCACCTTAAGTAGAATGATTTAAGACTCACAGAACATGGCCTGACTAGTCAGAACCTATCGTTATTGGATGAATTTTATTATCCTTTACTGATCAACTTTTTTTTTTTTTTTTTTATCCTCAGCCATCTGACAATAGGCCTATATTGTATTGGAGTGAAAATTCTCATGGAAAATGGGGCAACTTTTTGTGGCCCAATAATGATTTCGAGGCCCCTAATATTATTTACATAGTAGAAACAAAGGGGAAAAACAATGGGTCACAGAAGAGTTCTACAATAGTAGACCCACTTGAAACATCTAAATCATTGATAAAATGGCCTCCCCATGCAGACCCACTTTCAAATTGATATCTCATATAGAATAATAGAAACAATTCAAATATTTTATATGAATTAATTTGACGTCGGGCCCAAACTGTATTGAGTCAAAATATTCATAGAGAATAGAGTATTTATTTTGTAAGGTTTAGATTCTTACTAAGGCCCCCCACTCAAGAGATCAACTCTAGAGGATCCAAATTTTGAGTCTATTCTTATTTTTTTAAGTGGACCCTTTTCAAATAGTCTACTAAAACTATACTTGAGTGAAGTCAGTATGTGAGAAGCCAGCTTTAAAAATACAAGGAGAATAACAAGCAAAACTACTTGCCCGGAGGAAAAGGGGATAGGATAATCAAGATCCTTTTATATATCTCTCTAAGAAAGGAAAAGACAAGAATAACCTTATTATTTGCTAAATTCTCTCTTCTTTGGAAGAGCAAAAGAACATTTAAGGAGGAGAAAAAAGAAATAAAATTAAAATGCCCACAATAATCCCTAAAATTTCTCTTCTTTGTACCAACTGAAGAGAAAATTGAAGAGCCGGCACTGCCTATCATCAACATATGCTCAATTGAGTATCAAAATCATTGTTTACAGCTAAACAGAACAGTTCACCAGCTAGAGTTGGCATTTATATCAATAAAGAACATACCTGTTTGAATGTGTTTCCAAATACAATACTTCTCCCTTCTTCAGGCGTGCGGATGTATACAGTGGCTTCTTTAGTCCCTTGTCAGCAACCATGCTTATACTGTATTTAACCCTAAGCAATTATTCAGACAAGATGGCAAATAAGTACAAAATCATTTAAATAATTTAATTGTAATGAAATAAAAATGAAAAAGAAAGCAAAAATAGAAATTTAAGCGGGTCTCAAGGTCAGAGTCACACAAAATATAATCTTTTAGACTGGCAATTCTACATTCGCTTTGTCACCCAGAACTCATGTTTTTGATAGTTCACAGAAAGGCAAGAATTATTAATAGTTGACAGGCCCTGAAGCTAACTTTGGATATAGCTAAAAACTAATAACATTTAAAATAATATCATACTCAGAAGCATGAAAAAAATGAAAAGCAAAAACGTACTGGCTGTCAACTCTCAGCATCAACATTCATACCGCATGGCTTACTTTTAAGTATTATTTTCTAATAAGCATGGCATTCATGGAAAGCCATCATACATCTCTCTCTTCAAGAAGCAGACGTGCGCACGCATTGTACAAGATAAGAAGGCATACAGGGGACAGTTAGCCCATCCTATGTTTCATTCAGCTGTACCTGAATTATGCAGGCCATGTATAATAGCTGCCTGAAAGGTGAGAGGGACAGCCTAGACTGGCTAAGGCAGGTTAAAGAGTAAATGGAAAACTCAACAGGTCCAGCACACAAGCCCAGAAGAAGTCATTTCTATGTAACAGGTTTGTTCTCTCACCTAGAACTTTAAAATAAGAAGAATAATTTGTCCCTGGCTGTTGCTCAGCTGATTAGGGACATAGTGTGGTGTGCATGGATGTGCAACTTAAACTCTCTTGTAAAGGAGAAAAAATAATAGTAATAAGAAGAATCATTTCTACAAGACAAGTTCGTTCTATTACCTAGAATTTTATAAGAAGAAAGAATCATTTCTATGAGACAAGTAAGTTCTGTTACCTAGAATTTTAAAAATAAGAAGAAAAAGAAATAGTGAGACAAAAACATCAGCAAAAATTGCTCCAATAGTATACATAAAGAGCCAACAATTAACCTCGATAAATATAAGCATCTTTTTTTATTGTGAAATTAAAGGAGAGTATTTCAAAAATCCAAAAAAGGTTTTTTGGCCTTTTTTCCACATGCAACTTGCAAAAGGCACACAGAATTTGTAATTTCAGAATACCGAATGCAAGCATCATAAGGCAACTAAATAAATTAATAAGCAACATAAAGTTTCACGCTCAATTGAGGAATGGTAGCATTATAGCTATTAGGCATACAATAACTGTTATACTGATAAAATTGTGAGCAAATCATTAACAACAAAACAAAACACTAAACATATATATATATATATATGAGAGATGCTCCTGAGAGCATCTCACACCTAAACCTTACTATAAGAGATAGGGTGGGGGCCCTCACATCCATATCCAATGCCAACAACTTAAATGTGAGGGGCCCGACCCTATCTCTCATAGTAAGGTGAGAGACGCACTCATAGGAGCATCTCCCACACACACATATATATATATATATATATATATATATGGCATCAACGTAAAATAGGATTATAGGATGCACACCATGGTTCATTGCATAGGTTATACTGTATTGTGACTTCACGAACGAACCTCTGTTGCCTAAGCGCATTCTGCAGCAAAATACAATCAGTTCATAGAGACACTTCAAAACATATTTAACAAAAGAAACACAAACTTACAATACAAAGAGGACATAGAAATTCTTGATAAATATCAGACATTGTTCAAAGATATCAGTGCATGATCATTTATTTTCTTCTATTAAAAAAAAAAAAAAACACAATTCAATAAGAGTCAGCCATGCCCTGGAAACATGGTTTTAAAACCCTCCTCGCCCCTGACCCCACCCTCAACTAGAAGTTTCTAGGCAGTAATACCCATCTCTGACTATTCAACATGCTGGCTAACTATTTCCGGACTTTCTACTCATCCGGCATTCAAAAAGTCAACACTGTGAAAGAAATCTGGCTAGTGGCCAGTGACTGGCCACAGTGGCCAAAATGTGTTCACTAAGGGCTGATATACCTGAATCTCTCTTTTCATCACACATATGTGTGACACATGATCAAACACTTAAACAGAACCAAACATCATGATTCACAATGTGAGAAACATGATGGAAAAAACTTAAAAGAGAACCTTGGCTTCATGGCTCACAGTGCAAACAGCATGTTCAAACGTGTTGAGTATGAAATTATGAATGCAGGGTCACAGATGGATGTTATCTATGCAGACCCCTGCTTTTGCTGCATTCACACCCGGTCTAAGGTGCACATGGCCAGGCCAAGGCCTGAAAATTGAGGCTATATAGTTAAAATTACTGGTTCAAGTCAACTTCTCACCTAAACACCTAAAAATTACCAACTGGCCAATTTGCACCTAAAAAATGAACATCCTTAAGTAACAAAACAGAAGGGGAAAAAGGATACTTGCAAAACTGCAGATGAGGAAGACAAAGATGTCCAAAACATAACTAAAAAAGTCGTATGCATAAAAAAGTCAATTTCTGAACAAATCCTACAATTTCTCACAAATCTCAGAAGAGAAGTGACTGGAAAAAATAGGAGGCAAAAAAGACGTATTACCGAAGCTGCAGCTCTTGTCGTCATTGTGCGCTCAACAGCGACTGGAGCAAGAGTGGGCTCCACCGCCGAGGTATGCATCAGGCAAGGCTCAAGATCAATAGTCCCACCTCCTTTCTAAAAAGCAGCATTAATTTAGACACAAGCAGAAAGAAGTGAGCAGCACAAAAGGATCTAGAATCACAATGTAGTCAATTTCAAGCATAAAGAATTATGATATGTGGGTTGGAATAACTAAGCCACTGAGAGAACTGAAATGAAAGCATAATTTAAAAAAACAAAAAAAATCCATGATTTGAATAAATTAACATGTCTCCAATTTTGACATCTATGAGGTAAAGTTAGCATGACCAAATAGTTACATTGTGAGAAACTCCAAGATACAAAAAATATAATGCTTGTCACCTTCACAATGCAACACCGTTCCACACGATAGCTACAACCAATTGCAGCTCCCCAAGCACGGGAACGAACATTGTTTCTCAATGTTGAAGTATAACCTACAAGAACATAGTGAAAAAAAGCTGAAAATCGATATATCACAATATACACACAATGTTCAAATGCAAAACAGAAGCAAATGTTGATAAATATTGCATTCTCAGGCAGTCCCAAGTCAGTTCTGAAAAACCCACAAACCTTCCACAGAGAAAAACACAAACTACAGGCTTGCACAATCAAAGAGAAGGGCATCAATTTATTCATTGTCATCTAGTTAGTTTGATGATTTTAAGAAGTTGTTTATTTTGGGTCTTCTTCAGAAATTATACTTCTTTATAATATCTCTCGACTAAATATATATAGATGGTGACATCGATCAGATGAACAAAGTTAAAAGATCAGTATTCATCCACAATATATTATATAAAGCTGTAGAAGATTAAAAGCTTACATTAACAGCTTCTCTTCAGACTCAAAGGACAAGATAAAAACAAATAGAATAGGTCCCAAGAAATGCTGTAAAAAAAGTACTAAAGCTCCAAACTGGATTATCAGGCAATTTTTATACAGTAACTCAGTAAGTGATTTTGTGTCTCCTAGTGTCACCATTACCAAACAAGTTCAACCATTACATTCCTTGTGTGAACTCTTAAGATTTCCTCACCCAACTTCAAACACTCAAACTGGACCTCACACATTTTCTCTATTTATGTCAACATAAAACCACAACCCACCAATTTGGGGCCGGCTTTACTAGTTATATTTTCCCACTCAAAACCATTTACAGCCAAGTTTTCAACAAAAAATTGTAAAACAGCGGGCCTGACAACAATTACAGTTCAAACTTTATAGAGTGAACTTACAATCTTGTGGAGGTAGTACTCGTATGGTTGCTCGTAACTCTTGTATAGCTGGAGGAGGAGGCGATGCTGTTGGGCGGCAGTAACCAGTGTGCATGAGAACTGACAAGCAAAACCCAAACAAGAAAATATATTATGGGCAACACAGAGAAAAATTACCATGCTGTATCACCTCAACGTTCGGAATCTATGGATATTCATTATTTTATCCCTTCTACACAGAATTACATACCGGCAACTAGATCTGAATCATCTGTATATATGTCAGTTCCCCATAACTGGCCACCTCTGACCTGCACATATTGCACCAAAATAACACGCATACTATGATAAAATCTACAGCAAAATGACCCCCTCTTCAAAGTTCTCAATTAAACTCGAATAACATGTGAATAAGTAAACTAAGAATCTACTGCAAAATATATAATGCCAACTGGTGGAAGGACACAACAGGCAGATATTCAATCCAAAACTATAAGCAAATTATCAACTCCTCAAAGAGCTATTTAGATGAGGAGAAAGTGGCAAATAAGACTAGAAGGAGAAATGAGGTTGAAATTTTTCTAAACAAGATTCATCACTTCTCGTGAAAAATGACTTTCCGCTGTGTTTGGGTATTAATATGGAAAGCTACATAGAAGAAACCCATATTAGAATCTTTACTTGAACAATGAATGAATGGTTAAATGACGCTTATTTGTTAAAAAAGAGAAGGAAAAAAAATATCAGTTTCTTAGATTAATGGGTATCTTGACTCCTTCAAGGAGTTACGAGGAGGGAGGGGGAAGGCAAACACTCACATAGGAGGAAGTGCGAAAGAGTTACCATCCATAAGGAGTCTCAGAATCACACAAATAAATCTAGCATGGTTCATAAACTATGATAAAGGGTACAACAGTACTGAAGAGGGGCAATACTATGGAAGAATGAAAACGGCTCCCAGTTGGGTGATAGAGGTCCAAAATAAAAATTATTTTGTGGAATGCCAGAGGGTCAAGCATGAGAAAAGATGTCAGTAAAGGAGGTCATTCATAAGTCCAAGGCGAATATTGCTCTTCTTCAGAAAACCAAATGTAGTACAATGGAAAAGCTCTAGCTTCAGGGTACAGAGGTGGTAGACATGTCAAATGGGTTGCTTGGGAAGCCATCATCTCTATGGCTAATGTGGAATGCTCTAAGAAGGCATCAAAGACATGTGAGTTGGTCAGTTCTCAATTTCAGCTGTTGCATAAGATCCTAAAGATAAAGAAGATGTGGATAATCACTTTTGTGTAATGATTTGAACGATGATCAGTTTCATGATATTTTTTTTTTTTCAGAGAGCTTGATTCAGTTCATTCTGCATCAAGTGGGATTTCAATGTGATCAGATTCCCTAAAATAAGGCTCAGTGGGTGTGCATGACCACAGAAATGAGAGATTTCTCCTCTTGGACTGATTCAATTCTTTGATGGAACTTCATTTGAAAGGTGGACATTTCACATGGCCTAACCATAAGAATCCCCTGTCCATGTCTAGATCGGACAGATTTCTAATATCTGGAGAGCGAGTTGATCTCTATCCTAGTGTCTGCTAATCAGTGCTTCCTAAATTGGGCCGATAGCAAAAGATGGGCTCTGGCATTGTTCCACCTCAAGTTGATGGGGCTATAGAATAAGGAATTCTCGAACCTTACTAAAAGGATGGCGGAGTGAACAAGGACTACTCCTTGGGCAGGTTTAAGACATGCAGAAGCTAAAACAATTGAAAGAATGATTTGGTAGCTTGAGGTTTTAGAAGCTAAGAATTTTTCAGAGATCCAAGATTTGGACATGAGGAATTGGAGGATCTATCAGGTATTGGTAGCACTAAAAGATAAGAGGCAAAAACTTATAACGGTCACATCTCCTCAACATCAAGGAGGAAGAAATCAAATATAAGTAAAGATCTAGGTACAAAAGGCAGCAAGAGGGAGCTTAAGTTTTTTCACAAGAAAAGGTCATGGATGTGGAGCCTTGTGGAATCCATGAAGTACTTTTTCCGTGGATGTCTGTGGGTGCGAACTCCATACCTTTGAATCTACAATTTCTTTGGGTTTCAGTGATGAAGGAAAGAGGGAGTGATCTTATGTGGAAAAAGTCACAAGTCTGACCTCTCTCCCTCAAACTTCAAATCCTTAAGATAGCAAACTTTTTCCAAAAATGTTCCATGAAATTTCTACACCAAACATCAGATTGGCACAAAGCTACAGAAAAAGTTGGTTTTTTTGGAGAAACTTCACCACACAAACATGCTCTAAAAGGCCATCTCAAGATATTTATAGGGGGTAAATCTTACTTGAAAAGAAAAGGGAAAAAAAAAAAAAAAAACTTACTTGGCGATTTGTGGCAGTAACATATTCAGCAGGTACCCGAATTTCCAGAGTTGGACCATTACGAGCATCACTTTTATAATCTTCAGATGCTTCAAACCCTTTCCATAATTTTATCAGTTCTTGCATGCATTCACCAGCCTTATAAACAACAGCCGAGACTTCTGGCTTCACTACAACTAGAAATGCAACAGGATTCAATGGTAATCTAGAATTAAAGATGTTAACCAAATTATTGCTGTGATGCCAAAGCTAGTTGCTTTTCATCCTGTATTAGGCACCAGAGATTCGGTTTTTTTTTTAATATTGGTAACATGACTAAAACACCAATGTCAAGGATGCAATGGAGATGCAGTTGTCTAGAATGAAAATGCTTGACAATGTTTTTGTGCTCTTTCCAAAACCAAAAAAATAATACTTCAAATTCCTCGGTTTCCCTGTTGTCACTTGTCACTATAACTTTCCCAAATAAAAGCCAAAAGGCCACATTGCTCCAGCAGCATAGTTACCTGATTCGCAATTCTTATGATTCACATTTGAGTTCATAGTACGCAGTTTGAAGCTTTCCTCAATTTGCAAATTCGATAGAGTAGGCTTACTTAATCCATTTGATTTGCAATTCAAGTTCGATGAGTTCGATGTACTAATTCGATATAATTTGAAATTTTTTTACAAGAGAACCCTCTTCATTTTTCATCGAAATGTCTCCTTTTTAGATTATCAGTAGCGCCAATTTAAGAAATCTTAACCACCCATTATCTCCTTTACGTAACTTACGACTTAAATTTTAGTTTAATCAGAGTTTAATATACCATTAGATTTATCAATATTGTTCATGCGACTAAACTACACTACACAAGAATAAATCAGTGAAATTATATGTTTTACATTTTAATTATTTTAATGGTTGCAGAAAGTCCCTTTTTTTTTTTAATTTGACCCGCCACTAATTCACACTTGTGAAAGACCTATTTTTACCCGTCTAGATTTTATAAATGGGCCATAATTCTAAATTAACAAAGATAATCATATCTATTTTATAATTCAATGAAGTAATACAAAATAAAATATTTGGCTTCCATGAGATTTTTAAGGATAAATCTTTTGATGGACCCACCCACAAAAGAGGAAGACGGTCATTTTAATGGGTTTAGATTTCTTAATGAGAGGCCACAGTAGCCTCTCAAGTTCTCGCTGAATTGTAGAGAACCTCTACTTTAGTCAAGTCAAGAGAGAGGTCGGGAAAAGAAAAGTACAGTCCATTAAATTACCATCCAACTGTCCACTCTAGTCAAATCAGAGAGAGAGAGAGAGAGAGAGAGAAAGGAAACATGGAACAGTGCATTTAATTACCATCCCATTATCCCACACAAAAAAGGGAAATTACCAATGGAAAAGGAGCAAGTGACTAATGGGCAATACTCACTCAACCTTTTCATCTTCTTCTCCATCATCTTCTTCATTTCATGAGTTACTTTTCATCCTCCTCCACCGAACTGATGCGAACTAAGGATTTTTAAAAACATCGAATCAACGAAATCAAATAGCGGATTGTTCGCACACCAATCAAATTAGGTAACTATGTCGAGCGGTCCAGCACCTATTTATTGCCTACATTTTTGAATTGCTGCTGTGCAATATAATCTCAACAAATGACAAGCAAGGCCATTGTTTGCACCAACCCAGGTAGACTCCATGTTAAGTCAACAGATTAAATCAACAGAAAATACACCACCCACCAGCCCAACTCCATGTGAACATGTTAACTGAGAAGGGAGACTGTTAAGCACTTAAGCCTCCATTCTTTTTCTTTTTTCTTTTTTAATGGTATCATGACTTGAAGCTGCAACCTTGTCGTTGTAGCACTGAGCACTTTCCAATGTACTAAGGGTTCTTGTAGACCTCCACAATCTAAACAAACCTCAGTAGGACTCACCATTTATGCTTTTTTTTTTTTTTCTTAATGAATTCACCATTTATGTTTGGAAGAAGGGTAATGATAGTAAAATAGACATCTGGTACAACGGGCCAAATTCCCTTCCAACCAACTCCAAGACATGGGAACTTAACTACCAGTAGTAATTCTAAGGGCCAGATATTGGAAAGTGAAGTGAAGTTGATTTTGAAGAAAGAATAAAATATAATTGAGTTATGATGGTATTTTGTTTTTAGTTGTTTGTTATGGAATCTTTTTGACTTTTTGTATGGGAAAGTGGAGTTTTTTTGTATTTTAGTGGATAGAGGTGGTTGCTTTTTTACTTTTTTTGAAAAAAATGGAGGGAGTTTTGAATTAAAGTGCTTTTGATATGACATCTTGTCAGAAAAATGGAGGCTTTACTTGACTTTTACCATGCTAGTAAAGTGCCAAACTAGCCCTAAAGTATACAGGAGATCCTACTCGAATTATTATAGCAAACTGCAAACCAACTGCAAGGATGCAACAAACAGTAAGGTAAAATGACCGATAAACCTAGTGTATTCGCAGCTCCAAAACAATACAGGTTCAAAAATATAATCCTGTGAGGGGAAAGGCAACTTAGCACCAGTAAAAAATTTGTTTTAATACCAGCTTGCACAACAGGGGACAGCAAAAGACAAATTTTAAGGAGAATATCTTGGCTAACCTTGAGATCTGCAAAAATGGGAAAGAAAAGAAATTGAGAAAAATGATCAGCAAGTGTTTAAACAGGGAAAAGAACCAAGAAAAGTTAATGACCATACAGAAGAAAATTATTTCAACTGAATTCCTACACATATTTAGTCATCAAATGCACATGAATATAAGGAATCAAATTCTAAATTTTAACCACAGCAGTTTTGCAATCATAATAAACAAGGATACAATTAATCCAGGAAGTGTAACGTCTTAACCAAAGGAAGATGCAATCCATCTTTGGTAGTTTTGTGGAAATGTTGCTCAACACCATGTCAAGAAGATTAAATTGTGTTTGAACCTTCTTTTTTTTTCTGCAATTGTGTTTAAACTTTAAGAAACTTCTATCAAATGAAAATCCATATTTATTTGATAATTTACACAAGCTTAAGATGAAAGTATGTCAGCTAGCTTCTACCAATAAATCAGGCAATTATGATGCAAAGAAATGAGCAGAGCAAAGTGCCTTCTTGATTCTACCAACAAACCAGGCAATTATGGTGCAAAGAAATGAGCAGACAGTCTGCAAAAGTGTTGCAAAATTTAAACCAAATTGGCAATTTAGCATAACAGAAGAAAACTAGTTGGCCTGGTCCAAGATTTTTGATAAACACAAATGAAAAAAAAAAAAAAACAGCAAGAATCAAATTTATTTATAGATTACAATGAGTCTTTTCTGGGATGAAAAACTAAAGATTTTATAAGAATTGATGACCACAATCAATTTTGTTTTCAAATAAATATATATATGATGGGTAAAACAAAAACCAAGTATTAAAATGACAAGAAGAACAATAATAATAGTGAGAACAACAACCCATCAAAATAACAATAACAGATGTAGCAGCTAAGATAACATTCCAAAGAGAAAGTAGCCTTATGATAACAGAATACTTGCTTATGCCTAGCATATGAGTATCCGAAGTATAAAATTCTGGTACTGGTGTACTGCACTCTGCAGTCTGCACCAATAGTTGTAGGGTGCAACTTCAGCATATCCTACCATATAAGTAGATGATTTCATAGAGTAATAGTAATATTCTTACTTTTCAACATAAAAAAATAGAAAAAGAAAGGACTATACACAGTGACAATCTCATTACTTTAGAAATGTACTAAATGTGAAAGGTAATGCTTTCTACAAATTCTCAATAAGATATATGAAATTTCAAGTTATGAACAAGATATGCATATCCGTATCAATGGCCTGGATTTCAGAAAGTGCAACGTCGTCTGGCGGCTCCTGTAGCCAGACATATCTGAATCTATATCTCTTAAGACTTTGTAAATACTGGCTTAACAGAAAAGGAACAATTGTCTGTGGTGCCTTCTCAATGTTAAAAAAACTAAACATTCCATGATGTTGTAAAACCAATTTAAAAAGAACATATGCCTAGCATTTGAAAGCAAATGAAACAAGCATCTGATTCAGCCCAACAATGCAAATGCATATTCCAAATATATACCCTCCTTGGCAAATTTAACAGCACATAAAAATGGCTGAAATAAACTAGAAAGATCCAAAATGGAATGTTTGTTGTGTCTTCAACAAGCCAACTAAATGTAAACAATGCTTTTATCAAAAAAAAAAAAAAAGTGTAATCAATTAGTGGTAACTGGATAAGAGACCATTATCACATACTCATATCCACATCCAGACCCACCTCAACAACTTTAATGCACATTCAAACAGATGAGATGATCCAAATAATATTTGAACAAAGCATGTCTAAACCTTAACAGTCAGTTATATATCAGTCCATGGTATTTGATTAAATTACCTCACAAGGTTTATAAAACAAGGGTATTGTGACAATGCAAACCATTAGTATGTGTTATATCACAAATTATTATTTTTTTAAAGTGTGTCTGTGTGTTATACTACACCTCTACAGAAAATAGTACAATCCAAAAAAGAAACAGAAGTTCTACAACAGCCAAATCAGCAAGATTGATCTTTGGACAGTAATAGGATGATAAAATAACAGAATGCCTCTAAGGAAGAAAAAACAACAAAAAACTGGAAATGCATACCCATCATTGTCCCGTGCACGGGATCGAATACGAGGTTCCCGGTTAGATGCTGGTGGAGTCCCCCTTGGCCGTAGCAGCCTCCTACGCTGCTGAACACCATATCCAAAAACTTCTCTATCCCTTTCTGAAACTCCATCCGCTTCGATACAACCATCATCTGATTCCTTGTCATAACACCTAGTACGCTTTTCATGCCGATCACATTCTACATCTAAATCCTTCTCCCTTCTCCTGTCTTTAGCATCCCTATCAGCAGCAGCTTTCCAACTGTCAAATTCTTTAGGTCTTTTAGGTTCTAATGCAGAACTTTCATGCTCAACCATTCTAACAGATCCATCCACCGGTTCCTTCTCATGCAAACTCTCCTTCTCATTTACATTCAACGTTTCTCTCTTAATGTGTTCCTTCTCTCTATCCTTTGGCCTCTCCTTGTCTCTTGGAACATCTCTCCTCTCCCTCTCCCATCTTTCTCTTTCTTCCCTCGTCGATTCCATGCGCTCAGTACTAGTACCACCCAGCTGCAAGTTATTTCGACGGTCATTTCGGTCCTTGTCTCTTTCACCCCACTCTTTGTGTTTCTCATCCTTCCTTTTCCTTTCCTTCTCTCTGAGTTTTTCATCGCTTTTCATATCAACCTTGTTTTCTCCAACAGCCTCATGTGCTTCTAAATGGTCTCGTTCTTCAGTTGTTGAAGCTTCCTTTCTATTCTCTTCCATATTGCGCAAACTATTACGCACTATATTCCATATAAGAGACTCCTTATTCTCATCCTTTTCTATTTTGAGTTCACCCTTAAAATCCGTGAGAGACTCCCTATGAGATTTTATTTCTTTATCATCTACCCGATTTTCTGATAACAAATCTTTCTCATTTTTAGCAGTTTGAGGATCCATCCTTATCTCAGTGTACGGATCTGCCTTTGTTTCTTTGTTATCAATCTTTGCACCCCTATTTTCATTGGAATCTCTCAATTCTGCTCTATTCTCAGAATGCACTGGATGATCTAAGCATGAATCATTAGTAGATGTGGGCATTCGATACATTGAAACCAGAGGTTGACGTTTATCGCCATCACGAGATTCAATCCGTGGGACTTTAGCTAAACGGCCATCATGCCAAGGTTCATAGGGTGGGTGGTAATCATTAGAAATTGGCTGAACAAATTTCCCAGGAAGATTAGGAAACATGGAAGACTCTTCAAGCGCGCGTTTTGAAGTTGTAGGATGGCTTCCCTCCTCATGTGATCTTTTGGGAGCACCACTCATAATGTTTCAGCGTTTCAGGTTTCCCGACAATGAACTAGAGCTGTGAAAATTTCTGGTAGCCTGCGGTGATGGAAACATTCGCCCAGCAGCACCTACAAATCAATATTTAGAAACAAGTGCAAGGACATGAAATTAGTTTTCTAAGTCCCAAATCTGTAAAGAGAGAGAACAATAACACAGAATGGCAGAAGAAAAAGAAATATTTAATTCAGAAAGTAGCTATACAAAAAATTATTTCTATTGCGTTTTTTACATGATCAGCATGTCCAATGTGCATGAACAGGTGAAGATGATGACCTCAGGAAGAACATATGGCATGTTTTGAAATCAAAGGCCGCCTCTTTGTTTTGTCTACAACTTATATCATTATTGAAAATTCATGCACATACAGGACCAATGATGTTTACCATAAAATGACAGACAAATTAATTTTATTTATACATGCAAAATATCAGTGGAGTCGGATCGTAAGATATGGTAAGAAAAGCCAAAGAAATCTGTCAGTGAATCATGAACACAGGGAGTTCCAAAGAAATGTCATATTAAATGAGTCAAAGGCAACAATATCATAAGTACTCTTACGACGGTAGTGGGGGTGCTAATAAGTTCCAGCTTTTTCTTGAAAAAAAAAAATCGTTGGGATATTTCTTCTAATAGCATGCTTGAAACAAAGGACAGAAATTGAAATTCATAAAAAACAATATTCCAGCTACGTCTAAACTACTATCTTCCTCTTTTCGAGATGCATCCACTGCTATTGCTATCTTCTTCTTCATTGAGATGCATCAATCATCATCATCATCGCCACCACCGCTACTTACATGTACTCATCAAAATGCAAATGCTACGATTGGCCAAAACATTTGGAAGATTTGGTTTGAGAGGAATAATAGAGTTTTCAGGAATGTAAGCAAACCAGTTGAGGTGGCTATCAAGTCTTTTGTCTGGACTCTGGACAATGTCGGAATGGGTGAAGAGGTGAAAGGATTTTGAAGGGGTTTCCTTGGAAGATCTCAATAGATCTTGGGCAGCCACTTTGAAGGGGTGTTGGTGGGCTAAAGCTTTGTGTAGAGTTCTATGAATGGGTCCTCCTTCATGAGTTCTTAATTTGATCTTTGATGACAGTTATTTGCAGTCTATTCATATAGGTGGTTTTTGGAGGTGTTATAAAGGATAGCAATGACAGTGGTGTTAGGAGTTGGTCTGGGCATGTGGATTCTTTGGATGCCAATGAAGTTGAAGTGTTAGCTCTCTTGACAAGGTGTCATGAATTGTTTAGATTGGATAGTTATAAATTATAATGCTATTCTTGAAGGTGAATCTTTTTCAGTTCTTCAGTGGGCTTTTGGGAAGGCTTCTCATCTATGAAAATTGGCAGACTAGATAGAGGAGGTGCAGGACATTTCTAGACAGCTGGGGGCTTTCATCATATTCCTCGTGAAGCAAATGTTATGGCAAATGGTCTTGCGAGGGGAAGGAGTCCTTCGCTCTTCTCATTTATTTATTTTTGTAGTTTTGTTTTTTGGAGTTCTTTGTCTTTTTTTTTTTTCAGGTCTAGCTGAGTAGTGTTTTCCTGCTTAGTCTTTTCGTGTTGCTTTGTTGGTGAAATAAATTTTACTTATTTCAAAAAAAAAAAGGTAATAATGGGTTTACAAAATTGAACAATATGGGTGACATAAAACAACGTTGCCTTGGCATATCACAGCTTGTTATTGAGAAAGGTTGAACAGCAAAAGACAATAAGCAAGTATAAATATTCATCCACGAGGTGGTTCTCACCAAAATAAAGTGTCATAACCATTTTCTATGATAAATTTTCTAGTCATGGGATTAAGGTTGTATTTACACATTTTTTATTGAAAAAATGTTGACATTAAAAATAGTTTTGAAGCAGAGATCAGACTACTTATTTTCTCAGTGCTTTGGGCTTGTCTTAGCCATTGTAAAGCAACGCTTACAGTCATGGTGCAAATAATGCACAACTGAACTATGAGTTACTCTCAGTCATCTGAAATTAAACTATGTGCTCTCTTGTCATCTCCATTCTCCAGTTCCATATTGCATGGTTTCCAGACTTTATCGATCCAGTTGTTCCTTCTGCTGAAACTTCAATTTTGTATCCAACCACACATCTTCTGCTAATCCAACGCTTATTTTGGGATCTGGCTTGCAATCTTGTGATTGCTTATAACATGAGAAATCTACGCCCAGGATCAGACTAGATCCGCATCCGGTAATGGTACTTCTCCCATTTAAAAGAAATTGTAATGCGGATCAAATTTAGATCAGACTCCTAGATAAGCTCCTATATCTGTTATGTGGACATATGTCAGATGATAAAAACAAGATCATGTATTACCAAGTTCAGGTAACTTTGTTTATGCACAAAACAGGTTTTGGTCTTTCCCTAACCAAAGGTAACCACCAGAGATCCAAAAGGGGCATTTTTACACACCACAGAAAAACGGATGCTGTATCCTTTTATTCACCAATCAGATACAATCCTTAAGAGAGCATGTGGAAATAAAAAATAAAAATCCACTAAATTCATATAAAAAGATCGCTTTTTTTTCCTCTAAAAACACAGTTTTTCTCCTTTTCCTGTTCTTATGCCTTCTTCTAATGCATCAGCTTTCCATTGGAAAAGCTAAAAACACGCTTTTTTCCACTTCTTCTACATAACTCGTTAATTAATCAGCAACCATCAAATCAAATTAAGAACAAGAAAAATTAGGTTTTGAATAGGATAAATCACCATTAAACACCAAATATTCCTATCATCAACCATCTAAACTAATCTCCACACAAAAAATCCAAATCAATCACAAATCAACCATACATTATCATCAACAATCAAAACAATTCCTCAAAACATAAACTTTCCTAAACAAACCAAAAACGGATCAATTTCTACATAAAAAAAAAAAAACCAAAATATCGAATGCATGAAGGAGATCAGGCAACAGATGCGTGAGTTTGAAGCGTCTGATTCGAATTTCAACGGATGATATGTGCGGATCCGAAGCATCTGAGAAGATGAAAGAGAGAATGCAGAGCTAGGGTTTCGAGAAAAGGTGGAGATGAAGAAGAGAGAGAGAAAGAGAGACAGAGACAGATAGAGCATGTGAGGAAAAAGAGAATACCTTGAGTTTTTGGTTACTTGGGCGCTTGGTGGTAATATGAAAGTCTGCAACAACTCTTCTTCTTTTTTCCGTTCTCACGTTCTGCTCTCTCTTCTCCTCCGCTTCAACTCACCTTACAACAAGGTTATATTGGTGTATTTGTATATAACTACCTTTTTTGCTGTAGGGGTCCTCTTTTAATTTTGGTATTACAAAAAAGCGCCTGGATTGGGACTTGGAAAGAAGTCGTTTTGTGTCAGTGGATGATGATTGCGTTTGTGGGACCCACTGGCTCTGGCCCACCAGATGTAGGAGTCTTGTGGGATTAGGGTTGACTTCTATGAGGTTCTATTTCTATACCTGTTGGGGTATAAAAATCACCCATGTTGGACATTTGGCCCAGCCCTAGGACATGGAGGGGAAGGTGGTTTGAGCCATTTTGAAGATTAGGGCACCAAAGACATTCCTGGTGATGCAATTATAGCCATTCAATTGCAAGAAGGCAGATGAAGGAAAAATATTGGATTAGTTTTCTAGGGTTTGAGATCCATCCAGATAGCAGTCTATGGTCTGCATCATGAGGAATATGTTCTGGTCCACAGAGGATGTAATGGGTTAGGTTCTTCTTGAGTGTATGTAGGAACTGATCCAAGACCCAGAGAAGTGTTTTGTTTTAGGAATAATAAGTTTCATTTATTGGATATAAATATCAGCAGTTACATTTATTTTATTTTATTTTTAAAGATAGCAATTACATACTGCATCAGCCCAATGACAGAGACATTTTGTTACGGTCCTAAATAGTTATAAGATTTAATTTGACGCGGTCCATCAATCCTAAGGCTTTTGGTGTATTGATTAAGTCCAAAATATTTGGTATCAGAGCCAACTTCTATATCTTGGGTTCGAGTCTACGGTCCTAAATAGTTATAAGATTTAATTCGACGCATGCCATCGGTTTTGAGGCTTTTGCCGTATTGATTAAGTGAATAATAATAAAAAAATTCTCTGTACTCCTTTTTTGTTGTAGTAAGTCATAGATGTTGCCTCCATGTGGCCCATTTCACAGCTCTATCATGCATAGAAGACAATATGGATCAACACAAACTATTAGTTTACCTTTTTAATTTAAAAAGAAAATCATGCAGACACAACACAATGCTTATCATTTCCACCAGTAATATGGTGCAGAGCCGTTAGATTGCAAGGGGGTAACATCCAACGTCTAAAAAACATCCTGCTCAAAGTACTAATGTATAGGAATCTCAACTGTTTTTTCATTTCAAAGTCATGAGTCTTATAGATCGGCTGGTTGGGACATGGTTAGGTGCGTGGAGGGTGCATGGGTTCGAATGTAGCAAAAAAATAAATAAATAAATAAATAAAATGAAGAGTCTTTCTCCAATATTTATACTAAAAATGGTTAGGTATGTCCATTTGTTTGAATTGATTTGAATAGGAATTAATGGTAAAATTGTGTTCCAACAAAGGAATATTAGAGGTGGGTTATAACATGAAGTATATAAGGTAGAGATGTGAATGCGTCGCTGACGTTCTGATATTTAAATATAACAGGGTGATGGTTAAACATTCATTTTCCATCTCTTATTAATTTGTTCAACAGTCACTTGTAGAATTTCACCTTTGCTTATCCCGTTTTAACCACTTTTTGGGAATATATTTCTTACAACTCGTAAGAACTCAATCTCCTGCCGACAGGTCCTCAAAGTTTATTATTTTCAAAAGAGAGACCTTTGCTTGTATGCACTAATTATTCTGGAAGGTAATGTTTTTGCTTCATTTACATGCACACGACACTTTTCCGTATGTGCCCCTTAATTGTTGTTCAATTGGTTAAGGACATATTTAACGTACCATCTTCGTAATTACATCTTCACACACATCATAAAAAAAAAAAAAAAAGAGTATTTCATAGTTTTATATGAATTAACCAGATGTGCAAGGGAGATTGGAGGGAATCCATTCATGCTTATCCTCTTTCTTCATACGTCACCGGCTCTCAGGAAATCGAAAATGACAACAAAGGAGCGATCCTAACCATCAGAATGTTTAATCGTTTCATATCAACCGTCCATTTGCGAAGCATCTAGGATAATCATGAATGAGAGTTGACAGTGAAATCACTGAAAGGGAATCTGGGACTGGGATTGAATGAGTGTAATAACGCAAAGTCGTTCTCACTCACCTGAGTTGACTTGGGTAAGTTCACGAGTGCTGAGTCAAGTCGAGTTACTGATGTGGGTCGACCCACATCTAAAGATGATGTGCAAAATGGTCCTTCTGTGGGCCAAGGTATGTAGTTTTTGAGTCCGGATCACCTATCGCAGTTAATATACCTTTATTGTGAGTTGACCAATAACGGTCCCCCATGTCTCCTAAAATTTTGAATGACGTGGTGGTTGGTCCACTCACTATGAAAGTATAACAACTACGAATAGGTGATCTATACTCAGTTCTTTTAGGCTTATTATCGAATGTGTGGAATCCGTGCTCATGTTTAAGAGGCCAGGGAAATTATGAGGACCCCAAGAAATTTCCATATTTATTTTAACAAATTGACCTGTTGGAGACTGTTTTGTTAAAATAATAAAGAGCAGGGGGTTTCTTGCAAATTCAGCAGATTTACAATACTTCACCAGACTTTACTCAACCTGGTCTAACCCTTAAAATAATCATTTGAATTGAAATTCGAGTTAAGGACTTTGAATTCCAAATAAGGCTTGATCTGGATTTAAATAGGATTGGTTGAGAGAGAAATTAGGAGGATTTGTTGGGGGTCTTTCACTTATTTTGATTGTAGGCATGTTTTAATCCAGATAAATGTTATCATAGGAGCACCTTAATGTAGTAGAGCTCCGCGGGGCTCAACTTGTACGCATCTTTGATTAGTGTAGACATTTTCACACTCTCAACCCCCCGTAGTCTAGTATTTGGTTTAATTTCATTCCCATCAAGTCTTTATCAGCATTGGATTGAATATGTAAGAAATTTATGGTTAATAGACCACTAAAGTTTATAGCTATTAAATCAAGAGCTATGACGATTTGATGGGGCTATTTTTTTTTTCTCTCCTTTAACATAATAACACCTTTCAATGTACCTCACCCTCTTAGTAGGCAGCTAAGTGGGCCCCATAAGACGAATAGTATATGAGAAGTATGCAGTCTGCTCGCATGGGCTGATTGGGCTGTGCCTTTTAGGCCAATGATCCAGATCCGGGTTTAATTTTCTGGCCCAGTAACTAAATTATTCATGACTGGGCCCAAGTACAAGGCTATCCCAGTTGACATTTTTAGCACAAAGGGCCATATACACATACATTTTGGAAAATGGATGGGTCTGGCTTTCTGGTTTGTGGGCTACAACAAAGCCTTAATAATAGGCCCAATAACCAATGGGCCTCTTCGCCCTCCGTTCCTGCCCCTTGATAAAACCACCTATCACTATAAATTCCAAGGAATTCAACAGCAGGGGCCAAACAAACATGTGCAAAATAATTATTAGAAGTAAAACAATCAGTAAAAGAAGTGGAAAGCAGAGGTCAAAAGTATACTATAATTAGCAATATTTTGTTATTTTTTCCCTCCAATGATTTCTAGCTTTACAATCATAAAATTCTAAAATCTTCACAGAAGAAACATTTTAAAGAGCAATGTAGGTGTGAAGAATAGACAGGATCAGGGTCTTATTGATTTGCTAATATAACTGAGCTGGATACAAGCTCCAAGTCCAACCACAAGCATTCATGTAAGCACAATCCTCCAAGCCTTTCTTCATCTCTCCCCTCTCTGCTCTGGTGTGAGCCCCCCCTTACCACAAGAAGGGCAGCTCTTCAGACCAAAACCTTGGCAATCAAAACACCTGAAACATAAGCACCCAAACCCCTTCAAGTTTAGTGACCATCTCCTGGTTAGGCTTCTCAGAACATATGACAAAATATTCCTAGGAAGGACAGAAAAACTTACTTCCATCTCTCAAAGATGTTCCCATTCTTCTTATTCTTTCCAGTTCCCTACATGCAGGTGAATTCATTAGTGTGTCAGAAAATGTCAAAAACAAAGAAAGAAACCAGACCTTGGTACATAGCTGAATTTAGTGTGCATAGTTTATAGGTCCTATTCTACTTATCAAAGCTGATATGCCCAACTAGTGGTATATGCTGTTTACTCATGTAACCTCTTTCACTAATGTTCTTCAAAACTGCAGAGAATCATCATACATATATCAATACTTATACGAGGAGTGAAAGTTGAATTATTAAAGGTGCAAATGAATATTTAATTAGTTTGATCCAATACACAAATTAGATCTAATCAATTGTTATGTATGAAAGTCGGAGGTCGTCTAACCGAAAATCAAGCTAGAAGCACAACTAGACAATCAATGAATTAGATACTGAAGATAGAAAACCAGAAATTCATTTGGGTCAATTGAACCTTTAGGATCGTTATGGAAGTTTTACCATTTTTTCTCTGAGTGAGTCCTTCAAATAAAGGCAATTTGCTATTTTTATCCCTAAGGCCTAAACGTGTTTAGGGAAGAGAGAACTTGAAAAACTCTTCAGATAAACACAATGACCCTTCAACTAAACACTAGAGCACTGGTTTAATTCCTGCAGTGGCTCCATAAGTAATTTAAACCCCCTATGGCAACAGAGCAACACTACGGACTGTTTGTTTGCAGGAATGTTGAGAATTCGTGTAATTGTAGAGGACAGCTACAAATTCTTCAAATGTTGTCCCTAGCTGAATTCCCAAATATAAAGTAAAATCCAGCATTCAGAAAGCTACATTTTAGAAGATTTAATTTTTTGAATTCCATTGATCAAAGAGAAATTTCCAAACGCTAGCATCATAGATGGCAACCAACGTTGTTGTCAGAAATTCTCCGACACATAAATTTGCTTGTTTGAATTCCCCAAAACAAATGTCCTCTAAGTTGTTCAGTAGCAAGAATTTTGAGAAGTTCTTATTTGGAGAATTTCAAATACACAGTTAAGTGAATCAAACTATAAATTATCCTAAACATTTAATTTGCAGTTCAAACCTAGTCGGTCAAACTAGGTAACTATAAATCATAGTTAGCAAACACATTTACAAGTGATTGAATGCATTGTGTCTATAAAGGGATGGCAAAACCTTGCAACCCCGGCATTCTATGGCACCTTGTCCTCCACATGTTTGGCACTTTTTTCCTACCTGCACACAGTTTTTCTCATCATAAACAATGGAAGAATGTAAGGAAATTTAAACAAGAGATTCAAATGCAAATGCAATAAATGGTATATCTTCTAACCATTTAACAACACCACTCAATGGCATCTAATCCCTGCCTCAGTATAATACAAATTAGTAGTGAAGGCATGTTCCTGGAAAATACTGATGGAAAGAGGTATTTTGACTGAATAGCAGGGACAAGTTTGATCAAGTACTCAGTGTTTTGATCACACTCTTTTAGACTACCAGTGAGTTGTGTCCTATGGAACATAGTTGATTCGGCCTAGTCAAGGGCGAGCCAGACCAATATAATTTCAGAACTATGGTTGGCAAATCTTAACTAGTGGGCTGGTCAACTTTGTGCCACACAGATTTTAATTTAATTTCGGTTTTTTAATCCACAATCTCCAAGATCAAACCCAAATGTCAATGCATTTTGATAAATTAAGGTGACTCGGCTGAGGTTGGATGAACAACTCTAGGTTTTAGGATCCTACAAGCTGAATACTTTGATACTGAAACTAGAAAATATTTGGCAGAAATAAGTTACAGATCTGAAAATATTTTTGCATGTGCTCATGGGCTTTGGACAACATCAAATTAGTACTATCCTGAAATATTGCAATGTCAAGGATCGTCTTGCCTAGTTTGTCTTTTCTTAATCTTCTCTCTCTTTCTCCATCTTTTTATGTATCTGTATATAGGTTTCAGTCTCCTAGTGGACTTCCACACAGCAGCCATGTCAGGATACTGAATACCAGGGGATTTCAAGTCAGGGGATCTCGCTTTGCAGGAGGCGGAACTGAAATTCCATGGCGCCCTCGTGCGGGCCTCCTACAGGTGAAATTCCACTGCCTATATACAATGCAAATAGGATCCTAAAAAATGGTATTATGCTAGTTTTTCTTTATCTACTTGAGTCGATGAAAGATAGTGAAAATATATATATATATATATATATATATATATATATATATATATATAACACTAAACAGAAAGGATAGTGAAAGGATAGTGGATTGTTAAGGGTTGAAGAGAGGTACCGGTATGAATGATGAAATGCCAGACTTTGCTGCTGAAATTCTAAATTCTCTTGAATTAGGTGGAGTTGGAACATGGAATGGATATAGACACGATTGAGAATCAAGTGATAACAAGGAAGGGGCTGTCAAACTGCTCCATAGAGATAGGTTGGCCATTTCTCCAGTAATGAAGGAAAGAATCTACACCTTCTGTTCCTTCATTGAAACTGCAGGTTTCATCTTACAAGTAGAAAGAAATATTATGTATTTAGAATGAAATGGAAGGGTGGTAAGAGAGTGGATAAAGAAGGCCTGAAAACCACACGTTTGGGTTAGTGGTCCCTGTGTAGAGTCAAGAGTGTGATCTAGTTTGGGATAGTGTAAGTGGTCCCTGTGTAAGTTCTCTCTCTCTCTCTCTCAGCCTGGCTTTATTTCTTTTTATTCTCAGTCACTGACAAAATGCCACGTTTTTAAACTTGTGGTGAGGTCTTGAAGGCCAATTTGGATATTAGCTTGGATCGTATTAAGATCATGAACTTGAAGTAAATTGCTATGTTCCAAATCAAGGTTCCCTTTGTTTTAGTGGGAAAACGAAAAATTATTGGCAGCATCCACTTGGTGTTTGTTGCAGCTTCTTTATCACAATTATTCACTAAAATGGATTCAAATAGGATATGGTTGTTACCTCCAGGGGTAGCCCAGTTTGCCTAGGATCATGATTTGCATTCGGAGGTTGTGTAGGTTCAAGACTGTACTACTATACTGGACTATAAGGGAGTTTACCCGGCTTCCCTCTCGACCCAGAGGGATTAGTCCAGCCCAAATCGAAAAGGGTTGGGAACTCTCCAATGGCAAAAAAAAAAAAAAAAAAAAAAAGGATATGGTTGTAGAAAAAATGATTTTTTTATTCAATTCTATTTGGTGAGCAAATTATTGATGAATGCTTATGATTTGAAAACAGAGTTGCAATTGCAGGAATGCTCATATTTACTATGGAGGTAAACAAGGGCAGTTCCAAAAAAATTCAACTTGGGGCTCTATGAAAAAAAAATATTGGAAATGGTTAATTTTGAGAAATTTACAGGGGGCTTCTTAAAAATTTTAAACCTTCATCAGGTATGGGTGGTGAGGTAAAGCTGGAATTTCAGGTCTACTGCCGATGACAGCAGTGGTTAACCTGAAACTGGCCCCACATGGCTTTGCATGATTTATGGGATCCAGTTAATGAATTTACAAAAATACCTCCATGTTGAGCAAAATTAGGTTTAAGTCGGAACCCATGTGTACAATTGAATCTTCATTAATTTATATTTTTAAATGACAAAAAACATTCATTAAAGCAGTGGAATAATAATTTAAATTAGATATTGGGGTTGGATTGTACATAAATATTGCAAAAGATCTAATTTCTAAATAAGCTTTACAATCAGAAAATATAATTATTTGTTTACAAAACACACTAATATGTTAATAAACTCTAAATTATAAAATAAGAGCTTATTTTTAGAGTCACCAAATACTTCGTTTTTAGAAACCAGAGTTTTACCTTATAACACTTTCCACATATTTAATAAACATAAATATAAAGAAGGAAATATAAATAAGAAAAATAGTAGAAAAGGGCAGCTCGTAAAAAAATTGTTCAAACTCGGCCTTTAAATTTTTTTCATGAAAAATAAAAACTGACCAATTTTGCATATTTTAAAAACACATTGGTTTATTTAAAAAAAAAAATTTCACATCTTTGAATTTTTCATGAAAACATGGCGTTGGAAAATCGTTTAATGGTAGAAGGTGGACACTTCTCGAACTTCAGCGAAGGTTCCCTACCTTTTGGGTTAGACTAATTTCAAGGGTCGATATCATGACTTTTAATTTTAAAAGAAGGAGAAACCGTGGTTGTGACCACACGCCCAATCTAAACCCGCATTTCAAAAAATAGAATACTAGCAAAAAGGAAACAAAAAAAAAAAAAAAGTGAGAGGTCAGCCTTTGATGGTTTAAAAAGAGGCCAACTAAAATTCATGCCCTAATTCCTCCCGCCTCTATAGACATTCTCCTTTCTCCCTCCAAATTCCAATCCATTCCAACAATGAGCAGGTATGTGTTCGAATTCTCATGCATATCTCTTCGATCAGATGCTCATCGATTCCTTTCCATTTCATTATCTGCAGGAGATTGAGATCTTTCAAGCGCTGGATGCGATCACAACGCATAGATTTCAGCAACGCTCTCGAGCTCATCGAAGAAGACGATGGAATCTCAGTGAGAGCACTCTGCGATTTGAAAGAAGGCGATCTCGTTGCAACCATACCCAAGTCTTCTTGCCTCACCATCAAAACGTCGGTCGCTAATGAGATGATCGAAGAAGCCGGCTTGGATGGATCTCTTGGTCTTTCGGTGGCTCTGATGTATGAGAAGAGCTTGGGATGCGATTCTGTTTGGGATGGGTATCTGCAACTCTTGCCGGAGAGAGAGAGCGTGCCTTTGGTTTGGAGCTTGGAGGAAGTTGATAGCTTTCTTTTAGGGACGGAACTTCACAAGGTATCTGTATTGAGCCTTTGTTGTGATTCTAGTTTTGGGTAATTGTGTTTTCATGGAAATGTTCCTAATGAATTACATTTGACCAGGGTGTGGGTGTTTTCGAATTTCGGAATTGCATGATGAAATGGAAGTATGGGTGCGTTTGGCTAATTGGGTTTTCTGGAAAATGCAGCTTTATTTTTATGAAATGCAGATGAAAGGATGTTTTTAATGGTTGAAATGGAAGTTTGGGTGGCTTTGGCTAATTGGGTTTTCAGGGAAATGTGACTTTATTTTCATGAAATGCCAAACGAAAGGATGTTTTAAATTTTAATGATTGAAATGCAAGTATGGGTTCCTTTGGCTAATTGGGTTTTCTGGAAAATGCAGCTTTATTTTCATGAAATGCAAAGGAAAGGATGTTTTTTAATGGTTGAAATGGAAGTTTGGGTGGCTTTGGCTAATTGGGGATATGTGACTTTATTTTCATGAAATGCCAAACGAGAGGATGTTTTAAATTTTAATGGTTGAAATGGAAGTATGGGTGCCTTTGGCTAATTGGGTTTTCTGGGAAATGCAGCTTTATTTTCATGAAATGCCAAACGAAAGGATGTTTTAATGGTTTTATTTGGGCAATGTAGATTTCATGTCCTCACTTGCGTGGTGCCTATTTCCTTTTTCCATATTTGCTTAAAGGCTGCTCCTGGATAACCACACTCCATTGATATATACCTTCTATCTTACATGAAAATAAGATGCATTACATTTCTCTCTATTTTTTTTTATTGATGGAAATGCTGACAAATGCAACATTTAAGGAAATTCCATGGAGGTGAGCCTATTTCATTACTTGAAAACAGGGCACATTTTGCAATTAGAAAGTAAGATGGCAAAGTGAAAATACATTTTCCCCTACTTCTCTCTCTCGAGTAGAGAAGTAGGAAGATGGAAAGGCATGAGACAAGGAGGGGACATGAAATGTACTATATGGAAATAAAGGCATCTTTAATGTGGTAAATTTCCATGGAAATACAGGCAGCCAAACGCAGCCAACATTGCACCCATTTCACCAACCTATTCATGTTGGTGGAGCAAAGAAGCATAAATGGGTAATATGCACCAGATAAGGAGGGGATATGTGAGAGATAGGAATTCCTATGCTGAAATAGAAGCATCGGAATATTTCAACTTTTTTTATTTTATATGTTGCATTTCCATGCAAATACAGGGAGGCAAATATTTCAACTTTTTGTTAATTATATTTTATATGTTACTTTTATATGGAAATACAGTGAGGCAAATGTAGCCTTGGGTAGTGGGCTGAAGTGGAAAAACCCTATTATGTTTCTCTTTTACTTGCACATGAATTTCTTGTTAGATTCCTAAATTTGATATTCTTCTTTCCTACTACATACTATGCTGAGACAAACCAAACAATACCAGTAAAGCCCAGTTAAATCTTAGCTACTGTATGCACTGGCAGTTTGCTGTAACTTCTTTAGTTATTTTAATGTTGTAGATAAAAGATGGTTCAAGGTTGTTTTCTTTCAAAATATTTCCACAGTGGGCATTTGTTTTCATATAGAACTTACGGTTCACATTATTTTATAACCCACTGTATGTCATTTTTGTTTCTCAGTATCTACCATTCAGAGTTCATTTAAAAGTTCTGTATCTCTCATTCTGAATCTTTTTAGTTATTTTGTATTTTCTGTTACATTTCTAGGCAGATAGTGAAAGAAGACAGAACTCTTCTTTACGAGGACTGGAAAGAGTGTATTTTGCCTCTTATAGAATCTGGGCCTTTGAAGCTCAACCCAAATAGTTTTGGAGTTGAACAATATTTTGCAGCAAAAACTCTTGTCACGTCTCGATCCTTTGAGATAGATGATTATCATGGCTATGGAATGGTTCCTTTGGCAGATCTGTAAGTAACACATCTTTCCATTCTTGTTTGGATTGGCTCATACGAACTTTGGATGATGCATCACCTTGAGTTGCTGTAATTTAACTGATTTAACTGAAAAAGTGCTTCCATCTGGCGTTTGATATCTTAACCATCAATTTGTGTATGCTTATTGCTTAACCAGGTAAGCCAAAACTGCATTTCCAGTGGGAACTTATTTCCTTTGCAGAGTATAGTTGTACTAGAATGCTATTGACCTATTTATATGGTTGGAAAATGTAGCAGATATTTATTTTCATGTGTCTGTACATGTTCATTTTCCTCTAACAAAACCTGATGAAATACATGTCATAATTTCCATTTCAAAGACTCCGTATACTGGTTAGTTATAAATTCTACGTTTCTTTGCTCAGTTTGTCCAGATGATCCCTGTATATGTTGTCACTCAGTCAACTCATTGACTGTACTCATTGACTGTACTTTCTTATTTTAAATTCTGCTGTTCAGATGTAATGGCCGATATCCCTTGATTAAAACATGTATGCCCACATACGTGCCACTTGTCTGCTAGATGCTTGTAAATTTGAGGTTTATTTATCTCAAGTAGTTTTGACTATTTTTTAGATAATGCATACCACATTCTCTGAATTCAGATCCAACTGTTAACTTCTGTTTGTGTTTAAACAAGGATTGTATTATTCTTGTATTGAGGTAAGCCGACTCATATTGCTTGTTGATGACAAAATGTATAGTAGTATCCTTTTTTGAATAATGTGTGGGATGGAACTAATCTGCTTAAAGAACCTTATGTTTGTAGCCAAACTGTAGTGTTTTTTTTTTTTTTTTTTTGAAATTTTGTTTAGCGTTCATTGTTGTGCTATTGACTTGTGAATTATCCATCTGCACTTTTATCCTGAGCTAAACATAATTTGCATTTCCCTGCTTATGAGCTGCAAGAATCCACATTTGTACTATATAACTATTTTTGTTAAAGATGCGTGTATATTGCTCCATACCAGTTCATACATCTGCCAAATATATTGGTTTGCCTCTTTGCTCTTCTCATTGTCATTATCTGCTTCCCACAGCTCTTGTCATTTCAGTGTATCTTATCGAAATACCTCATTTACTGGCAACTTATTTGATCTAATCCAGCTTCAATCACAAAACTGGTGCTGAGAATGTTCACATCACCTCCATTGCTTCTAATTCTGAATTGGGGTATGACAGCGATAGTGACAATGACAATGATAATGAGTGTAACAATATTGATAATGAGGAGCCATCAAGTGAAGATCTAGGTACAGGCTCCTCTGATCATATATTGAGTCATCTCCAACCCAGTACAAACTCGTCAAATGCTATAGCTGGACTAGATTCCTTGGATGCTAATGGTGTGGATAGCTCTTTAGCTGCTGCAAACGATCCTATGGTTCTAGAAATGATCGTTGTGAAAGAAGTTAAAGAAGGAGATGAGGTTGGTTTTTAGCTTTGAAATGTTCACTTGTTTCAAGGTCAACTCTATTATGCTTTTATTTATTTATCGTAAATATTCAGGACTGTGCGATTAAAATAAATGAATATAAAGTGCAAGATAACAAACTTTCCTCACAAATTGGTAAATCACTAAATCATTATGATGTGGCTGTAGCACATTTGAAGGTGCTCATTGTCACAACCACGAGGCTGTGGGCTTCTGTTGCATCACCTATAAGAAAAAAGAAAATTTATGCATATAGAAAATTGCAAGTTGATGAAACTACGGAACCTAAAAATGTGGATAAGAGCCAATCCACTGGTAGCTCAATTGGCGAGGCTCCTTCCTTCCACAAAAACAACCAGGGATCAATCCCCAGTTGTAGCATTGATGGGGAGGGGCTTGGGTGAGTGTGAGTGGGCGGGTGGGTGGGTGGGTACTTACCTTTCAGAAAAAAAAAAGAGGACAAGATTCCTAGCAAGCAAGATTATAAAGGAGTAACTATGGGATGGATATGCCAATTAAAATGTCCTTGAAAGATTTCCAAGTCATCTTGAAAGTGATACCCTCCTTCAACTTCTTTCAGTACTTTATACGTTTGTTGGCAATAGTCTCCTTGTCTGTATTTTGTCTATTTGCAACAAAGCTCCCTTGATGCGGACAAGTAAGAAATGATCAACTTCTTTCATGTGATTTGCTAACTCTTTAGCAAGATCTTATACACGCACCCTGCTAGGCTGATAGGTCTAAGATGTTTGAGCTTCACTGGATTTGAAACCTTTGGGATGAGGGTGAAGGTTGCGTTTAATTGCATGTTGGGGATACTAGATCTGAACAATTCTTGAATCTTCTCCGAAAAATCCTCCTTTAAAAACCCCAACTTGCTTTTGTAAAGGTGAAATTAAAGCCATCATGCCCTTGAGCTTAATCATCCGCACATTTTGAAACTGCCCTGGACACTTCCCTTCCATCAATCTGACCTTTTTCCAACCAACAAGCTTTCTCCTGTGGTGATGAGGGAATATTCAGACCGACTCCTTGCTACAAGGAGCTTGGAAATGGCACGCGATTGCTTCCTTTACATCCCTTGGCTCAGACATCATCCTGTTGCTGCTCTGAATGCTTCATATGCAATTGACTATTCTTCCACATTTTTTCCTTTCTGTGAAAGAATTTTCCCTCCTTTGAACCTTTGCATAAAAGGAGAGCACCAGAATTCCGTTCATTTTCTTTTTCCTGTTTCAAGTTCCCATGTTTTCCACGCTCTAAATCCAACACAAAACATCAAAATGTGCAGATGCAAATGAGTAATATGAGTTGATGTTCAGTCATGTGAGATGCCTGCAATGAGGAAAGGAAGCTTGTTCCTTATTATTGTACCTGTCTGCTTTTCAGGTCTTTAATACTTACGGTTTGATGGGCAATGCTGCCCTGCTTCACAGATATGGTTTTACGGAACTTGACAACCCATTTGATATTGTGAATATTGATCTTAACCTGGTAGAGCAGTGGATTATGTCATCATTCTCCAACCGCTACTTTCGATCAAGACTTTCATTGTGGAGGAGGCTGGGTTGCACTGGGTGCATCAGCCAGAGTTATGAATATTTCGAAATTTCATCAGATGGGGAGCCGCAGTTGGACCTTCTAGTTCTCCTCTACATCATTTTCTTGCCAGATGAAGCCTATCAGAAGTTGAGTAATATAACAATTTCTTTTGTGGAGAATGTCAATAAATCCATCAACATTCTTTTGTCTACCAAAAACAGTAGAACAAGCTTGCCAGAAACCCCAGAAAAGGCAAAGGTGTTATTGCTTACAGAGAGAGTCCGTGCTGCACTTGTGTCACTTGCTGATAGTCGGGAGAATTTCTATGGTTCAAACTCTCTGAAGGATGACATGAAGGCACTTAGCAGGTGTTGTCGCATGCAAGAAAAGAAATTGTACCATTCCTTGGTATTGCGTGTGAGTGAGAGGATGATTCTCAAGAAGCTCAGATCTTATGCTTCTCAAAGAGGCAAGGGGAAGAACCGGGAGATGAAACTGGAAGGTTAAAGGAAGTGAAAAAGGATCTCCAACTGAACGAGAGATTGTAGCTTGCACAGAGAGATGATGCCTATTTTTGCGACTCCAGGTTCTAGAATCTAATTATGTTACCTATCATGCAAAAAAGGAAAAGAAAGAAAAAAAAAAAAAAAAAAAAAAAGAAGAAGAAGAAAAAAGGAAAATCTCCAACTTGATAGGTTTTCCCACTACTTTCTTGGAGTGAGTTTGTTTGGACCTTTTGAAAATTTTGGATTCTGATCAAAGTTATCTTGCTTCAGTTTTGCATAATTGCATTTCTATCTTGTATTTTTGTTTTCATTTTAATGACCCATAGTAAGTTTGAGATTGATAGCTGTTTTGGTTTTTGAGCTGTTTGTAATCAAATAATGATGATGAACTTTAACTGCTGTGACATCTACTTCTATAACAAATTTTCTTTATTATTATTATTTATAAAAATGAGGTGCACTCATAACATGTTGGAGGGAGGGAATCATTCATGTATCAGCCCAATGGTGATAATTATTGTTCTTTTAGATGTGAGAAATCCAGAGTCCGACTGTTATATCTCTTGATTTGAGTGATATTTGGTCCCCCCATATACTCATGGGGATGGGATTTTGATTTAAAGCAGTGCAACTGAGGAAAATTGGGCTCCATCATCATGGAATTGTAGTGGACCCTAGTAAAATTGAGAAGGGCTAGTATAAAAATTGCTGGTTAGGAGTGACAGCTGAGTGGAGCTTCTCTCTGATTTAACCTGTTTCTAGTGTTCTCACTCAGCTTAGATTTGAGCTCGGGCCTATTTGTTTGCAATAAATGAATAGTAGGTTACTTTGTATGTGTTTGGATGGTTGGTGTAAAGTAGAAAAGAAAGGATTTTATATGAAGAGGATGGAGTATAAGGCACTTTATTATATATTATGAGAGCAACGAGTAAATGGGAATCTATGTCAGCAGACATGTTTAGTGAAGTAGAATTTCCTACTGTTGTGGACAATTCCACTCCTCTTTCACTTCACTCGAGTGCAAACAAATAGAATGGATTAGTTTTAGGGAGCCTAATCACCTCCTGACCACTTTGGTACAACTTGCTGGATTGGGTCCTCATGAAAATTGGACTTGACAGTTGATTTGTGTTGTATTAGAAGTCTGAGCCTTAGTGCCTGGAACCTTCTCTTAGTCCTCTCGATTCCGCTCCAAAAACGCAGATCGGCGCTTTCAGAGCGAATCCGTCTTCGTAACGTGGTTCGACCGAGTATGGAGCGAACCATACAGAATTTTGATTTTTTGTGCATTTTCTTTTTCTGTGAACTTGATATTTATCTTTTGAATGAAGAAACTTCTTTTGACTTATTAATTATTGTTTATTTTATTTGATCGAATTACAAATTTGATTTTTTCTCTATTTTTGACATTTGAATATATCGATAAGATATATTTGTGCTAATTAGTTAATTATTTATAAACCCACAAGTACTATGTTGTATAAGTGCTCTTGAGGCGCTCTGGATATATAATTATTTTAAGACTTAATATTTTGCCGCTCCAGCTCTCCCTCTAACCCGCGCTCTCGCTTCTGCTCCGCTCCTCGCTTTGGGCCCTTAGGTTTGAGCCACTCTCTTTGCATTTGCGATACACTTATTTTTCATCTTAGCTTTATATCAATTTAAAAATATTTCTTTTTGCTTCTTTGCTGTGCATTGCTTGGCGTGTACATGTCTTCTTTTTCTTAGCTGGAATTTGCGTGTATACGTTTCATGATTATATCCTCTAACCAAAAAGATGAGAGCAGGAAGACTTTGGAATTGGGATAGTCCTTAGTCCTTATAGTACTACCCTTTTAAAGCACATGTGAGGAGTTTAAAGGGGGAACAAATAATATCCATGTAGTGCCTTACGTTGGTCAATCACCTGATTTTGACTTGTGCCTTTGATCCAACGTGCCTTCACATTTTTAGCCTTCTACATGTGCTGGACTATTTTAACTTCAACCCAAGTAACATCCCCTCAAGCCCCATGGGCTCCTCTCTTTTGTATAAGGTGGCCCAAGTCTTAATTTCATTAAAGTGATTCATGCACATGGATTTATTAGGGTGTTTCTATTTTTATATTTCCTAGGCTCGGTTGATTGTTTGGATGTAGAATCTTCAAATGCCAATGGGTCAAGAGCAATTTAAATTATAGAATTTGGCTGGCCAAAAGTGACTTTTTACTTGGTGAACTTAGCAATTCTCTCCACCCTTCAAATCTCAATCAAACCTTTTCAAATCTTGATCAAATGGAGAATTTAGATATTCTGAAGACAACCACTCCATTATATTAATTATTGGAAGAAATGCTTACAACCAAACATTATTTGTCACAAGGAATTCAGAACTGTTAGTGAAGAAATATGAAATTTAGAAATTTCAGAGGATAACATGTCACATCCTGTCCTGAAGATTCCTGAATATAGTGAATTTGTAATTGAAACTTTACGAAGGAAAGAAGCCCCTGCATTGCAATTCCAATATGCCGTGTTTGGTAATTAATTAATAAAGTTAAAGTGGACTAAATCCTCTAGTATTTGGACAAGAAAAAACAAAAGGTGATTTAAAAAATACATGCATTTAAAATTTTCTCATTTAAAAGAAGAAAGAGTGAAAAAGGTTCTCAAATATCCTACTTATGAACAAAAGATTAAAAAGATTCTCTATTAAAGGACTCGAAATAAAAGACAATTGTAACTTTCTATATATATATATATATTTTTTTTTAATTTGATGCTTTACTTCACTTTATTTTAATTGTTTATGTTTCAAAACATTTGAAGATAGCTTTTGTAAAATTTAATGCATGAATTCCTTCAAGCAAACATTTATTGTTTTTTCTCTGCCATTTCAAAGTTCAAAGCACATGTGCCTAATGCCCTTTTTTTATTTAGAATCCAGCAGCAAAAGTTAGTCCACCAGCCCCATCCCTTTCCCACTGCTACAAACAACAAAAGTTTTGGTGTCCGTCGGGACACCGTATTTCCCACTCGTAATTGATTGGGTCGGTAACTCAAAGCTGCCTTTACCTTGTTTTTATATTTCATTACTGTAGAGAGAGAGAGAGAGCGCTATAAATACAGGAGAATCAAATCAATACAGAGAGAAAGTGTTGGGATAGGGAGATTGGGTTGTTGGTTTGCTACCATCTTTGAATTTTTTTCAGATTGTGAACTCTGCAAATGGATGCCTTCTTCATCTCTCACGGATCACCCACTCTAGCAATAGATGATGCATTACCCGCAAGGCATTTCCTGAAATCCTGGCCAGATAAGGTATTTGGGGAGAAACCCAAATCGATTCTCATGATCTCTGCCCATTGGGAGACTTCTGAGCCCACTGTTAACGTGATCGACGGTCCAAATGACACCATTCACGATTTCTACGGCTTTCCCAAGCCCATGTATCAGGTACCCCTCCTCCTCTTTCTTCTTCTTCTTCTTCTTCTTCTGCTTCTGCTGTTCCTAGTTTTTCTTGATTTGGATTGGATCTCGTTGTTCTCTTTTAGTTTGGAAAAGGAAAATTAGATCTTTGCCTTGAGGATTTTTCTTTTCTGTGATTGATTGCCATTTGTTGGTGCGTTTGGGGAAAAGACGGGAAATAGAAAGTACAATTATAAAAAAAAGGCCTCAAATATTGGGAAAAATACAAAAAAGTCCTCCAACCCATGAAATCCCAAGAAGTTTATGTATTTGGATGTACGGTGAATTAAAGTAAAGTGAGGCGAACTCAAGCAAGAAATTAAGAAAGAATAAAATATAAGAGGGTTAGATTGGGAGGTTTTTTGACTTTACATGTATAAAATAGGATTTTTTTGTCATTTAATGAATAAAGGAGGTTGCTTTTTTTTTTTTTTTTTATAAATAAAGATAAGGAAAATTTTAATTTGTGTACTTTTAAAATGACCTTTGGTATTTTCTTGTCTTCATAATTATGCAGGCTTTACCTTACATGAATTCATTTCACCACCCCTGAGTATTTGGATGAGTAGTGAATTGAATTATTGAGGTGAGGCTAAGCATCAAACCAAAAGAGAATAAAATATAAGGAGTTACAATGGTCTTTTGTTTTTAGTGGTTGGTTAAGGAAATCTTTTGACTTTTTGTGTGAAAAGTGGAATTTTTTTTGTCATTTAGTGAAGAAATGAGCAATGAGGTTGTTTTTTTTAACTTTCTATGAAAATAGAGGAAATTTTTGAATTTGTGTATTTTTGACATGACCCATGGTGTTTTTTTATTTGGATAATAGAAACTTTACCTTATCTCAATTCAATTCACCACTCATCCAAATACATCCAAAAAATTGTTCGCGGCAACTTTTCATGTAATTTTATTTTGTTGGCTCACTTTTTTACAAATTTTGTTCCCAAACTCGCACGAGAACGTATTTTGTATACAAGTTGTGCGGGTCATGTATCATGATCACCATGTACAGGTTGTGCGTGTGCATGTACTCGAGATACGAGCGCATGCGTGATTGCAGAAAAAAAATAAAATTGCACAAATAGTAGTGTTTTTTAAAAATGACAAGAACTCCCTTCTCTTATGCCAAGTTTTTATCTTTTATCAACCTGTCTCCTCTCCAAAATCAACCATTTTGATTTGTTGAAGTGGGCCCCTAATAGGTAATTTGGGTTGGACTTGATCATTTCTCTTAAATAACTTATCAAAAAAAAAAATCTTGAAAAATGATATTAGGGTATTTTTGTCATTTTTAATTTTCTTTCCTGGTGAGTACTTAATCAAAAGAAATATGGAAGTTTTTTCTGCTCTTGAAATATTTAAATTTTCATGTACGTTTTTTTTTTCAAACGAGGCAAAAATCTTATACCTCTTTTGAAATTTCTCTAGACATTATTGCTTGGTTAGAGAATGCTCATTTGATGAGAAATGATGGAAGTGATTGATTTTCTAGGATGGGCTTAGAGTTTGCTCCGAGTCCTGGCCTTGCACAATCTAGATTCACCCCGTCCTCCTACCTGCTCTGCCCTGAGCCCAACCCTCGGAGGAATATTAGATATGTGATATCTATTTATCTTCTGTAATGAATTGCAAAAATTCTTTCTAATTGGACAGAGGGGTATGACAATGCCGCTCCCTGCGGCTGCTCTAAGAACAGGCTTGCGGGCGTGATGTGAAATTGCGTATAAAACGGAAAAGTCATAAACCTAGGGGTGAGGCAGATCAATGGCAGGTAAATTCGAGGTTGATGCATTTGCAAGTAAAACATGCAACTCAGTTTACCTGACCATGCAATTTGGTTTAAGAAAAAATCCTTCTCAAAAGCTGGAGACTTGAGTAACCACCCTGCTTACTTGTAAGCTTTAACTCTTGTTACATGTAACTTTGTTCCAAATGACCAAATTCACTAAACAAACAGAGCTGCAGGGATCCAAATGGGGTCATAAGAACATGTTGGCGCTTACACCATCCCTACTTTTGTAGTAATGGAATAAGATTGTTTTGTCACTTGGAAGATCAATCCTAGCTTACATGCTAAAAATCTGCGTTTGTTTGTGCTTTTTACTCTTTTGATAGATCAAATATCCAGCTCCAGGTGCTCCAAAACTAGCAAAGAGGGTGAAGGAGTTGCTTAACCGAGGTGGGTTCAAGAACGTTTTGGAAGAAAAGAATCGCGGGCTGGACCATGGTGCATGGGTTCCACTCATGCTCATGTATCCAAAGGCCGACATCCCAGTGTGTCAGCTCTCGGTTCAGACCCAGAAGGATGGAACTCACCACTACAACATGGGGAAGGCATTGGCTCCTCTGAGAAAGGAAGGTGTTCTTATAATTGGGTCAGGGAGTGCCACACATAACTTAAGGGCCGTTACCAATGGCCCAGTTTTCCCTTGGGCCCTTGCCTTTGATAAATGGCTCACCGAGTCGCTTCTCAAGGGAAGGTAAGCCTACTCTTACACTATCATCATTTGATCACATGCCTGCTAGACAAGCAAGGGGTTCATATCAATCAATGTGCAGCTGCGATTTTGGTGTTTTTAACAGTGGCCCCCAATCGGTGGGCGTCCTACACGACAGGCCAAATCATCTAAATGTACTATAACATGTATGGTGGTGATTGGTGCTTCAGTGTTTGGCCCATCTCATCATTGACAAAGGTGGCTCTAACTCGCAAGCTCATTGACTGCAACAATGGGCACCTTTTCAACTGTGTTTTGAGCTCTTGTCAGTGGTCGATCAAATTTCAGTGACATAGTTTCATAGGGTGAAGGGTGGACAATCATTTCCTGTAGAAGGTGGGTTACTCTGGCCGTAGCTTGTAGATCACCCACAGTTTATATTTCATCTAAGCCTCTTTGGTAAAAGCTCATTCTCTAGAAAATTTTAGGAATTCTGTCGGAACTTTATGAAGCCCATTTCCTAGAAAATACTAGGAGTTCTATACAAGTTAAATTGCCCCATGCTACCAGAACCGCTACCTAATATGGAGTGTGGACCTTTTCTTCTCAGAATGCTTTAACCTCTTTAATCTCTAGCAGCTTATCTGTTGAATAAATGATCATATAGTTACTTGGAACTGGATTTCAACATAAATTTATAGCTAAGCTAAGGTTTCCGGCTTCCACTTCCCCCTAGGGGTTGTGAATCTTTGCTTTCCCCTTCTTCTCTTCATTAGGATCGTGCTGCAGAAGCTATATTTTGGGTTACATAGTGTATAACTTTATTCAATGATTCTTCTCTAGCAGAAAATTAATTACATAGTCTATAACTTCATTCAATGATTGTTCTCTAACAGATAATGACTTTTACATAGTCTATAATTTTGTTCAATGATTGTTCTCTAACAGATACCTTTTTTTTTTTTTTTTTTTCATGGAATATATGATCTGTAGGCATGAAGATTTGAATCATTATGAGAAGAAGGCGCCTCATGCAAAAATGGCTCACCCAACACCTGACCACTTTTATCCTCTGCATGTGGCTCTTGGGGCAGCAGGTGAAAGAGCAAAAGCAGAAGTCATCCATCAAAGTTGGGAAGACGGTTCACTTTCATACTCTTCATACAGATTTAAGAGTTAAGACAGCTAAAGGCCCGCTAAATGACAGTTTGTTGCATTCTGTACAGCCTTAGTTGGCATGATCATATCTTATTGTCCCCATCAGAAGCAAATTATTAATTGCATTATATGCAATTGGATCTTGAATTTGGGTTCCTTTAGCAGGATTAAACCTTTTTATTGTTATTTTAAATTGTAATGGTCACACTCATATGGGAAGGGATGGCATAGTATTGTCTCTCATGGACCTAATGAAAGAGAAGCCATGTACAGCCATTAATTGTTGGCAAGGGTGTTTTTTTTTTTTTTTTTTTTTTTTGTGTTTATTTGACTTAAAATTGATTCAATAGATGTTTGAGTGTTGGGGACTGATCAGTGATATTTATTTAGATGTCTAATTTAATGAGCTATCACACCTTCTGCATCTTTTTCAAAAAGTAATTAGAAGGCTACTTTTGTAAGTTGACATGAATGTCTAAAGCAGTCAGACACTTTTGTCTTTTTTTTTTTTTTTTTTTTTTTTTTTTGAAGTTTGGCTATGTAACTCTTATATCATGACAAGTTTGCCTGTACTTTTTTTCAAAACTTCATCACAAAAACTGATCAATGTACCTTACTTATACAGAGTTATACAGCAATTTTCTCAATTTCTTACTAGTATGAGTTGTTATTTGCTGTTTTTTCTTGTCTTTTTTCTCTTCTTTTATGTGGTTTGTTTCCACAACTAGTTGCCCAATAATGTAAAAATGAGGAACAGCAGTTGGATCTTTAGATCGCATGCCCAAAATTTCTATTGGGACTGCACCTGTTCGTTGGCTAAGTGACTTCTGACTTGGGAGTCAAGTTTTCTGAGTTTTTAAACTGTGGAATCTAGGCCTTAAGTTTGGGCCTGACATGGGCTCATCTACGCCCAGACTGTTTGCCGCATAACGGCTGGCCGACCCATTAAAACTGCGACAAAACACATGCTACAGCCTGCAGATTATGGAAGATGTCATGACAGGGGTGTGAAGTGGCCATCTTCAGTGAGCCTGAGCTTGGCAGCCTTATCCTATTTGGGCCCATAACCCTCCCAAGCAAAGTAAGCCTAAAGGCTCAATTTGTAGGATCACATGTCAACCCACAAAGCTGCTATGGGCTGAGCCAGACCAGACCTGATCTACATTGAGCTTTTCTGCTTCATGTCTTTGAGGCCCCTGGGCTGGAACTGTGTTTAATTTTCTGGTCCAGCTAAATGAGTCATGACCTGGCTGGCCTATGTATGAGGCACTGTCCAGTTGACATTTTTAGCACAAAGGGGCACATAGTGGTCTACTTTTACATAGTGCCCGCCCCGCCGCCGCCGCCACCCCCCCCCCCCAATGCAATTTTACCGGTTCTGCTACTGATTGTGCCTAGATGGCATTCAAAATGTCTAGAGTCTAAAAATCTTTTTGTTTAATCTTTATGTGATAGGGTTTAAATTTCCATACCTTTTAATATGACTATAAAAAAAAGTACTAATAAAAAAAAATTTATGTAATTATTTTCCCCAACCTGCCTCCGAGTCGGTGGAGTGGTGTATGGCATGGATTTGCTTTCCATGTCTTGTGTTAAAAATCGCCCTAGATTTGCCCGGTGTACATTTGTGTGGATGTAGCCCACACCACCCGGGGGATTACTCTTCTTGGGTCAAAGAAATCATCAGAGATACCCATGTCATTAAAAAAAAGTATTTATTTTCTCCATCTCTAATTACCTCTCTTACTTTTACTCCTTTTGTCATTGCCTCCACGAAAAAGGGACGTATGCACCACTGCATACTCAGTCCTCTTAGAGTTTCCCCTTCCTTCTCTGTATACGCGGATGCTCGCCAGACCCAACCCCATTCATCAGGGCCCTACAGGCGACCTGGACATTTTTATTATCAAAGTCCTTTAACCTGTTAAACTTCTAGCAGATTATTTGTTGAATAATTAGACATTAACCCAAGGAGACCTAGATTCCTTTATTTTTGTTGTTTTATTTTTTTTCATTCAATAGTCTCCTGCTACAGAAGCTATATTTTGGGTTACACTTACATAGTCTATAACTTCAATCAATGGTTGTATTCTTAACTGCTTTTTCCTGGAATGTATGATCTATAGACATGAAGATGTGAATCATCTCAAGCAAAAGGGACCTCACTCAAAAACGGCCCACCCAACACCTGAGCACTTCTATCCTTTGGTGAAAGAGCAAAAGCTGAACCCATCCAATAAAGCTAGGAAGACAGTTCGCTTTCATACTCTTCATACAGATTTGAGAGTAAAAACAGCCAGGCCTGCTCAATAACAGTTTGTTGCATTAGCCAGATATCCACAGCCTTAGTTGGCATGATCATAAATCCCCATCAGAAACACTTATTATGAAGAGTATATGCAATTGAATCTTGAATTGGGTTGCTTTAGTGGCATTGAACCATAGTTGTTAATATTGTTTCGGACCTCATTTTGCTCTGGCCTGCAAAATAAAAAGTTTCGGCCAATTCGGGATTTCGGCGAAAATTTTCGGAATTACATTTCGAAAAAAATATAACTTAATATATACATATATAAGTAAAAAAAATAGAAAAAGTAATAAATATAGATTTAATCTATTATAGTAATTTTTTTTGGAATTATATTTTGTGAAAAAAATAAGAAATACAAAAAATATGTGTAAAAAAAGTAAAAAAAAATTAATTATGTAAAATTCCATTTCGGTTGAAAAGTCACATTTCCGCCGAAATCCCGAATTTCGGCCGAAATTGGCCGAAATCTTGAATTTCGGCCGAAATTGACTGAAATTCAAACCGAAAAATTTTGGCCGAAATTTCGTTTCGGCCAGTTGACCGAAACGAAAAATTTCGGATGAAACAAAACTGATAATATGCATTGAACTCTGTTTAGCGGTAGCAAAATCTATATGAGCTGTTATAAAAAGTAAAGGCCACTTGGGAAGTAATAGCTTAGTATTTTTTTCTCATGGACCCAATGAAAGAGAAACTATGTACTGCAACTATTAAGTCTTTTATTCTCAACTGTTACTCTTGGTCACGTTCATGCGTAAACCAAGTGGTTTATATCCTTGTTCATCAGCTTATTTGACATTTTGTTACACTATAAATAAGAGTTTTTTTTTTAAGGATTGTTTTATTTATCATCTGAAGGCAGTTGATGCAATGACTCCATTGACTGCAAATCTTGAGGTTCATAAACTCGCCTGGCCAAATTTACAAGGCATTATCCAATTAAGGTGGGAGATATTCTAAGATCATAGTTTGATGCTTAAGTCAAACTGTAGCATATAATTAGTATTATTACATCACTTACCGAGTCCGATTTATCAGAACCCAGAAGTCTAGATCACCAACAAACATTGGGCGGCACAGAAAAATTATAAAAGTATTTCTGCTAAGCAATCTAGAGAAGTACAGATTACAAAATAAAAGACAATCATCAGGTAGTAGAGTATTTCCCCTATTCCATTGCTCTGACCCCATGATTGAAAGGCTGAAGAAGCAACCAGTTCACTGCTGATTTTTGGAGACACTTCCAGCAACTGAAAATCAAGGAACACCACATTTTGAGAACCAAATAAAGAAACTCTATAGAAGCAAAGAAAGAAAAAAGATAATGAATTCTGCATTAAAATTAAAAGTAACAAATTCTGAATTCATATACCAAGTGCTGGTGCCCTGGAGCCACTGATTATATAAAGTCTTTTCACCGTGTTGATGAACATCCTGCAATAGATATATTTCTGATTCTTAGATATACCATATGTTATTGCATGTTCATTTATGTATATTTTTTTCTTTTAGTCATGATCACTGTCTTTCCTATGCAAGCAAAATTCATTTTCTGTTACATGTGTGTTTGGGCCATGTATGCTGCTTTTAAGAGTTTTCTTCGTGATGCAAATCTATTTATACACATGCTTTTGTATGATTTAGTGCTTATTGTGTGTTCATTTCATAAAAGGGGGGCACATAAATTAGAGGAAAGAAAGACTCAAAATACATACTCCCATGGCACGTCGCCAACAAGCATTCGGTCTCCTTCATTGTCTTCATATACTAGAACATGTTCAGGAGTTACTGCCATGTCATCTTCATTCTGTTCCTTGTTCTTGAAGTAGTTAACTGAAGATAATAATAATAATAATGAAATTACTAAGAAGTAACAAAAAATGATTTAATAGCCTACACTGATTAGTAACAAATATAATTATCAAACAAGATGCATTGGGTGTAGAAGTCTTTTAGGTTGGACTTTCCTGATTTTAACATGGTCAAAGCAGAAACCAGTTGAAGGTTTTAAGGAGTTGACTCCCACATTCACTGTCATCACATGCATGAACAGAGAACCTAAATAGAAGATCCAAAAATTTACTAATCGGGGCCCTTCATTCAGATATCACAACATTAGGTCAGTTGAACAATCTTTGGCACAGGGTTTGAAAAAAAGAAACTTACTGTTGTAAAAAAAAAAATATTGATGAATGGTCCAGATTCATTGCTCAAATCTAGATATGGTGATCTTCACGACAGTTGGAATCTCAAACATTTGTAGTTTGTTTACACTTGGTGTTGGAAGTAAACTGTGAGTGCATGGAGGTGCAGGGAAGCCTAGCAGGACTTCAGAAGGAGATTAGTCTCAAGTGAAATCAGACATGCAGGGACTTTTTGCATCTTCATACACTGAGTACAGGTAACTCACTCTATGCATAAATTCTGTTTCATGCGTTTGGATAGCCCGAGTTACACTTGATTCCTAGTTGTCTTGATCTTCCTCATGACCAATTACATGTAGAGTTTCCATTAATTGAAGTTACAGGTGTAAGGTTTGTATAAAATCACCATAAGTTGATTCTCATTCACCTTTGTATATATTAAAGGTGAGAGATCTGTTGATACCAATTACAAATATAGATAACAGTAGATAGGATCTTATCTCTATCTCATGCATATTTTGAAGGGAGAGTTTATATGGGACTCTTCTTGCTTATCTCACAGCTGTGGTAGGACCCATCTCAACAGGAAACTAGATTACAGAGCAATTGAGGTCTTTGGATCCAAATAGGGCCCAGATGAAAGTAAATTGACAAGCACTATAGAGAGCAGTTACAGAGTGTCTCATGTATACATATTCTAAACATACATAAGCATTATATCTATTAACATGACAAGTTCCAAGAATAGCCTAAGAAATTTAAAGAAAGTGACAAGGACCACCATGTTGACCCATATTCATTTATGGAAAGAAACATCAAGAAGAGAACAGAATAAGAGCAATGAGTGTGACAAATAACATTCAGTTGGTAGAATTTTACAGAACAAAAGATTGATCTAAGAACTGCAGGAAGTCACTAGCAAGGCCATGAAATTGCGAGTGCCCTAAATCTAAATGATTTGCAAGGGATAAAAAAAAAAAACACTGACAAATAACAGGAAACAAATGACTGGAAACAAATGACAATGAGGATATATATTGGAGGGAGGGAGGGAGGGAGGAGGGAGCGAGAGAGAGAGAGAGAGAGAGAGAGAGAGAGAGAGAGAGAGAGATGTGCAATTAATATAAAATATGGATAATCTTAAATCAAAGGATCTAAGTATAAAATATGGATAATCTTAAATCAAAGGATCTAAGTACCAAAACATCAAAGGTAAGAAAGTGTTCAGCATGAATGAGATGACAAATCAATCATTAATCACCATTCAGCAATAGTCAGAGAAAAACGCAAGAGATTTTGACAAAGATAATTTAACAAATGAAATGATTCGGTGACAGAAAGAGATAATTAGAGAACTGATCATTGTTGGTAGAAGCAAACAAGAACTGAATATATACACAAGATTAAAATAGAACCCTCAATGCCATGAAAATAATAGTTATAATACAAATAAATTAATCATAGAGAAGTACATAATAGGACCTTAAATTGATAAAGAAAGTAGTCTCCAACATCCCATGAATTGCATGTAAAGATCAAATTCACACAGATACAAAAGGGCCCAAGTGCTCACTTGCGAAGAAGTTGTTGAACATCTTCTGAAGAGCAAGAGAAAGCGACTGATAGCTATCATGAGCCTTTAAATCAACCTTCCTTCCGACTGCATAACCTTCCATGTTGACCTTCACAAACATCGATTCCTCGAACTTCTTAGGCACCTCAACAGAGGCTGGTGTGACCTTAGTCTCCATCTTTGGTTTTGGCGGTGGCGCTAAATTCTTTCGAGATGTGCGAACTGGGGGCCAACCCACGACAGGAAGAGCTCTGGTAATGAAAGTTAAAAATGGTAAGCAAACAACAGTACTCAAGAAATAACACTCAAGAAATAACCAACTACAATCTAATTCAAAAGCATGGTAAATAATGACAACCATTGGAAATAACTCCTTAAGAGTTAACAGGAAAAAGGATGGATGTGTTGGACTTCTTGGATCTGTAATTGTATGGGTTTTGAGTTAACAACGGAGTAGAGTGTCATGGAAAGAAGACCAAGAATGGAAGGATGGTGGCTTGAACTGGAGAGTTACAGTAGTAACAGCTAAACAATAACAAATGCCCTCTCCACAGATGATAACAAAATGATCCTATCTATTTGCTTTTTCTGATGGTCAAGTAAACAAAAATGTTGTAGAAAATAGGAACAGAAGACTGCATCCTGCAAACCATAACTGTGAATTGTGTTCTGATCCAGCTTGCGATATAGAAAATATTGTTTCAGGTAGATATCGCGACATTCAATACCATTTTTGGAAGATATCACAATATTATCAGGACATTTTCAAATTCTCATCAGTTTTTGTGTATGGGGTATCCCAAGTTTTACCCAATAGGATTTGGTCCCACAGTAAATCTGACCGTTTGATAAAGACTTGATGATGAAAAATGCACAAGATTGTGTTAATCACAGTTTTTTTATTTATTTATTTATCAAATGGCCAATCTTATGTCGTGACCAACTCCTGTGTGAGTAAAATTTGGGACTAGCTCACACACTAGAAGGGATTTTATTATGAGCGACTCGAATTTTCAGCAGGTGGGCTCTATGTGGAGTTTGACTCCTTCAGTGCAGCATTTCTCCAAGTCAAAGCCTCACAAGATCCAGACTCTCACATACAGAACGTACTAGGCTCTAGCCTCTCAGGCTTGCTGGATGCATTCAAGGGAACACTGACAAAAAAAAAAAAAAAAAAAAGGCATACGTTTCATATGTTAAGGTCCATTGGCCCCACTACATACATGGACGGATTTTGTACAAATTCAAATTTCTCCTCTCATCCTTGGGTCTGTTTGTCTGCTTGGAACTGGAATGATAAGAAATTGGAGAAACAAAAGGTGAAGATTTTTGAATGACCATCAAATATCACCTTACTAAATCAAATCCCAGGAAAGATGACATTCTCTAACCTTATGGCCAGAATACATTTTACAGTGAAATCCTAGGAATCCATCCAAACAAATGGGTGCCCTCAGTGAAAATTTTAAAACAACCCCATGTCATATTTTAGGCCCATAGGCCCCACTACATACAAGTAAGCACTTTGTACAAAATTAAATCTCCTCCTTCTATCCACTCCCCATTTACAGCTTTCAATCAGATGACTGGCAAAGATCATAGGACCTGATTTTTGCTTGACAACTAATGAACACAGGCTCCCATCTTTTCAGCCACTGGGCCAGTGGGCCACACACATCAAACATGTCTTCCATTTAAAAAAGCATAAACCCAGAAAGGATCAGGAACAATTGCTTTTGACACGTTTGGATGCCCCCTATAGGATTAGACCCAGGATGCCTTCCCGCCAAAAAAAAAAAAAAAAAAAAATCATCACCTGTCATCCTTTGGGTGGGACCAAAACCATTACAGAAATGAAAAATGGCATCCATCAATTCAAAACGCACTTCCTGTTTCCAATTGGGAGCATCCAAACGCTCCTCCAAAGAAGAGAGAGAGAGAGAGAGAGAGAGAGAGAGAGAGAAGGAAGAGAATCTCGAATTCTGTTTTTCGCGATATTTTGAAAGTTTCCATGAACGTAAATTTTCCCGCGAAGAAATGGAAGTCGTCACAAATTTACAGTTACAAACCTCGGAGCAGGTGACGGACCAACGACCCTCGGATGGCTGTTTGGGTCGAAAACAGCTTTTTCTTCCTTCCATGTATCTCCAAAACCATCCCCGGTTTCTGAAAACCACCTTTTCGCTCCAAAACCACCATTCCTCTGCTTCAAAACAAACATGCTTCCCCCACAGGCCCTCTCAGCTGTGGAGAACACTTGTCCATGCTTTTCCTGATCACCCACGTCCTCAAAACCATTTGAAGAAAGCCCAAGCCTCAGCTCTGTTTCCTTGGTTTTGGGCCCAAGGTGGTTTTCAAAACCACTGGCGGTTTTCTTCTCCATGTCTTCTACTACCTCCTCTTCTTTTGGGGTTGTTCCTTGAAGTGGGTTTTTCATGGTCTTTGTTCTTGTCTCTGTTTTTTGGAGCAGATGGTTGTGCAGTAGTAGTATGCTAGTATGTTATTTAGAAGCTAGAGAGTGAGATGAGTAGAGTGGTTTTTGGGGTTGTGTGTGAGGATTATAAAGGAGGGAAGTGGGTCTGTTTTGTTGAGGTTTATCATTTATGTGATTTATTTAGAGGAAGAGGAGTGAGGAATATAAGAGGGATGGAAAGGGAAAAGATGGCTTGTAAGGACTGTAGCCACTAAAGGCCTAAGTTGGTTAGTGTGTGTGAAGGGGGCATTGTTCTTTTTTGGTGTTGGCATTCACTTTTTTTTCTTTCTTTCTAACAGGAGATGATTTGGTTGGATATGCCAAAGGAGGTCTTTCTTATTAAGCTCTCACTTATCTCTTAATACTAATGATTATGGAAGGGATAAAGATGCATTCCTGAGCTAGAAAGATAAGAGTGGGCTCAGGTTTCACTTATGTACAACAAGTAGGTCCCGGAGTTCAATGGTCCAAAGAGTAATTATTACTGGGCTGTGCCTGTGTTGACCTAGCTCAAGCCTTGAGCATGAAAGGAACCTGAATTGCCAAGGGCAAGTCAGGGTGATACTATACATACATTTGTCAAGTCCAGCTGGCCAGTACATTTCATAATCTTAAGCTGATTGCATGGAAACATGCATACAATCCTTGCCTTTGTGGGGGAGAGTATAGAGCTTCAAGGCACAGCACAACCCTCAAAACTGGAACACTTGACTTCTTATTATGAAATTATATTGAAAATCACTTACTTTAAAAGCTTGAGTTGTTAAGAAAATGAAAGATAAATTTGCTTAATGCCCCTCATAAACGGAACACTGGACAAATTCGTAATGGCTCTAAGTATCAAACTCGCAACCTGACATAGCTATGATATTATGTTAAGTCCGATTAGTTAATACATCCCAAAAGCTTAAGTTGACTGAGAATGATGTAATAATGTTTTATAATCAGGGTCTAAACTTTTACCGGATCTTTTAGCTACGTCCTTTCAGTGAAATCAACTTACCACCAGCAACTTTTCTCCTTTTTCTAAGACGAAAACTAACCAAAATACTGTTGTGAATAATCATAGGTTTGGAAAACGAAAACCTATGGAACACTTGGACCTTGATTTGAAAACTTAATTTTTTCCGCTCCTTTTTTGAAAACTGAAAAAAATTAAGGACTTGGACTAGATTCATTTCTCGGCTAGGACATGCCAGCTCAATTCTGTCCTTGTCCAAGTTGCATCCCCAAATATGATAAGACTCCGCGAGGATGGCCTGTGAATGAAAATGCATTATCGCGAATTCCAGCAATCCAATCTTTTGCCTTTTTTTTTCCTTAACCATCAGAAGTGTCATCATAAACTGGTTTGAAAATATGAAATGTGGCTTCAACTGTACAAATGAAAAGTCCAAACATTAACACACTAGTGAAGCATTATATAATCTATCTTTATCATAACAATCTTTACTTTGAACCTCACTATTTGCCAAGGTATTCAGTTAGATTTACGACAGTTAACTAACTTGAAAATCACAATCGGAGTGATATTCACCATTGGATTGATGACATCTTCTATCAAATTTGAGATCATAACAATTTTCTTATCTTGGATTGAAGACATAATAAAATTAGAGAATGTCTCACTATTTGCATTCGTTACTGACACAATTGTTGAAGTAGTGCCTACAAGTAGTAGATCATCAGCAGTAACGAATGTGCGTGGTATCATTTGCAGTAACTTCACCAGTACGTGCCAAATTCTGCATTAAGTTAACACTTAAACTAATTGTCCTAGCTTGAGGTTTAACACAAATTGTCAGGTGGACTTGTTGATTTGGACACACAGCTCTATAGTCTATGATCAAGCAACGGATCAACTGATGAGACACACATGAGCAAGGTTGAAAAAGAAATTGCATCATCAAACACCCTTTTCTGAGAACACCATTAATTCTTCACAACTAGTTGCTGTACTAGTTGCTATACTGGCTCTCAAGTTGCCAGAGAGAGAGAGAGAGAGAGAGAGAGAGAGAGAGAGAGAGAGAGAGAGAGAGTACAAGGAATTGATGGGGTGGGAGACCAAAAGGGCAAAGATAAGGCGTGAATACGCGTATGGCACCTGCAAGATTGCTAATGGCATGCCCATGAAACCATGGACTAGTTTTTTTTTGTGCTCATGACATGGCGGATATATTAAGCATGAAATGTCACACCAATCGCATCCCAAAGATTCCCATGTGATGTGGTAATGCAACCTCATTGTAATTGCGTTTGAGAAATCGTCACACACTGGGGACATATCAATTGTTACCTGGTTCGCAGTAAGTCTACTCCAAATTCAACTTCTCCTCTTGCATTCCTTCTAACAATAATAATAATCTCATGCATTCTAGTATTTGTTTAAGAGTTTGCTATTGTTAAGTGCCTGCTTATTAAGGGAGTGTTTGATTAGGGGGATTTTGAGAATTTATGTTGGGGAGAATCCATAATTCTTTAAAGCCTCTTGGTAAAAATCAGCATTCAGAATTCTGAAGCTTGGAAAACTTGGAAGCCCAAAATTGTCATTTGAACTGTTTTAGAATTTCAAATCAAATAGGGAATTGCAGGAACTTCGTAGACAGCAACTGACAAGAATTCAAAGTTCATACAGGGACTGCTTCTTTCATTCTGAATTCCTAGGAATTCTAAGACATACTTGTTAGAGAATATTGAGTTGTTAGAGGATTGTTAGGATTAGGATAAGAGTTAGTTAGATTTTGAATTTGAAATATCTTTGTGTATAGATTGAGAGGAGTTCTTCTTATGAAACTTACAGTGAAATGTATGGAAAGAAGTGATTCTTGAAATTATTTATGGTATCATGGCGTCATTTTATTTTATTTCAATAAAGAAAACTAGCATCTTCTCCCATCTAGCCATCATTTCACCTCAAGCTTTACAATCTTCAAAACTTTTGAAAGAGATTGTGTCAGATCTGATCTAGTGGACCATCGGTACTGATAAATTCAAGATGAGCGAGTTGTGATTGAGATGGATCAACAGATGGACGGTGTGAGAACTTGGTCTGAGTGGCACCCTTAACCACAGGGCATAGATTATCAATCACGGGCGTAGCGTGTCAATCACGGGCTTCAAACGGTGAGTCTCCGTTAGCCGCATTGGAAATATCTAAGTCCTGACCCTGGGCTTATAAGTCAAACCCCGTATTAACTTAGCATGGGGTCTTTTAAAACCGTGTGGCCCCGGAAACCGTAAGAACTCCGAAGTTAAGCGTGCTCGGGTGGGAGCAGTACTAGAATGGGTAACCTCTTGGGAAGTCGCGTATACGTGGGCCAAAGCAGACAATTTCACGTTGAGTTGGGCGGGGCTTTGACAGTTGGTATCAAAGCCGATGACGGCTCTATTTCCAGTGGGGGAGAGTGTGAGAACTTAGTCCGAGCGGCACCCTTAACCACGAGGCGTAGCGTGTCAACCACTGGCTTCAAACGATGAGCCTCCGTTAGTTTACTAGGATGGGTGACCTCCTACGAAGTCCTCGCGCATGTACGTGGGCCAAAGCGGACAATTTCATGTTGAATTCATGTTGAGTTGGGCGGGGCTATGACAGACGGTGATCCCGAAGAAGAAGAAGATATGATCATTTATGCAAAATATATGTCATTTATATATTTTTTTTCGAGATCAAAGGGTTTAATTTTAATATCAACAATTACAAATCATTTCTTTGAAATGATCATGTGATTGAGGGGAGATGTTATAGAATTTTGAATTGTTAGAGGATTGTTAGGATTAGGACAAGAGTTAGTTTGATTTTGGATTTGAAATATCTTTGTGTATAAACGGAGATGAGTTCCTCTGATGAACCTTATGGTGAAATTTATGAAAAGAAGTGACTCTTGAAAAAGAGTTGAGGTGAATACTCAGCAATCACTCTAGCAATTCTTGAAAAAGAAGAAGAAGCGATTCTTGATCCCTCACCTCTTTATATATCCTTCGGTGGAACTCATTTAACTATGAATTCATATATACTCTATGCAAGCATACATACCCTTATTTTGTTTTCACGTTCACACGTTTGATATTTTAGTTCAACATGCAACTTAATTCAGTTTTTATGGTTTCGAAGGCCCATTTCAACTAATTTAGATATAAATCATTAGGACACTGGGCTAATATATCATCTCCTAATTACTTTGTCTAACCTTGTAAGTTGTAGGCATTTTATAACATTGGTAAACAAAAAAAAATGTCATTATTATACGCATTCAATACATCCTATATGAAAAAAAATTAGAATTCTAAGAATTGTTTATAAAAAAACATAGTTCATTCTCATTTGTGAATTAGACTAAATCCACTGGAGAAAACTATTTGGTAGTTCAAACTAAGTTAGTAAAACTAGTCAGTTGTAGACAAAACTGCATTTCCTTCGTACAGGGCAGCCAACATCTGAGTTTGAGGGTGTACTTATCATCAAAACAGAGCATTGGATCAATATTAATTCGCTGCGAATCACTACAACTAGGATCAAACCCAAATATGGATTGAAGTCGTCTTCTTCAATTAGACCACCGAAGAAAATGCCTTCAATTCCACAGTAAAAAAAAAAAAAACTTTTTATTTGGTGTTTTGATATATTAGTCCTTCTTAAATTCAGTTTTCCCAATCTCAAGATTTCATGATCGAGACTCTAATAATAGTCATGGGTTCAAGAAGATATAAAAATATAGTTCAGTTTTTAGATGATAGAAACTGAGAAATAAATAGTGATCAGATGTCACCTATTCATGTGCTTGATCCAATTTTACTTGCAGTACGGATTGGTGGGAAACAGACCCAAGATTTAGATTTTATTGTTTTGTATCAGAACCTACGAGAGTCTGCCTTGTGCATACAATGATTTCCCACTATCTGTACATCTGAAATTGGCAGCCAAAAAGGAAATTGAGATACTTCTCCCCCGCCCACTTCATAGTCCCTAACGACCCATTCTGGATTTTAACTCTGCAAAAATGGATTCCCAAAGGACACATCTGGGACTGGAAATAGCAAAAATGTGGATTTCCTCAAGATTCTTGTGTCTCTTTTTCCACAGTGTAGATTTCATCAATGGTGAGAAATATTACTACTAAGCATACACATGTTGTGGACTTGTTAAGCTCCTGGGTTGACAATAAAAGGGGTGCCAATGAGTGCTTGTGAAGTGGGCCAAGCAAACCATAGACATTCCAAAAAGATGAGACGGCTCCTATAAGTCCCATCAACTTGCATTTGGGTATGGCCTGATACAATGTCCCTAGTCCCCAAAGTGGTGAGAGTCAATTAAAGAATCATTGGCCTCTCCCCCCAACATTATCACGTGTATGCCTTGGCCTTTTTTTTAGGGATTTTCTAGATAATGACTTATATTATTATTATTTTTTTGACCCAAATCACAAATAACCATCTACCATATTTTTATATTACTCATAACCACCTTTGGTAGGATTGCTATCTCAACCGACCAACTTGACCATGAGTCAAAAGGCCAGTTTTCAGCCGACAGAATAGATGTAGAGAATGGTTTCTTATCCGTTGTTAAGGAGCAGTTGTTCTTACCTGACTGTTCAGAGTTTGAACCCTGAAACTCCTTTTTCCACGTTTGTGGGCTCCCTTCCCATTTGTATATGCTTTCTTCTAGCGTGTGCGTGTTCCTTTTTCATGTAAGTGGGTTGTCTTCTAGATGTGCGGGAAAAGAAAAGGGGCTTCATAAGTTTCGCTAAGTTACTTGCATAAGAGGACCTTCATGACTAGTGAAACTCAATTTAAAAAAATAAATATCCATTGACCATTGTCTGTAAAGTGAAATTTCCATGATTTATCCGGGTCATCCGAGCACCCAATCAAATATTCAAATAGTTCATCTTCTTATTGCTACAACTATGCCTTGATTATTTCATTTAACCTATGCTATTGATTATATATATATTGGCCATTGATTTCTGCTACTCTAGATAAATCCAAATATCATTTGGTTTTGTTTCTTTTATAACATCTAAACCTTATTCGAATTATGCTGAGGGTGTTAACCTCGGTTAAATTATCTCTAGCTTAATGGAACTTTCGTATGAATTTCCTAGATTTAATCAAGTTACGGTGTTAGGCATTTAGCATCCTTTTTTTCCTTCTAAAAGGTAAGTACTCGCATATCTACCCACACACACTCACTCAAGTCCCTCACCATTAGCACTATAGTTATAGCTAGGAATTGATCTCTATTTGTTTATGTGAAAGGGAAGTGCACCACCAACTGGACTACCGGTGAATTGATTTTTTTTATTTTTTTTATTTTTGTTATTCTTCATCCTTCCATGACAAATTTGTCAAATTGTAACAATCAGTGGAAAAAAAATTGCTTTAATGTTTATTTATAGTTTTTAAAAAAAAAATACAAGTGGTTATTTGTAATATTCCCTTGTTTCCTGATGATCATCAAAACCAAAGAAACATTTGAGAACGAAAAACCCAAAAGAAAGACAACTTGTGTAAAAATGTAAGAAAGACAAGGCAAAATGATCTGATGGCATTGCTAAAGTGCAAAGATGAGTCATGGTCACATAAGTAGGGTACCATGTAGAACTGCCCTACAATAATCATCATTGTCACAAGTCTCCTCTCCCTTGCCTAAGTGCCTCTGTGGCTGTGCCAGTGGAAGACCTTGAAAAGGAAATCACAAGTCTAAGTCTCTCTCTCTCTCTCTCTCTCTCTCTCTCTCTCTCTGTGAAAGGAAATGCCACTTCGAGGGGCCGAAAGTTATGCAGGGTCTCTTTGGTAGGTAAACTTGCAACATCTCTTCTACATTTCTATGTCGACTTAAGATTGGTTAAATTGAGAATGTTGATGATGCAGCCCCCTCCAGACCTGGTCAAGTGAAGAAGGAAAAGTATTTTGAGTTACTTGGAAAAGAAGATTTGGACATATAAATTGTAAAGATACATAGTGATCAGTGACCACTATGGATGAAAATGGACCAGTTTGGGTCAGGTTCATGATGTACCCAGACTCAAATTTACATTGCTAATAAAGGTATCATGCCTTATGCCTAGACCCAACTCTTGTCCAGGTTACCTGATCCTGAATTTAAATCAAAGACCAAAACCCAGACTATACTCAAATGGGGTTCTACTACACATATCAAAGACACTTCTATTTCAGCAGCTTTTCTATTCCTCTTTAAATTTGTGCACTGAAACCAACCTTTGACAAAGCCAATTCATTTATGATGACCTACTACTTCTGAATTGGCAATCACTCCCCAATTTAACCACTAATCAGTTTTGAGTTCAATTATAAAAGTAAATGCACTTATTAGGGGGGCATTTGGAAACTCTAAAAATGAGTTCTTATTTTTATAATTTAGAACTTATTTACATATTACAGTGCTTGGTAAACCTCTAATTGCATGTTTTTAAGAGCTTCTTTAAAACAATCATGCTTTATATATAGGGGCTAGCTCTCCTAAGTTCAGGCTTAGGATAAGGTAAGCTCAAGTGTGTGATGGGGCCTACCTAGGGACCCATAGGGGGGGGGGGGGGGGGGGGGGGCAATCTTAAGGACTCCCTGAGATCTTCCTCTCTGCAAAAAATCAGCCACAACCGTGATTTTTATCATCTTCATATGGGCCCAAAAGTTTAATGGTCAATAGTCTATTCGAATCGATGCATAGTCGATCCAACGGTCCAGTAAATTCGAATTTGACCGAAAGTTGGTGGACATGTGCAATTTAGAGGGGTCATGTGTTTGGTCCATTTGGATGGTCCAAAGGTGGGCCGTACAAGCATTAGCTTACAATATTTTATCCTAAGTTTGAGTTTAGGAAAGCCTTGCTCTTATATATATATATATATATAAATATTCATGTGCATCTATCCCTCACCATAGGGTGAGGGATGCTTTCATAAATGAAAATTTTCTAATATAAAAGGAGGATTTTAAGTACATATGGTGAAGTACAAAAGGGGGATTCATGTGCAAAAAAGGAAAAGTGCCCTTACCCTATGGTGAGGGATGGATTCACATGAATGTCCCCCATATATATATATATATATATATATATATATACTATCTGATATAAAATTTGACTAGACCTCTTACAAATTTGTAAGAAAATACTGGCATTGCGCTCCCTCCATATTAAACTATTGTTTTCAAACGGCCCCTCTGAAAACTATGAAAGTGTGGTTCATTTCATGTTGTAAAATGTTTGTACATCAAGCAATAAATAAACAAATACTCACTAAAAATTACTTTTTTGCTTAAGAATCATTGTACTAATGTGCATTACAATAAGAATATCCGAGTGGAAAAATAGAAGTCCCAAAGATAAAAAAAAAAAAAAAAATTAATGATTACATAAAAGCAACAATAAGGACCATGAAAATTATGATAGCAGGTTGATTTGGGATGCTTTTGCATATGGGGAGTTGGAAAGAAGTCTGAAGAAGTCCTTTGACAAGAAGACCAATGTACCATTAGCTAAGGAAAAGATGATCATGAATGAACAGGTGGTGGGATCCTACTTACTAGTGACTGGCATTATATGTCTTAAAACATATTTGAGAAGAGCCAAAAAGGAAGGAGGGAGAGAGCCATCATATGGTTGTGCACATCTACTCCATTCATCAAAAAAAGACACAGAGGGAGGGAGAGGGTGCTTTGCTTTTAGATCGTGCCATGTCATTTCAAGTGCACCCCACTTGCCTTTGGGTGATAGCGGGCGATGCGGGCAGCCCTCTACTCTTGACTCATTATTGCACTCTTTCCTACTTTTTTCAATTACTACTGCTCTCTTTTTTCTCACTTTTAAAGACAGCACATCTCATCATGCCATCCAAAAGAGCATTTCAGTTTTAAAAATTAACAGATTCAGATACACCCTTCTTCCAGAGATGCAATTATCCTCACAAAGCCTCATATGTTTTGAGAGAGAGAGAGAGGGTGTTTGGGAACCAACCAGGATGAATACATGATGAGGACGAAAAAACATTGGTATGTAATTCACTTAACTCTTAAATTGGGAGATTATTATTGTAAGCTTGATGTACATTGTTACACTGTATTATATCGATTTAAGCTTTTAGAGTAAGTGGTTATCAACTATTATGATCTTTACGTTAACTGCTTTAAGTTCCAATTGGAAAGGAAAAATCACCCTCCATTCTTTATTATTTTCTGCAGGGTGTCCCTGTCTAAGGTTGGGCTCATCATTTCAGGGCTTTGTATCACTGAATCATTCTTCCCAAATTGTGCAGGCTTTAGTGCGCATGAAGCTGTGCATTTCCTTATTTTACGGATCGCCTGGATCTAAAGAAAACAAGTTTAATTATGCCAGGGAGAATAGTCTTGTCGGGTAAAATTACCATGGGATAACCAAGTCGGAAAAATAAGAAAGAGTTTATGTAACTTTTTACAGTACAAATTTGAACTCGCCTGTTCTATCCCATTTCTCCCAACATCTCAATATATTTTAAAACCATTTTGAAGGAGGAGAAAATCATAGCCGAAGAATCACCCCCTAAATGCATGGAGAAGAGACGGAAAATGTATGAGTTGAAAATCACCAATTCTCTTTACTAGCAACTCTCCATGGCATTTGAAATGAATGAAAAAGACAGAAAATCATTTTGAAACCATATTTAAATTAAAAACATCAAACAGTTAACTGTCACTTCAAAGAAATATTGTATATAGCTGTACAAAATGTTTTCTCTGCTCCAAATTACTATTGAGAAGTGAGTCCGACCCGACAGAAGTATTGAAAAGTATCAATGCCTCCTCTACAAACACCTCAAGATTTTGATAGGAATTGTTAGATATAAGGAAACTTGTTAATATGGTATCAAAATTCAAAGCTCCTTAGTCACGAGTTTGAAACCCATGAGGAATGACTCAACGTTAAAAAAAATTATTGTCGCCAAAGCGCGCCAACTGAATTCAACCTCATCTAGGGGAGTATTGAGGAGCTAGTTCCATCCGAGGGAGGTAACTGAAAAGTACTAACCCCTTGAGATTACTGTTCTCATAGAAAAAAATTCTTCTCCCGACTGTCCTCCTCATCTGAACAGGCCCTCGGGATTCAGCCTTAACCAATGAGTTATTAGAAACAAGATGAGTTCATCGACCATTTGCAGAAAGAATAAATCACATTGGAGAGAAAGCTACATTGAAATAATAAATAAATAAATAATCTTGGGCAGTAAAAATAATCAGTTGAAGGCAATCAGTCAAGCATGCATGACTCCCCCAACTGAGTGACCCACCACACTGAGTCAGAGCAAGACAAAAACAGGTTTTCAAGCCATGCTCAAGGGAGACTAACTTTGCAAACCTCTGTCCTAGTCAGCTACGCGTGCATGTGTTGTATTATTCATGTTACATTTGATGAGATTGAAGAAACAAAAAAAAAAAGGTCTATTTCTAGTCAGTTCTTAACTTTACATTTAAAAAGAAAATGTGGTGTCATGTTGATGCAAAGAAAAGAGCAAGTGCATGAGATTTTCCTTTTTAAGAGAACCTTAAAAGGAAAATTGGCATCACAAGAGCAGATCATAGAGTCATCAAATCTTGCTTGTGCTGCAAAAAATAATATTAACATTAACTAGAGAATAAGAATGAAAGCTTAGGAGATCACAACTCCATGTTGATAATGTAAAATAATAAGCATTCTGTCTCTTGTAAATGGTATTGATAAGCGTTTGGATGCAGCAGTTCTTAGAGCTACTCAAAACGCCCAACGACCCAACAATTAAAAACTATTGAGAAAGAGTAACAGACCTATGAAACTCACAAAATCAAAATGAATCCCACTTTACCTACTCAATTGATAGGTCCTAAAAAAAAAAAATATATCATCCCACGCCATAACTTTTTAAGCTTCTTAAAAAAATCTTTCTAGAGATATAGATGTCTTCTCTTTTAGACAAGAATATCTAGGCAACCCCTAGGGGATTGAATCTGCTTTCAGGGGCATGACGGCCATCTTTAAAAAGAGAACATTTTGCCCATGTGCTCTCTCTCTCTCTCTCTCTCTCTCTCTCTCTCTGGGCAATTAACAATAATTTTAGGCACTTGCAACCAATTAGAGTACACAGAGATCTTAATTGTTGGCGGATTGTACACGATGTGCATGAAAGAAATGGAAACAAACGTAAGATGCAACTAACAGATCACAAAAGAATCAAAGGCTAGTTTACTCGTCTAAGGCAAATTCAAGGAACTAGGAGGTCAGCCAAGACCATGAACGCACTAGTGATGAAACCAATGTTGAATGGAACATGGCAGTGGATAGCGCGCTCTCTCTCTCTCTCTCAGATAATGACAATGGGAATAAAAGACTTTCACAAATCACACACAAAGAGAGGAGTCCGGATCACCTATCGTATTTGTGATACCTTTACTGTGAGTGTACCAATAATACTCCGCCATGTCATCCAAAAATTTAGGCGATTATCTTTCATTTGATTTAAACTTCTTAAACTTCAAAATCACCTAAATTTTTGGATGATGTGGCGAAGTATTATTGGTCCACTCACGGTGAAAATACAACAAATGCGATAGGTGATCCGGATTAGACATAGAGTCGCCTGAATATTCATTATTCATTCATATTTAAGAGAAGACCAGCTAGAGAGTTAACTGAATTGATATACCAAGAAAACGATCTGCTACATTTAGACCCACATCAAAGAAATTGAGAGATCAGGGTAATGAAGTAATGATTTAAATTAATTGATGAGCCAAACTTTTTTTTTATTGGTAAAAATGAGATTTGGGGCTAAAGGATTTTTTTTTTGGAATGGACCGATCAATGGATGAGCCAAACCTTGGCTGTTACTTCCAAACACATTCACAATACAAAATTCTATACGCCAAGAAACCCAGCAATTAACAAGAATCCAGCAAGCAGATGAAAGCCAAGTCAAGGACGTTCAGCACATAGGAAAGTAGAATTTCAGCAATTACTTGAGGCCAGATAGTGTTTCCAGGCCCACAAGTACCCCACAAAACCAATAAACTTTGATCAGGTGCAAAGCATTTGTACCAAATGGAGCATGCCTCCCTATTTTGACCCACCTGGCCCACTTATGACGTACTGTCACACTCCATCCAAACCTACAACCAGCCCCACCCACTAAAATCACACAAAACTTCCCAGTCACTGAACAGGATGCACGCAACAAAAAATAAGGGCTCCACTGCAAAACACAAAAGCTTTCTTTCATCTCTCTAATTCATGATTGACTGGGTGCATAGCCCCACCACCTTATAAGGCTTCATAAATATGTTGAGCGGAAGTTAGACCTTTACCCTGTTCTAACCCTCAATCTATCATCAAGTTTAATGTCAAACTTTTTTTTTTTTTAAAGGTTAAACATTAAAAGGAATATTTGCTTAAGGACCTCACCAAAAAATATAAAAAAAAGTCGGAATCAACGATATCAATCCTCATGGATGCTTGCCTTTCTGCATCTTATATAAAAAACAGACTGGTTGATTCACTACAACATGAACTTATGACATCAATCCTCCCTCACAGAATCAACGACAAATTATCCACATATTAATTTTCTACTTTGAAGCTTTTATTGCAACAAACAGCATGGCTCATTTCCCTCACCAGTCACCACTCCCCACTCACCTAAGCAGCCCTAAAATCCCTTTCAACGGACAACAACCCATGCACTGTGAGCAATATGAACATGTAGATATACACGACTCCCTTCATGCATCTTTGTAAATGGAAAAGATTGCAGGCACCACTGAATAAGGAATCCGTCAGGGATGATCTAACTAATGATATGGATAAAATTGCAAACACAAACAGAATATAAGAAAGACAACTGCTAAGCTCTACTTCACATAAACCGTGTAAAACCTGTATTATAGCAGATCTTAGATGACATTTGATCTACTCATACAGAAATCCAACTAGAAAACATAAGCATCCCATATCACAGCATAAGCGTATAAAAATTATTTAACTAATGCCTAATGCTTCATCACCATTGATGCATGCAATGCAAAAGGTCAAATGCCCATTCTTACTCCACAAAATTTTCATAAATTTTGTTATGGCCAGCATATCCAATTCAGCAGGATTCACACAGAAGAAAATATGGCAAGATAGGGCAAAGGTATAATTTAAATGGGCCATGTATAAATATTGCATACAGCAGGTACTTGTCACAGCAGTGACATGAACTCTGTAGACTATGAATGATAGGAGGTCTTTATTACTTAAAAGCATTGGAAATGCGTTCTTCAGGTCCATTCGTGTGTGATGTGGGATGAAGAAGCAGAGAATAATTAATTAGAAGCTATGATGCAGGATATGAGACAATTGTTCTTTAGGTACCAACATGAATAGTTCTTATCAGTGTTTTAGCCATATACCAATCTCAGCCCATGGTATGCAAAACCAGACCATTGATCTTTGTGTACCAACATGAAATGATCCCGTACTTATAGATCATATCAGACTGTGCTAGCCATATATAAGGTGCCAAAAGGATGATCAAAACAAAATTGTGCCAACAGTCCATGGTAAATAGACAAAAAGACAACTGATCATAGTTTGCATAATCTAGCTCATGATGGCTTTGTCGGGGTCAACCATAGCAATGCTCATCAAATCATTGGTACAACCATACAAGGTCATCTGTGTATAGTCAAGAATAAGAGTCAACATGTAAACAGTGCAATGACTTAAACATGGTTGCAAGACTGTTATTTCCAGACTTGTCAACAGAAGGAAAGAAAAAGGAAATAAAGAAAAAGAAGAGAGATTGTTTAACAGCAGAAGCATTTCTAGAAATAGTGGAAGAGAAAAGGGCAAGACATTCCATTACAAGGAGTTCCTTTAATACACCATCTGCAGTGTCTAATACTCTAATCTCTTCAGTAAACAGTTTGTACACCATACCAAATCATACCCAGATGCAAAAATAAAACCTGTTACGGTAGGAAACTTGTGACTAATTCCCTCTTCATATGAAGGATGAATTGTTCTTGTTTCTTCTGTCATATGGCAATCACAAAGTGATTGTGATGTCAAAAGGAAAAACCATACGTTTAAGGCAGTGATGCATGCTATAAAAATGAGAGGATTCCTCTTGACTAGTCATGGCAAGAATCCAAATAAACTGTAATCCTCTCCCAGAATATCAAGGGAGGTCATATTTCACACCTCCGAGATACAGACCATAGGCAGGGGCCATGGGATATGCATGATTCACCGCCTTGGCATTAAGAATTCTCTCAACTGCGCCAATTGTTGAACACAAAAATCAGTTCATAGAAAATTTAAAAGAAGATAAAAGGTAAGCAAATAAATAAAATAACAAGTCAACATTTTTTTTTTTTCCATGCAATAGAAAGAGGGGAACAAAAGTAGACAATGAAACCATACCATCGCTTGCTGCTAATTCTCCAGTGCCTACACATTTCAGAACACCAACAAGCAACCGAACCTGATAGAAGATTTAGCAAAAGTTTAATATAGCTTACAACCCTTACTCCAGGTAACATGGAACCACATCCAAGCATAACTGTAAATTAATTTTTAACAGCAATGATAAAAAAGGGATAAGAGAAGTACATTGGAATGGAAAAACTTAAGTAATGGGAAATATTTCATCAGGTACAAGATGATAGCATTAATAATAATAACTTCTTTGATATCCTTTGAACACACATTTCAAGCATGGCAGACCTTTTGCATTGTGCCAAGAGCAAATGGTTGTAGAAGCAGACAACAGACAGTAAAGAATTAGCCACAGCAGCTCTTCAATGTCCAGATGTAACAAAATAAGACACCAAAGATGAACCACATTAACTCAAATGGCCTGAGCAAGTTATATAGAGGCACTTAAACAAAATTGCCACATGAACTCAGGGACATGAAAGATCAGATGTGGAACAGATATGATGAACACAGAATAAATGGGATACAGTAAACAATGAAAAGGCACATTATTATCACATCTTGGAATGAAACCCAAATCTCAACAGTTTAAAATTGCATCGAGAAAATAATCTTCATTCAAGGATCTGAAACAAGTTTCAATCATGAGTGGTTACTTGACTGGCGGCTAGCATAGATTGAGGCCTGAGGATAAAAACCTTAATAATACCACAGGTATAGCTGACCTGATGGTAAAGAAAGGACCTCGCCCTAGCTGTTATCACATAGCAACGATGACTTCTCCTTTGTCCAAATGCTTGACTGCTGCCAGAGCTGGATCTTGCAACTATATCAGAGGTGGTATCGGAACCATTCATGTCCGGTTTGATCTGTGAAGCATCGGAGGGTTTAACAACAGCTTGCTCGAAGGCATTAGTTGGTCCCCTCTCACCGGTTGATGGAAAGTATAGTGATGGAACAACCTCTGAAACATGAAGCTCATCCAAGGTTCTAATAGGAGAATTGGCCTGTCCATAAAGTATAACAAACACTTATTATGTAAGGTTCAAGTGAAGACCACTTAAACACCTACCAAACAGAAAAATCTGAACAAAAACACAGGTGTCAACATGCAATTGAGTTCCCTCAGTTATGAAGTTTCAGTTTCACGCAGTGGTTACAGAAAAAAACATTGCATTTTTTTTCTTTCATATGTAACCAAGGAATGTGACTGTTGCTGCCTAGAATTCATGTGGTTTCTTTGTGGCAACAGACAGCCCTAGTACTAGCCAGCAGAAGGAAAAGAGCCTCTATCTTGTTTTGAACGGTATCCTTTCGCTGCGACTAGTATGGACACAATGGTAGATCATGTAATCCTAAACCTTCATCAAATGGAAAACAATTGAACCGTTAAAAGAAAGAGAGAGTTTCCAATTCCACTCCATCTAACAAACTATTCCAGCTGCTTGTAAAGAGGGTTCTTTCTAAAATCATATTAACAAACTAGTAGTGAGGAACTACTTGGATGTTAAGCTACAAATCTGATATCAGCAAGCTAAGAAAAATTCATCCACCAAACTATTCTAACTCCTTGTAAAGAAAGATTCTTTCTAAATCAAAATTGTCTAACGAGATATAGGAATTGGATATTAAGCAACAAAAATGATATCAACAAGTTGACACATAGGTCATGTTTTGCTCCATGCAATCTTTAAAAAAAATCTCATGATTTTGGGAACTTATCAATAGAGAAAGAAAATAAAAAACCAGTAGAGAGCTTTCTACACTCCCAAATGGAAGAGGAACATTTCTTTAAGAATCCTGCCCTACTACAATGGTGCAAATTGTATTAAAGATAACATTACCCCTCCTTCAGTCATGGTCGAGCACTTCTTAATCTGTCAGATCATCTCGTCAATGTAGCCATCACAAGATTCCACAGAAGAAAAGCTCGTAATCTTAATGGGTACAAGAACTATAAAAAGTTTTACAAAATTTTATTGATTTATGTGCACAAAAGACTATAAATTTTGAAGGGGAATAATAAACAAATTCAGCACATTTTATCAAAAAAAATATGATGATAATAATAACAGCAAAACACTAAAATTTTATATAGGCGCAAAAGAGGGAAATACCTGACAACCAGTAGCTCTGAAAGAACTGAAATCATGACATCCAACGAGAACACTGCATGCTTTCTGCTAGGAAAAAAAAAAACAAAAAAAAAAAAACCCAGTAAATCAAAAGAAAGTTGGCAAAAGAGAGTTACTGATGAATAATAGTATAAAACACACCTGCATAGCAAGCACATCCAGCTCCTCAGGTATGTGCCATGCCCGATCTTTCTCAAATGTTGATAAAGGCTCTGGCCCAGAGAAGAGCCGATAGAAATATCTATAAGATAATCACAGGATAAAAAAGATTGGTTCACGAGATTGCCAGCAGTGTTCAAACCTATTAGTACATCCACTAAAAAAGGAAATTGATATAGTAGGGCAATTTTTTTTAGTAAATTGCAAAACAAAGGCAGTTCAGAGTCAAAATTACATGCATATACATGTTAATTGTATTTTCACATGCTATCTGGCTCAAAGTTTAATTTCTACAATACCTACGTGCGCTCTTGAGCTTTGAATCTAGCATGAAAGTCAGCAGGAACGCATCGGACATCAATCACCATAATATCACCTTCATTTTTCTGTCATTATTAAGCAGATAAGTATAAGGATCTACTCCTCACATGTACTAACAGGCAACCGAGACTCCAGTATCCTTTGTTTTTATAATAATTATTGCATGCAAAAACACAAGAATCATTAACATATAGCTAATGGAGTTCTGTGGCCAATGACTATAAAACATAAATTGAGCATAAAACTACCTTGTAGTGAAGGACAGCTACTACACCTCGTGTTCAGAAGGGTCCCAACTCCCAAACAAGGTAGTTGGGGCCAGTTAACCTAAATAGTTCTGTTGTTTGCTATTAACATTATTTTGATTAGATGAAGTTAACTGTAGCAACAAAACACTTCCCCTCCTTGCTAACAGATTCCAATAAGAAAGGCTTTATACACATACTTTTTCTCCCTATTTTCCTGTTGGAAGAAGCTTTGGGAGGGCTTCGAGAATCTTTTTTACTGACATTAGAAAAATCAAAATCACATTTGGTGGAGGATATAAGCATCCAAAGATTAGATCCATTGTTCATCCAAATGAGTAAAAAATAAATATTAACAATATAAACTTGAATTCATTCATTCATACTAACTTAAATATGACGAGCCTTAAAATGTTATGTATTAGGACATTATTTTTCAATTTTTAAGGCTTTTGGGCTCTAGGGTGCAACTTGGTTGAGTAGACGTCACTCACAGGGAAAAACAGAGTCATACCCCAAGTCCAATTTTTAAAACCTTGAGACCTAGTTCATGGGCTGTCTGAATGTTATGCTTCCCAAACATGTAAAAACTAAGTTAAAACCAACTATATATGGAAACCAATATATATAATTTAGCTCTGCCCGCCAGTTGTTCTAATTGCCGGTCCCACACTCAGATGAAGCTCGGATGAAGGAGGGTTCCGTCAAGTAGGTCGACAACCAGCGTAAAACTTTTTCTCATGGCATCAACATGAATTGTGAGAAGAAACAAAATTCACATAGCTGTCCCCAGCATATGATGATGTAGAAACCCATATGTAGAGGCTTTTCTTATCAGTACCATGTCTAGGGTCAATTTAAACAGGGATTCCATCTGGAGAACATGTTGTATCCAACACATGTAGGGTTGCAATTTGCAAATAGTATAGAAGAAAGAGAGTGAATGTTACTGATAAGGGTTGCTTCTCACATGGGTATTTGACAAGTGTATAGGTAGATAGTGCAGAAAAATCTGGAAAGCATCAAGCCAATTCATTGAAGCAGCTGGGAGAAGAAGGAACATATAAAATGATTCCATAATCTGAAACTTACTAGATTAACTCAGAGCAAACCTGTAAGAAATGGTTCACAGCCCTTTTAACAACTCCAGGTTCATGAGGTGGTAACTGAAAGTTTAAAAAAAAAGAAAAAAGAAGAAGAAGAAATTACAACTAAATACTTAGAAGCATATAAGTGTCTGCCGCTCACTAGTTAAAGCAAATATCAAAAACACACATGAAAGACTGATAACAGAAGAATGTAGCATAATTTGAGTGAAAATATTGACAAGTTAGTTTCTAGAATACCACTTCACCAGGCTTTCTTTTGCTTATGCGCTCCACATCCACATGGCAAACATTTGATAGAGCATGAACTCCAGCATCCTGAATAAAACAAATATCCACCCTCGATTGACTGACCCGAATGATTGCAACCCCCAACTATAAAAAAATGTCAGCTTAGGTACCGACCTTGAGTCTAAGATATGCGCTTATATGCCAATATCCATACAGTTATAGCAGATTTCACATTAATGTTAATGAAAAAAAGGAAATTGGAATTTACGTTGGATTATCCTACAATATATAGTGGTGGATCCATACAAAACTCGGATAAAACAATCACGATACTTCTCACCATTTTTATTTCACTTATTCTTAAATAGTAAATAAATTTTATTAATTTACCTAAAGTTGACCTTCATCCAACAAAGGAAACCAAACATCACAAAATTGAGAGGTGTAAGAACCACCCCCTTCATCCATTTGATCAGCTGTCTCCTCTACACTCCAATGGGTGTGTTTAAGAACATACCGATGTTCATGAGCTGATTACCTAAGTTCCTTGTTCCAATCAACTGACCTCCTAAGAATTGCATTATTCATTGTTGAAATCAACAGAATACCACAAGCTGAATCACCTTCCATGAAATGTTGCATGAGTAGAACATAGTGGATTCAGCAAAAAATTCAAGTAACATAAATAACTGATTATGCTATGTAAAGATGGCACAAACAAAACATTACATAAAAATGACAAGAGTCATTGAGGAATGCCATAGCTTCTAAGTGGAATTGAACTTACTGTTCGACTTGAGCAGGAGATTGAAACAGGTTGTCCAACAAATTTATGAAAAGCCTCCTGCAAAAAAAGCATATAGGATTCAAACAAGGCATTTTCTTCACCATCCTAAATAGCTGAAAACAGTCAGTTCAGAAAATGCTTTCACACGAACTTCTTCTTCAGAAAAAAAGAATTCTTCAACATCAGAGATTATCGACAATCACAAGCAACGATTAAAGATGAAGAGATAGAAAGAGAGATTAGAGCCTTTACCTGGAGAGCGCCGACTACAGTTCTGCAATTAAGTTGCTGCTGCGATCCGGAGAATCGAGTGCCGATGTACTCGATGGCGATCAAGTATCTTTGGGTTCTAGGGTTCGGAGTCATGGCATCATCGGATGGATTTTCAGATCTGGAGATCTTGGAGGGTTTTGGAGAGGGAGAAGGAGATTCGAGGGATCGTTTGGGTTCTTGATCGAGATGGATTGATGTTGAGTGTTCGACTTCAGATGATGATGATGATGGAGAATCTTGCATTTTCAGACACCACTCGCCAGTGAGTTTGGACTGGATGGGTTTTGTAGATGGTTTTGTTCCCGCCGCTTCTTTGATGTTGGAGGGAAATGCAAATAGGGTTTTAGAGAATGAGGGAGTGGCTTGTGCAATCGTCAATCGAGGCCGTTGATGTAGTGGACCAGACTGTGGATGGTGGATGCTAGTGGCATGACAGGTCCACACATGACATTTTAATTTCCCCTGCTTATCGGGCAGCTTGGTAAAATCATAATTGAAAAACTACTCTACTCGTCGTAAGCGAGATTCATTCTATTATTTAAATTGTTTGTATTTTAAATAATTTAATAGATAAATATAATTTTTAATAATTAAAATATATTTAAAGTTATTATACATGAGATTTGGAGTCAGTAATTTAAAAATAATGGCCGAAATGTAATTTGAAACTTATATTTGATTGTTTACATTTGATATTTTAACTAATATATTATGTATATGAAATATCTTTTATTTATTTTCCTTACTGTAGTACTTTTATTGCATATGTAAATTTAGTAATTTGAATTAATTATCACGAATGAATGTAAATAAATGTATTTTTATATTTTATAAGTAATGATTTATTTAGATATTTTTAGATTTTTTAGAAAAATATGACTCTCCTGAGTCTTCACATTGACTCAATGCGAGTTAAATTTTTTTTTTTATTTGCATGAGTAGAGTGCGAGTCATAAGTTTTTCAACCCTGGTAAAATTACTTTACCATTGAAGTGGAGTAAATGATCATTTAAAAATAAAATAAAATAAGTTGTTGCGGTAGGGATGTAAATCGGTCGTGTCCGGTTTGAGTCCATGGTGGACTCAGACCAGAACCATTAATCAAAAGATGGAATCGGAACTATGGGCGAATACACATATAAGGGTCTGGAGGCTAAAGCTCACCTAAAAGGAAAAATGTCTATGAGGTCCCTAAAGCCCAACTAGTCTAGCTCCCCTTAAAAATTTGTCTAGCCCCAATCTATTTCCCCAAACTCGCTCTCCCTCTAAAAAATCCCTAAACCTTTCTTTTGCCCATTTTATTTTATTTTTTAAATTTAATTATATACCATGGCTAAAAGGAGTGGGCCAATGGTTGTCTTGGATTCATTCATTTCAAAAGGAGAGCTTCGTTTTAGAATGATAGAAGAATGAGAATAGAGAACTTTGACATAGTGTTTGCTCTTTATCTCGTATGGTATTATAAAAAACTAGTATGATTTTTTTAATAGCTCTTAAAACTCAAGTAACACGTATTCATTTGGCCGTAACAATAATTCATCATTTAGGTAATCATTTTGAATAAGAAAAGATTATTTTTTTCAATCCTCCTCAAACGAAAATCTTAGGTCCGCCACCAACCAGAACCAATTATATATATGGGACAGGGTCTAGGTCCTATTCTAAATAGGGAATGATATGGGAGAAAAATCTAACTTCTAGGAGAATTTTTGAGAATTGAGCTAATTTGTTGGCCCCGAGTCAGTCAATTGAAACAAAAATGGAAACAAATCTGAATCCATTTAAGTGAGATTGTAGAAAAGAGAATCCAGACCCGTTCATTTATCAATACCTAAATAATGACTCAAGCTCAGTTTTAAACGGATTGGAACAGGCCATAATAAGGAATCAGACCATTTACATCTACATATGGAGAAACAACAAAACTAATTTTCTCAGCATGCGCGAGATTCAAGGGGAGACCACCCCCTTGGTTGATACTTTTGCTCCCACAAACAAGTAATATGTAATCTTCTATTTTAACAAGCGCGGTAGGACCTCATATAAATTGGTAGACTGTACATGCTCTAATAAGAGAAAACTTTCTCTGTACATGCTGCATGAAACTTGACAATCAGCAAAATCTCCAATGAATCTTGGTTCCGTGCCGTCAAGAAAAACGACTTCTAATGCAGATGCCACAACAAGTACCAAATCCTACGGCTAATAAGCAATGATCAAAAGTGGGCCCGCTGTCACAAATGACCAAACTACCCCAAGCCCGTGGATCACATGCCCCGAGATCGAGACCCGTTTCCCTTCTTCCTACCTTCACCTCCCACGCTCAAAAACCAAACTGAAAAAACTCATGCGTCTGAGATCGTAGAGAGAAACCGAGATGGCGTGCTCTTGTAATTTCCTCATCTCAGCGAACCCAGCGCCTCAGACATTCTCTACGTCCCTCACTCCATCTAACAAACCCTTCGATGCTTCCTTCTCTTCTTCTTCTTCTTCTTCTTCTTGTTCACCTTTCCGATTTGGCGAAGCCCTAGGTCGCAGCACCCGGCCTCGTCTGCAAGTTGGGATCTTTTGGAGGAATCCATCAGCAGCCGATCGAATTTCCCCTGTAAGTACAGTAATCTCACTCAACTCCATTCAATCCGCTTCAATCCGTTGGAAATTGAAGTGTTCTTGTTGGATTTCTGTGTGTTTTTTACTTTTACTAGTTAGAGCAGTTGGTTTTTTATGGTTGCCCTTTTTCGAATGTTAGAATTGGGTTTTTTTAGATCTGTTGCTTTGGTCTAGAGGGAATGAGAGAAGAGCGCAAGGAAAGCAGTGAATTTTATTAGTCTTTTATATGTTTGTTTATCAATGAGTTTTGATCACATGAGAAGTGTTCTGTATGATAATCATTTGTGTGTATTAGTCTTTTATATGTTTGTTTATCAATGAGTTTTGATCACATGAGAAGTGTTCTGTATGATAATCATTTGTGTGGCCCACCTGAATGCATGCCAATCGTGGTTCTTTTGTTGTTGTTGTTGTTGTTGTGAATTGAATATGGAATAAATGAACGCCCCAAAAAATCTGCATGATCAGATCATTATAGATGTGGATTTTGAGACCCCAGTGATCAATGGTTAAAATCAGATGAAAAGGTCGGCGCTTTAATGGTAATTAAACAGTTGGATGAGCGTCAAACTGGGGGTATGGTTGATTGATCAGAGGTTGGTTCTGATGTGGTGAGAACGGTTCATATGAAAATTTATTCATCATCATTATCATATCTTCCCTTGGTCTGAAATGAGTATGATATAAGATTTTCTGTCCTGTTTTGAATCTGTACCGTTTGCTTACATGAGTCTACTGTGGATTGATTAGTCAAAAAGATGCCATATTGGAAGATACGGGGCTAGCATCTGTGCTGTGTAGTCTTTTGCTTGGTTGTATACAGAAATGTCAGGACGCTGTTCTGGGAAGATTTTGGGCCATTACCCATCAAAAAATGGGGCCCCTTGGAGTCTTTTTTATGGAACTACGTACCAGTTAGAATGGGGTTCCCATTGATGAAACTGGACTGCTCAATAGCCGCTTTATATGGTATGTTCTCAATGTGAAGTGTCATTGTATTTGTTGCAGATTGTGGCATCCGCAAAATGGGACCCTCTCAAGATTATGATATCAGGGGCTCCTGCATCAGGGAAAGGAACACAATGTGAGTTCATCACCAAGAAAGTAAGTTTTATGCTATTTTTATCTTCATTCAATTGTTTGCAATATATGTCAGCATCTCTCTCTCTCTCTCTCTCACACACACACACACACGTGCACGCGTACCCAGTCACTCACTCAATCACTTACTCATACACACAGTTTTAGTACCCAGCCAAATCCGAGCTTTATCACCTGATACTTGCATACATATTTCATTGATTGAATAGGTCTTTACTTTTTACAAGGTCTCAAGACTGCAAAGTCCAATTTTAGTTAAATAGTCTGCTTTCAACCAGTTAAACAACGTGTGGATGTTGATAGCAGGAGTGGCTCAAGTGTTATGGTACCGAAGAAAAATTATAATACCCGTTAAATTATGACTTATGAGTGTCCTATTGGAGCAACAACAGGTTCAGGGGTTAGACCAAGTGTTTGGCTATTGAGCTGGTTGGTTTTGCTCTTCTTACTTGGGTTTACTTTTGTATTGGGATTTGGGAACCCTTGGTAGTCTTTATAGGATCCAATGGTGGATCGGTTTGAGAAGAAGCTACTACTTGAAAGAGAAGTATTTAACTATTTATCACTTGGTCGGAGGATTACCATGATCAAATCAGCCTTGGTTACCCTGCCAATTCTTTGTTGTCTACATTTTGGTGTCCAGTAAGCATTGTGACTGAGAATATCAACATGATTTTTTTTTTCTGTTGTGGAATGATTTTGAAGAAGATCATAAGTTTCATCTTGTGGTTGAAAGAAGGTCCGTCAGCCTAATCTGAAGGTGGGCTGCAGAGCCATTCAATTAAGTCAGTGATGCTCTTTTGGGTAAGTTATTATGGATGGTTAAATGAAAAGGAGGGTCTTTGGTGCCAGTTAATTATTTCCAAATATAATTTCGCCAATGGTGGTTGGACCGCTTATGCAACAGATGGACATGTCGGGTTTATGTCATCAGTCCTTGCAATATATGAGCAATTCTGGTCCAACATTTTTATTATGAAATTGGGACAGCTGTCATGTGCTGACTTTGGAATGATCTTTTGGCGTGGTGATGTCGTCCTCGATGTGTCTTTCCTCTTTTTAATGCTTTAGTTGTTAATGTGGCAGCTATGGCATCTTACTATGTTGACTCTCTTGGTGGTGTGGTTGTAACTTGTAAGGGCTTTGAGGGATGAGGAAACCTCAATATTGATGGATCTCATGTTGCTGCTTCATTCAGTCATTGTTCTAGAAAATCGGAATGATTATTGCAATTTTGTTCCAACATTTTTATTATGAAATTGGGATAGCTGTCATGTGCTGACTTTGGAATGATCTTTTGGCATGGTGATGTCGTCCTCGACGTGGCTTTTCCCCTTTTTTATATGCTTTAGTTGTTAATGTGGCGGCTATGGCATCTTACTATGTTGACTCTCTTGGTGGTGTGGTTGTAACTTGTAAGGGCTTTGAGGGATGAGGAAACCTCAAACCTCAATATTGATGGATCTCCTGTTGCTTCTTCATTCAATCATTGTTCTAGAAAGTGGGAATGATTATTGATTGTGGTTGTTGATTCAAAGGGGGTATTTTCTGGTTTTTTTTGGAGGTCCATGGTTGTCTCTTGGGTTTCCTCTCAGGGTTTTCTGTATCTGTTTTTTTTTTTTTTTTTGGTGGTCCATGGTTGTCTCTTGGGTTTCCTCTCTGGGTTTTCTATATCTGTGGAACATTGCTCCCTACTAGAGTTTTAGCCTTTGTTTGGATTCCCCCTCTCAACAGGATTCTACGAATGGTCGTATGAAAAGGCGGCTTTAGAATTGTTTCCGAGTGGATGTTTGAATTTCTGTTTCCAAGGGGCGGAGGATGTTAATTGTATGTTGATCCGTTGTTCTTATTCTTCTTTTTTTTTTTTACATCTGCTTGCGGTTAGTTGGGTGATGCTAAGGATGATTTATCCCTGGTGGTGGAGGAAGTATGAAGAGGAATTCGGTTTCATGTGTCTGCCTGGTCTTTGGTTGCTAAGCTCAATGTGGATGGTGAATTGTTGCTTTTCAATGAAACGAGGGCCTATGAGAATTTAGGGCCCGTTTGTTTCATGGAATTGATTTCCTATATATTCTAAGAAATGTATTTCTAATTAAATGTGGACATCCATAAATACCTGTCAACTAATCTCCTCTTTAATGGAAAATGGATTAATAGGAGATGTAAAATGGATTAGGAGTCTAGGAATATGTCTGATTTGGCTCTGATGAAGGTTTGAATGGAACACACTTGGAAGGTGCTCATTGTTAACCACAAGGTTTGTGGGTTCAACTCATGTTACCCAAACTAGGGTGTTGAATGTGGAGTTAGGATGTCATGTCATCGGAGATTTGGAAATTAAGAACGGCAACGAGTTTCAATTTTGCATGTCTATAAAAGAGAGAATGAGTGGGCAGAAGTGTATGTTTGTTGATAATCTCTTTTGACTTTTGAGAGTGATGCTTGGGATAGTTAATATTTATTGTTCGGTGATACTTTTTGTATATACATGTAGTGTATTCCTCTTGTGCTATAGAGTTATTTTCCCTTTATTCTTTGCTATTTTCTTATATTAATGAATCATTTCACAAAAAGAATATATGATAAATTTTCCTGAGAACATTCTGTATTTAACGAGTCTTTGAACTACACTCCCTTTTTTAATGCTTGGACTCATGTTCGACTTTCTTGGAAACTCTTTTCGCATACTTCTCTACATCTTTTACGCTTTCTTTCACTAACTACTCGAAAGAAGAAAAGAAGAATTGTTCTGCGCAACCAGCTGATTATGCCAGCAACCCGGACATTTTACGGCAGAGGGATGTTCACCTTATCCTTTACGTGACAAGTTCACGCCTTACCTCGTGAGTCTACATTGTGATACCTGGACCTAAGGATGTGAGTAAATGAGATTGTATGATTTTGCCAGGTCTTAAATGTCTCCTTTTGTTCTTCGGCTAGCCTCCAAGACCATTACCATCTTTAATGCATCTGACTTTATCAAGGTCTCTAGTTTTCCCACCAGTTATCCTGGCAAGGTTATAGAAAGCCTTCTTCATTGCTTCTAGTATTGAACTGTGGATTTACAATTCACCATATGCTTTATGTAGCTGTATTAACTCTTTTACTAAATAATACCTTCAAAGGCCACATAATCAAAGGAATAGGTCTTCATGTTTTTGGCACTTCTTATTTTGGCTGATAGTCTTTGAAAGTGTAAACCACTAGGTTTCGTTATGTATACAACTTTCTACCGTCTGGATTTTTTTTCTAGCACATCTTCAGTGACCTGTTTATATGACTGGCCATCCCAATTTCAATATTGACCCACCATGACCAAACAATCGACTATGAAAGGCACAATCCATCACATGCAAGGTGCAAAATCAGTAACTATAAATCAAATAAGAGATCATGGATTTTTTTATTTTTTTTTTTAAATGATAGAGATCATGGATAAAACCAACTTTATTTTCTTTATCTAGCTGTTTTGCACTATATGTGGTTTGACACTTCCCAACTATATGTCAGGATCACTGGATCAAATGGTCAAGAGCACTTGACTCTTGATCAGAACATAGTACAATGTGACTGAATAGGCAAAGTGCCAAACTTGATCTGAGACAAGCATTGATGCATCATGCAAAGAATAATAGAAAATCCTGACGTCTCTTTCTCTCTCTCTCTCTAATTTTTTGTTCTTTCTCCTTCTAGTGTTATCTGTTCTTTCCTTCATCTGTTTCTGCTTCTTCTTCCATTGTTTTCCCTTTTCTTTTGGTCTTTTTTACTTCTTTCCCTTCGACCACTTGGCTCCACATGGACACAACCAGCTAAGTATTGGAACTAATAATAATAAGCCGAGGAGGACAAATCATGGGCCAAGCAGCAGAAAGTGGGGATGGCCTACCTCGCCATCCTTTTCCTTTTTCCCTACTTTTTTCCTTTCCATATTCTGGGGTTTCTTACCTTTTTCCAATGAAAAGTCTGCCGCACCCAACCCAAAAAAAAAAAAAAGTACTTCCATCTCACATGTTTTTGGGACTAGGAGAAAACTTCCATTTCCTTAGATTTCTCATTTTATTTGTTTAGGTAATTTAATTGTGATAAAATTTCTATTTATGCTATTTTATAGGCTATAGGGATGGGTTATGCTACGAGTTCATGCTAAGTAAACTAAGAGATCAGTTCACCTCTAAGATGATGTGACGATCGAAACCCTTTGATGATACACCGATCATCTATGAAACACTAAAGCAACTGATGATCTCCCACAGGGTCAGGTTTGGATAGGATCCAATTCAAACCGCATCAGTTTCAGATGTGCCAGGGCTGAACCCTACTAGGTGATAGTCTCGTCGTTTCCTTCTCCACCCCCAAACAACAACCCCACCCCCAGCACCAAAAAAAAAAAAAAAAAGAATGAAAACAAGGTTCGGACTGCATCAGTCATTTGTCATTTCCTTTTTGCCCTTTTTCACATATAAATGCCCAGTTTTACTATATGAAATCTTTTTGTTGGCTGACACCCCATGAAGAAAAGCAGATTGAATCCATTTGTACTAATCTATGCAGTATGGATTGGTGCATATTGCTGCTGGAGATCTACTAAGGGCAGAGGTCTCAGCTGGAAGTGAGAATGGAAAACGAGCCAAAGAGCATATGGAGAAAGGATTATTGGTCTCAGATGAAATAGTTGTGACGGTAGATAGATTCTTCTTTTTCTGACCTTCTTTCACTGATCATTGCTGAATATTACTTTCTTTTATTGGTCTCCATGTTGAATATTTTGATGGCATGCTTTGAAATATTCAGATGGTGAAGGAGCGTCTTTTACAGATGGATGCCCACGAAAATGGTTGGCTTCTGGATGGATACCCTCGTAGCTTATCTCAAGCTACAGCGCTTGAAAACCTTGAGATCAGACCCGATCTTTTTATTTTCCTAGATGTAAGTAATTTATCAATTGAAAAATACCCAGTTCCATGCATTGTGTTCTGTTGCTTCCCATCAACTTGTTGGACCTTTGCTTTCTTGTTTTCACAGGGAATTTTGCTTTTTAAGTCATATAACTAGTTACTGATAAAGAAGTAATGGGATATTTTTTCTGTAGAATTGGACTGTTTTTGCTAGGTGGCTTTTTTTTATATTGGAAATACAAATTATACCTTTTCCAATGAAATTGTCTTACTACTTAACAACATCCAAAGAAAAAATTGTCTATTGCTAAAATCAGTCATCAATATAATGGTAAGGCTGTTGTGCTCTCACTACTTAACTTCCTCCAACATTTAGTCCCTTTGTTTGCATTCTACTTTTGGTAGGTATTAAGGTGAACTGAATATTCCTAAATTATTATTATTTTTTCATTGGCATTGACTATTCCTAAAATCACATTAACACAGTGCCAATGTGGTTGTGCTTGGCCCCTTGGTTCCTGAATTCTCAGTTCATGCTGTGACTGTAGGCATTGTCAAAAATATATTTTTCAGCAAGTTTATGTCTTGTGAAATTACCAGGGTATTTTCTAGAGTTTGCTTTTTTATTTCTTCTCCAGAGTATTCGGAAAGATCTCGCAACAAAGATATTCATGTTAGAAGATATAATTATGATGCAGCCTAGCAAAAGGAAGTGTAGCTAAGGACTACTCTCCAAGCCGAAGCGTAGGGATAGGGATCCATAGGGATCGATGCTGTCTTGGTCTCACACCACAGACACACAACCGAGAGAAAAACTCACCGGAGGAATTTTATTAATCAATCAACTTATGAATAAGAGGGATTACAATTTTATCAAATTTGGCAAATTACAATCCTTAAATATACTCTAAGCTCTAATCAATTCTTGGAAACAATTCTAATTAAAATAAACTCTAAATGAAATAAAATAATACTTTCTAATGAATCTCATAACTAGCCCTAAAACTCAGTTACTACTAGAACATAAGGAAAATCTTGCACGATCTGAAGATTATGGGCTTTTAGTGGGCTTGGTCAACCTATGGATCATGGGTCTGGCCTACATCAAAGAATGAGTACAGATTTGGCGAATTTCTTACAAATGGATGCATTGAAACTTGAAAGTTTTAGAAAATTAAGGAAAATCTTGTAAATATAGCATGAATATCTCTAATACTAGCACTCTGTTTTGAAGCAGTTGATGTCCTTGAGATTATTTTGTTTAATGAGCTCTTGTGAGAATGTCATGGTATTTTCAGATTCTGAAGGAACTTTTGATGACGACTGTAGCGGATAGGATGGGAGATAGATCAGCTAATTCAGAACTTAGAAGGACCCTGTTGCTTTTCTCATGAGCGCTGTCCAGTTGACACTCTTGTCCTTTTTTAAAAAAATTGTATGAGCCAATATTCAACTCAGTATATTGATATGGCTCATCAAGAACCTGATATGATGATGTCCCTATTTAATCAGTGAAGTTCATATTCAGGAATGTTGACAAACCCATGTCTGAATTCTTCAAGTTGATCGATGAAATGCTCATATCAGTGATTAAATTATGGGAAAAGGTATGATGTCCAGATACTGGTGAATAGCTAAAATAACATGTTAGAAGCTTTCTTTTTTTAACCAGTAGTAAAAGAAACTTTCTTAAATGGATAAAATGAGTGATGCAAAAGTAAACGTACAAAAGATAAAATGGTATAGGAACTCTGTACTGATCACGCTACCACAACAATATACGGTAAAAAAAAAAAATACTATTACTATTAGTTGTAGTAGCAATAATAGTAATAATAATATTACTATTATATTCACCAAGAAAAATTATTATTACTACTACTATTATTTTGTTACTATTGACATGTAAATATACTGCATTTCTGCTGCTGCTTTGTATTATTGTGCAAATAAGTTGAGTTGAGAATACCAATTTCTGTAGGTCTTGACGATCCAGTGAAGCTGTTTCCTGTTCACTGTCCTTTAATTTTCTATAATATTTTTATTGAATTGTCAATTAAGATAAAAATTATCCATTGATCTTTGCAAATTTTGGTCCCTGCAGGTTCCTGAAGAGATTCTTGTTGAGAGAGTTGTTGGTAGAAGGCTAGATCCTGTCACTGGAAGGATATACCATCTCAAATATTTTCCTCCTGAGTCTGAAGAAATTGCTGCCAGGCTTACCGAGCGCTTCGATGATACTGAAGAAAAAGTATGCTATGACTTTTAACCCAAAAAATAAAAAATAAAAAGAAAAAAAGAAAAAAATCTTCTGCTGTATGGAGCGGCATGGTCCACTTCGAAATACTTGGGAAACCCCTGAGTTTCTTTACTTTTAGCTTGGTTCTTGTTCATAACTTGATGGCGACCAAACCTGAACTGGCTATGAACTTCTGATGATGACATTTTCTCTTTGAATCATAAAGGTAAAATTACGGCTCAAGACTTACCATGAGAATGTGGAAGCTGTTCTTGCAATATATGAAGACGTCATAATTAAGGTATGTGAAGTATTATTACATTCACTCAGCCATCTTTGAAACTGAAGACTTAAATTTTATTGCAAAACTACTCTGCATCAGGGAACTAGGAAGTTTTTTAGTTGTCTTTTTTTAATTTTGTTTTCCAAGTGCCATAAACTTCTTATGGAAAGCAGAGAAGATATGAGCATAGTTTTTTTTTTTTTTTTTTCCTATTTTCAAATTAGTTTGGAGTCTTTTTATCCCCTTAAAAGTTGTAAACCTCACTCATCACTTACCCAAAGAGAAGTCTACCTGTAAGAAAAGGGATGAAAATTGTTCCCTGAATACCCAAAGGACCTGCACTGAAAAATTGGGTATTTGACCGATATTTGGACCCACTTATTACTCAGGTCTCGGTTTACATCCACTGGTATGTTCTGGATAAGAAGCGGGTTTGATTTTGGGTCCAAATTTTCATATCCAATGATCCAAACACTCAGGCCATGACCATATTAGATATACATATTATATTAATTGTATTATACAAGTATACCCATTTTGAGCTCAGTTATGCTGTGGACCCAATCCAAACCAGATCCATTTTCATCCCTATATATGTAAAAAAAAATCTCATAACCATTGTGTTAATTTTATAATATGAAAATGGAACGCATGATATAAAAAGACCACTGTGATAAGTTTAGGCTAAATGTACCTGAGAGAACCAGTTTCCATTTATATGTAACAAAAATGCCCATGAGTTTCTTAAAGTCCTTACTGATTGCAGGTAAATGGGAACATCCCTAAGGAGGATGTGTTTGCACAGATTGATAGTGCCTTGACCAGGCTTCTGGAGAGCAAGAAAAAGACCCATTCAACATCCATGGCGACTGGTGTCATACATTAGAATCAGTGCCCACAGGAGAAAAATCATCATCTTCAGTCTATTCTCGTGGGTGTAAAATTGGATGTACATTTCAATGGCAATATATTTCGGATATTTATTTTTCCCATTTAATTTGAAAACGAGTTGAATTTTGTATTCACTCCTCATCATTTAATAGAAAAGAATAATATCCCCATTTGATGGCTATGCACATATGACTTCTTGGGTTTAAAATTATGCACCATCTTAAGCCTATGTTGCTGTGGGGCAGGTTTTCTTATCGTCTTTTAACAGGCATTACATGATTACAGAATTTTAAGGAGTATCACTTCACTACTTGTCCATACCCAGATTTTAATGCTCAGATTTGTACCTGGACCCAATGGAGACTTAAATAGCTGTATGTATATTTATTTATTTATGATGAGGAATCCGCTGACTCCTTTCCAGTTGACCATTGGTAAAGTCCCGGATACGCAACACCACCCTGTGCATCGGATGAGGCCCCAAATGGTTCGATGGTATTGCATTATTTTAAATGGGGTTTGGGGGGCATTGGGTAATGGAGGTCCTTGTCCATGAAATTCATGTACCTCAAACCAGACCCAAATTTCATTCAGCTCCATGCAGTGGGACCCAAATTAAAACAGGTACAGATGTTGGCACCCATCCCATGCCCCCAATTTTCTTCCCCTTACTATTTCTCCAGAATTTGGGTCTCGGGAACATTTTTGTCTCAGATGTAGTGGACCATAGAAAACGATTGATTATGATTGTAGATAAACATCAACTTCACCCTTTATTCGATCTTGCAACCCGAGAGACATTTATTAGTGCCTTCAGGAGTGAATCTGTGATGTCGACCATTGATATTTTAGGACTACTTGAAGCACCCTGTATTTTTACTCTCTCAATTATTATCTCTACTATCTCAGTTTAGAATCAAAAGTGAAACTACTTGCCGAATAAAAAAAAAAAGAGAATCTTTTAAGGTCCAGATTTTCCAATGGATAAGCAAAATGCACTCCAAATTAAAACAAAAGAAAAAAGTTATAAAAAAAGAGTCACCTAAAAATAGTCTAGTCCTATAAAGTACAAAAGAAATTTTAATAATAAAAACAATGTTGCCTAAGAAAAATAATTCTAATTTTCTCATATGTTGTGTAATGTGATTAGCTCGTGGGATGCTACTAATCTCATATTTTTCTCACTTTGAGTTCAAGGGCTTTCTTTTTGGTATTTCTATTTAAATTGCTCCTCCAAAACGTATTCCTTCGCATGAGGTCCATACATGACGGCCAAGTCGTGGGCTCAGGATTTTCAGTTGAGGGGGGTTACCAATGGTCAAGATTTCATCACATATCCACATCGTCCAATTGCATATGTAAATGGTTGGAAACTAATGACCCTAATATTAATTAAAGTTACATGAAACGCTAATTAAAAACTAGAGTTCACACAAATATCAATTGCACCATGAGTCTACTTAAAAAAACAAAAAAGAAAAAGAAAGCTCTTAAAGTAAGAAATAATATAATACCGTACACAATATACTATAAAGTAAAAAATCAATACCAACAACAACAAAGTTCGAATATAAAACACCTTAGACAATATACTAAAAACACCTTAGACAATATACTATAAGGTAAAAATTCAATACGATCAAAGACAAAGTTCAAATATAAAAGTAAAAGAGGTTCACAACTTTGCATGAGTAGTTTTAAGAGTGACAAGACTTTCAATATGAGTGCAAGGAAATTTTAAAACCTGCGCCCAGCTCCAAGTGTGTTCTAAATGTGCCCTCACTTCTAACAACTTCTGTTGCTTGAGATCATAGGAGAACAATCGTCGAGGATTGTTAGGATTGTAATAGCTGACAAAAATTAGCACTTCACCCTTTTCCAAACTAGCAGCAAATGCATGGGCACCCCACGGTAAACATTTGAATCGACTGCCTGAGATGTTGATGCAATACTTTTTCTGCCAAGTCTCTCCATAATAGTCCTCCAATACCCATACATCTATTTCTCTTCTAGAGACATAATGGAGCAAAGACAATGATCCTCCTAATTCGACAAGGCTGTTGTTATCATCATCAATGCGGCTATCTGGAGGATCTCTTGTTATTCTAAACTCCTCATTGCTCACTTTCATTGATAGTATATGGCATTTGAAGCATTCATTTGATTTCGGCATCTTTTTTGTATTGCAATCTGGTCATCCAATGTAAAGTTCCAGCATCATCAGTTGAGATAGGAGGACGACCATTCTTTATATTAGTACAAGGCACCTTGATAACTCTCCATGAATCTGAACCTACTGTATGAATTGCGCATCTGAAGAGCATTTCATTGTCCACAAAACTGACTGCTACTTTGTATTTCTTGGTAGAACGATCATAAGCAAACCCAAAATCTGTTGTCCATTTATGTGTAAGAAGTGGATCAAGTTTAGGAAGTTCCAACCGCTGCTTAGTGAGGAGATTGGAAACAGCAAGAACATAGTCATGAGATAGAGTGAGAATTAGCCCATTGCATGAGGCTTTGATCGTCGCGCAAGCATCCTGGTCTTGCTTATCAACTTTGCTAGCTTTGTTTAATGACTTACGATTAAAGTTTAGTGATATTGTATTGATGAATTCCTTTTCTAGTCGGTCATTGGCTTGGAAGATCAATCTTGATGATTTGGAATAAGCGAGGTGACAATCAATGAAACAAGGGTCATGGATTATATTCCACCAGGATTTGCAAACATGCCTTACCGTTTTGTAAAGATAGTCAGCTGGTTTCCGAATGAAAATATTGATGAGAACATCTTTTGGAAGAGATTCTATATTTCCATTTTTATTCAATCTCCTCCTCTTTGCACTTTTCTTAGTTTCTGGTGGTAGATATTCTGTATCATCTGCATCAGACTGCGCGTGGTCTTTCATTCCCATCTTAAATTTAGATAGCTATCTTTGGGAGCTCAGCCAAGACAACTAAATTGCTTTGTATCTCTAAGAGATTCACAAAAGGATATGCTTGTGTCCGAGAAGAGTAGAATTAATTCCTGCACAAAGTAAGATGAACTCTATAGCTAGTAACAAATTACTTGAAACAAATTAGAGCACAAAAAAATTACACACACACACACACACAATTACAATGACAAAAGAAAAAAAAAAAAAGAAGAAAACCCTGTTGAAAAAACTTCATTTTCCCACCAAAAGAATTGGAAAACACTCTTAAATTATAATAGAATTTAGTTTTTTTATCGTCCTCCCCCGTAAAAGAAACTAAATATTTTTATAACTAGATTCTTATCCCTGAATTAAAATGTTTTAGAAGTAAATTTATTATTATAATTTCTAGATTTATGAATTATTGTATTAAAAAAAATTTATATAATTACAAATGGTTTTTGTTATTATTACAAGGAAAGATAGTTTTATCTAGGTGTATGCAAAACATAAAGCTACTTGATTTCTGCAGAGAAGACATTTAATTAGTTCCAATTCTCAAATATATATAAGTCCTTACATTTATGAGAAATCTTAATACAATCTCTTTTGATAATCTTCGAAGAACAACATTTATGACAATGATTTTGATCTGTTATGTTTAAGAAAGTCAATAGCGAAGCCTATGTTAAGCAAAAGTGTTTCTGAAAAAATATTTATCATAGTCCCTTAATTCAAATTAAGGGGCAAACATTCCCATAATTTAGCAAAAATTGAAAATAAAATAAAATCGATGCTCATCACAATTCTCAAAAGTTAAAACAAAAGAAAAAAAAAAAGAAAGAAAGAAAGAAAAAGAAGAGGATCATTCAATGTGAAATCTAAGAAAATTCTCAATACTAATGTAAAAGCCAGTAGAAAAGAAATACGCGTAATACAAAATCAAGTGACTTTTACATGTGTTAGCTATGATCAATAACGTATCAGTGAAGATCAATTCTTTCAGGTCTTGATTCATCAGCAGCCGTCCACAAGTGTAAGCTGCATTCACTAACTTATTAGAGACTGACCATGCATCCCCACTTTTGAAATCAAGCCCAAATGTGGTAAATGAAACGCTACTTTTCTACTAACTTGAGACACCTTGTTGTAACTTGTAATCACACTTAGGGGGTGTTTGGAACTCTAAAACTAAGATCCTATTTTGTGATTCGGAGACTATTTACATATTAGAGGGTTTGGTAAGCCTCTAATTGCATATTCTATAATTTTAGAGCTTTTGCCTCTAAAAAAAATAAGCTAAGAGACTGCTGCTGTTTTTTAGCTAAAGTGAATGAAGGTGGACAATGCAAGTTTTATAAGTGTTTTGAATGAAAATGACCTTATAAGATTTTTTTCAAAATGGCACAAATAGTGATTTATAGAAGGTACGCCAAAATTACCTCAATTCCTAAAGACGGGACCCAATTACCTTGCGAAATAAGAACTTGTTTTTATAATTTTACCAAACTCTTATTGCAAATTAGAATTTAAGGATTGGAGCTTTTATTTTAGAACTTAACTTAGTTAGATTTAGATTTTCCAAACTTTTATACCACTTTATTTACTAATTCATGATAGAAAGTCATACAAAAAAACGGAAAATTTACTGTATTTATGAAGCTACGTCGTCTGTATATTCCTTGAAAATAGGAAGTTAGAAGGGGAACTTAATAGGTAAGACGATATAATTTTAATCTCCAGTTATCTTGATGCCTTACATGAGTGAAGTGTCCTACTTTTCTTTCCTAACGTTGTATTGTCTATGATTTTAATTAATGCATGTGGGATCCAATTTAGTTGATTGTCACCGTCTAGATATTAATCATATGCTCAATTTTCAGGTCGAGTCAAAGACCTGTCAAAGTAAAATTTGAGAATTACCACTAAAGGCAAAAGAAAAAAAAAATACCATTAAAAAATATAGACCCTAAATTTAAAGAGTGGAACTCCACATTGTGGCCCATATATTGAAATCCAAATCACTCAAACCAACTCTCTTTGGTCGTATCGGGTGTCCTCATATTTTACATTAATCAAACTTGGTCACATTGCTGTAGTGATTATTTGATGAAAATTGTAAAAATAAATATGCATAAGATTGTATCACCTTTTTTTAATAGAAAACAGCCAATCAACTGTGGAATAAACTTGTATTGACAAGAAATTTTAAGAAAAGCCCATATACCAAACGTTGGACGGGGGCGGGCGGGGGGTGTTTATTTTGAATGTTTCAAATTTTAATAGGCGGGCGGAGTACTACTCTTTTAACTTAGGAGATATCTAGGTTAAGTGAGACACTAGTCACCTGGAGTCGTCCAACAGTGACAGATATCAAGGTGTCAAAACCATGATGAATACCTCCAACTTAAGAAGAAGGGATTTTTACCAAATAATTCATAGTAGCAATCATCTGTAAACAATATCAATTACTATCAGGTTGAGACACACGAGGCACATCAATATGTAATAAAAAAAGAATATCAGCATCATCAGTGTTTCACTTACTGGTTGTTTTAACCTCTCTCTTGATGGTCCAAGCTCATGAGAAAACTCAAGAAGTTCTTTTGCTATAAGAGAATTTCAATCCCAACACCAACTTCTCTTCTGTTCCCCTCCTATTCTGTTTCTTGCTGTGCAGGGGATTAATAACTCACTGACTACTAACACGTACGCCCTCTTATATTTCACTCTGTTTGGTAGTTTGCTTTCTGATCTAATCAAGTTTCCGTTTCTTAATTGAAGTGACCCATTACTTTCTATCTTTTTACCTTCTAATTCTATCTTTTAACCTTCTTTCATTAGGAAACTAACTGATAAGATCATCTAATCTTGATAGGAAAGAACAAGAATGAAAATAAAGAAAGGAGATGGGAGACGCATCTAAAAGTGACTGACTATTAACTCTCTTTCATCAGATGGATAAGAGCCACTTGTCCCAATTTAGTCTACCACCAACTCTGCCAATCATATTTGCAATCAGTGGCGGCTCTATCCGTAAATCGAATAAATTTGTTTTACCCTTTATCAACACCCGTTGTCTACTTTCGATAATTCGACAAATATAATATAAAATTATCAAATAATCTATTTCCGATAATCCGACAAAGAAAAATATTGAGTTCAAAAAAATTTTTTGAAAATTTAATATATTGTTACTAATAGTTTTTAATCCAAAAAAAAAAAATTCAAATACATGAACTCCTACAACTTCTCTCAATAGGTTTTTATGTGTTAAAATCGTTGCATAATAGATTCATTATCAATTCTAGCAAACACATACTTTTCAATATATGTGACCAAACAATCATTTATTTATTGATCTCCCATTCGGTTATGCAATCTGTTTTTTTACGTACTTCATTATTGAAAAAGCTCTTTCTACCGTCGCAGTCGTTATTGGTAAAATCAAAGCCAATTTTAAAAGTGAATAAACCAATTTGTATATGATATCCTTGTTTGCCTTCACTAATTTTCTAGCAATGTCATAAATTCATTTAAGTTCTAAAAACTCGTTGCTAGAGCGCATATTAGCAATGTGAGCCCATTATTATTATTATTATTTTTGGTAGACAGTTGACCTATTAACTTAGGTGGTTGGTATTTTATGATGACTTTTGTTTACCACTACACCAACAAGGAAAATGTGTAAAGTTAGCTAATATGGGATAAAACTCTTAAATTGAATGGGGTCAAAAGCTTTTCATAAGTTTAATTCATGACATAAGATTTTTTATTTTTAAATATCTTTTCAAATCTCAGCGGGGTCAATTGTCCCTGCTGTGATTAATGTGGCGCCGCCTTTTTTTGCAATAGTGTTTGGTAGATTACAGCATGTTAAAAATCGTATTAGCAATCATCAATTAACACATATCAATATCATGATCAGGGTAACACTTACTGGCTTTGACATCTATTGGTGGTGAAAACCCATAAGAAAAAAAACTCCTTTTTCTGTGTTAACTTCCTCTGTCTTTTACCAAAACTAAACTACTCTTTAGCTAATTATTAGGAATCTGTTTTTCCTGCAATCTCTCACCTTTAAGTAAGAAATCTCACCGAATCTAAAAGCCCACTACAAATCCTCAAGCACAACCACCAACAATAGGAAAGAAAACTCTTTCATAACTTTAATCAGGTAATGGTAGTATAAGCATCTTCTTCTAAAACATAAAACACAATGCTTAGTAGTAGTACTTGCAGCTTCTCCTACTATATCATAAAAAAAACATATATAATGCAATGTATTCATCCCATCACATCTATCAACAGCTCCTTATTAAAAAAAAAAAAAAAAAACCCTTAGCAGAAACCCTCATGCTTAGTACTTGTCTTCAAGCTGCGGAGCTCATCCAGGATCTTCTCATTCTTCAGAAGAAGATGTCCCAGTAGGTCTCTCATCCGGTCTTGGTTCTCTTGCATTTGTTTCAGGTAATTCATGAGTACCTCCTGCCTATAAGGCCTGGACTCCTCAGTGGACTCGTATTCTGACTCTGATTCATCAGTGGTTTCATATTCTGATGATTCTGATTCTGATTCTGATTCATCAGTGGTTTCATATTCTGATGATTCTGATTCTGATTCTGATTCATCAGTGGACTCGGACTCTGATGATTCTGATTCATCAGTGGTTTCATATTCTGATGATTCTGATTTTGATTCTGATTCTGATTCATCAGTGGACTCGGACTCTGATGATTCTGATTCATCAGTGGTTTCATAATCTGATGATTCTGATTCATCAGTGGTTTCTTATTCTGAGGATTCTGATTCATCAGTGTATTCAGAGTCTGATTCATCAGTGGACTCAGCTGTGGACTCGAATTCTGATGATTCTGACTCTGATTCATCATCAGTGGATTCATGCATTCTTTCCTCCTTTAACTTCTTAAATTGCCTCATCATCTTTAGTTTCTTAAATTGCCTCATCACTCTAGACACCACCCTCCAAATAATTATCTGAATGCTCAATATAATCTCAGCTGTGGACTTGAATTCTGATGATTCTGACTCTGATTCATCAATGGATCTATGCATTCTTTTCTCCTTTAACTTCTTAAATTGACTCATCACTCTAGACACCACCCTCTAAAGAATTTTCTGAATGCTCAATATAATCTCTAATGGCCTTTTATAGAGTTACAACTGCAAAAAATAAAAACAAAGGAAATCTTAATGCTAAAGAAACTCTAAATACATTAGTCCTAATCTAGGTAGGATATAGCAAATAAAGAAACTCTAAATATTACTGCTCCTTCCCATGACTTTCTTCACAATTTGGGAATTTCTAATCCTGGTCCCTTTCAACGATTTTATACCCCATTTCAAGAAAATTAAAATCCTCAGTCCATCCGAATCCCATCCAAACAGCCTGTTTTTTTTAAAAAAGGAACAATAAGGTATCTGCAAATTTTGGATTAGTTATGTGTAAACTTCCGATTAGTTTAATGGGAAATATTCAAGTGAGCACTTAATGGGAAATATTTAAATGAGAACTTTTTTGCGGGACCCAACTAACAATCCATCCAAACCTAGCGACCAATAAGAAACCCCATGATAGTAATTAATCCTAAGGATTGACACACATCCGAATGAACTGAACTGTTGGATCGAGTGTTGCATTTTATTTTTTTTAATATGAAGCCATTAAACTTGTGGGCCACGGATGAAGGGGTTAGGGGCATGGGTATGAGCTTAAACATTATACTTGGGGTGGTCTCACATAGATCTTTCCATCCCCCTGGTCCCCTTCCCAAATGGGGCCCACAATTAGGCCTCACAAAAAAGTTCTCACATAATATTTGGGGACATTTCCCCACCTGAATATAGTTTAATTCCATATGTGCAAACCTAAATTACATAATGCAATTTTTTTTTCAAGAGATCACATAATTTAACTGTGGGCATAATCAATACCGAAATAAAATCCCCAATTAAAATCCTCAATTCATTTATCTCCTACGTTTTTAATGTTTAGCATTGTGGGTCCTTTCCTATTGCTCTTTTTGTGCAATGTCAATTTTTTGTGGGCCCATCTAAGTAAATTAAAAGTTTTCAAATTCCAAATTTGGCCTGTAAGTAATCCAAGAGAGAGTCTCGAATGAATGATCCAAGACCCTTTTAAGCACTCTTTTTACTTGGGCTATGGGAATTCCTCTTTAGAATGCAAGTGATCATGGTCTGTCTGTAATAGGTGCCCTATAAATTTAAAACTTAAAATTCAGAATTTCCTAACAAGAGTCTGGATGATGATCGACATGAGCACCAATTATTGGATGATTTAGTGGGCTCTTTCATTTGTGCTAATCAACTGCATGAGCAATATCTGACTTTCAAGTGCCTTGGTTGTTTTCAATTCAAAATCCCATTTGGGATTTTGATCCTTACTTCTTTGTATCGTGATGATCCACTGCTCCACAGACACCAGGGTTACATGCCACTTTCTATATCATAGGTATGTGTGTCATGATCCGGACCTTCCATCTCGTGGGCTCCACATTTGATAGTGAATTTCCATGTAACCCATGCTATTGATTCAGCCTAAATTCGATCATTCCATCAGAATTTCTATAAACCTAACCATACAGAGAAGTATCCAACTAAACAAACGAAAAATAATAACATGGAAGATGGGTTCTCGTGGGAAAGAAAAAGGGTGGTTGTACAATAAGCGCTTGCTTGTTTGCATACAATATATATGAATTCATGTTAGAAGACATTAAAAACGAAGACCAAAGGTGGACATACAAAAATGACGCTCAAATAACCTCCACTTTGATGGGAATTAAGTCAAGCAAAGATGTAAAATATAGTACTCAGACATCACCCTAGTAATTCAAATCCTAGGAAAGTCGATGTCCCATCTACATCTCTACCAGATTAATATCATTCACACCTTTTCTCTTTAATGATCCTTCAATGTAGCTCATTTGATTCTGACTTCCTATGTAATATAATGCAAACAAATAGGCCCCGAGTGGGAAAGTAAAGTTTCAGCCACCAAAAGATTTTACTTTCCTTGTGTGTCCAGAGTCCAGATGAAGCAGAAAGTTGTTTAATAGACTGAAAATAAAGCAACTCCTTCAGCCATATTTGCATGCATGGAAGCTGGGGGCTGTTTGGTTGGAGATTTAGCAATGGTCGAGCAGATTCCTCACTTGCCGCACAGGTTAATTGCTCCAGAATGAACATCAAATAGGCAGCTCCCTCTAAATTGAAGCCTACATCATTTCTTCTGTAGAGAGGAGGATTGAATAAAAGTATCGGGGGACCTGATGAACTCTCTTCAAGATCGAAGTGATTTTGAAGGAAGACAATCAACTGATGGGAAATGAGATTTGAAGTGCTTTCTGAACCTTTGGACCAGTAGGCTAGAAGTGTACTTTAGGATTCACCCTCTTCTTCTAGGAACATTTTCTCCTATGACCGATGATCTGACATTAGGCTTGATTTACACTCATTCAACCTTCACTCACCATTGGATTGAATCTAGAAAAAAAAATTATGGTTAATATGGCGCGGCAAGTTTTTTGGCTTCCCTTTGTCCATAATGAGACTCTTCCATCTGCTCCCATTAATAGATATGCATTTGAGCATACGCAGTCTGCTTGTAGGAGAACATTCTCTTATACTCCCTTCTTCTGTATAGATGGATGAGTCTGGATATTCTCTATTTTTTGTTTTTCATCACCTGTCTGGTTTTCTGTTGAATAAAATTACTCCTCGCCAAAAAAAGCCCACAATCTTAGGACTTTAAATCCGTTGTGGATATATATATTTATCAGTGTCACCAATAATCCCTGCATGAACATAACCCACCTTCAAACCTATGAAATCGGTTCAAATCCCTAACAATAATCTCCCTTCCATATATTTTGGATACCATCTTGAAGGCAGTATGGCAATCCCCACATACTCTCAAGTTCTTTGTGATCCTTATAGGGACACAAGACCCTATCTTCAAAAGCCCAAAGGCCAGGGCTATTCTCTCACTATGTATTGCAAGCCTATCATCTTTTAACCCCTCATCTACCTCATGCAACACATAACTTGTGTCAGGTGTATACCCTTCATTTTTCAACCTCTCCCCAATCTCCTCCATTTTCTTGTGTATCTCCTCCCACTCTGGGTGTCTAAAATCTCCTGCAATAAAGGAATGGAGCACACCAGCTTCCTCAATCATACTATGGCCAGCTTCCTTCTTCATCTTCCTCTCATTCATCACCTCCCTGAGCTTCTGAGCATCATCCCATCTTCCCTCTGCTGCATATATGTTTGCCAAGAGAACATAGTAACTAGGCTCGTCTGGCTTTAGCTCGAATATCTTCTTTGCAACTAACTCCCCAAGAACGACGTCCTTATGTATTCTACAGGCCCCAAGAAGAGCGCCCCACACAACATCATCAGGGGCAATTGGCATTCTTTCTATGAACCGGTAAGCTTCTTTTAGACGTCCAGCACGTCCTAAAAGATCAACTACACACGCATAGTGCTTTGTTTCAGGGACAATGTTGTAGCTTCTTCTCATCAAGTGGAAGCAATTCAGTCCTTCAGCCATCATACCTGCATGGCTGCATGCAGAGATGATGGATACGAATGTGCTCTTGTTGGGCTTGATCCCCTCTTGTTGCATGCGAGAGAACATCACCAATGCATCCTCGCCACGCCCTTGCAAACCATATGCACTTATAATTGCATTCCAAGAGACCACATTTCTCTCAGGCATCACATCAAATGCCCATTGTGCCTCTTCTATACAACCACATTTTGCATACATATCCACAAGAGCAGTACTGACAATCAGATCAAGTTCAAAACCGCTCTTCACACGAAACCCGTGAATCTTTCTCCCTTGTTTGAGATCTACCAGATCAGCACAAGCCGAAAGAACACTAGCCACAGTGATTGCAGTTGGGTTAACTCCCAAAATTCGCATATGATGGAAAAGATTCAAAGCCTCAGTGTGACTCCCTTTCTGTGCATAAACTGAAATAATTGCACTCCAAGAAACATCATTTTTCTTAGGCATCTCATCGAAAAGTTGCCTGGCATATCCCAATTCACCGCATTTGCCATACATGGCAATCAAACTATTCAAGATCGGTTCATTCAACTCCATTCCCTTCCTAACAACCCATTCATGTATGAACTTTCCTTCCTGCAGATCCTCCAGCCGAGCAACAGCAGGCAGGACCGAAACAACCGTCGATGAATTTGGCTCAAAACCTGATTCCAGCATCTCTCTAAACGCCTCCACTGCATCGGAATCAAACCCATTAAACGCATACCCCGCAATCATCGCATTCCATGAAACCACATTCTTCACAGGAATATCATCGAACATCTGGCGTGCAACATCGACCTCACCCAATTTGGAGTACAAATCGACAAGGGCAGTCGCGATATAGATATCAGAAGCCACCCCAGATCGGATGGCCCGGCCATGGGCCTCCTGGGCTTCGTCTATTGCAGATAGAGCAGAGCAGGCCTTGAGGACGAAAGGGTATGTGAATTTGTCTGGTGGGGTGTTCGAATGGAGCATTTGGGAGTAGAATTCAAGGGCTTTTTGGGGGAAGCCATGAGTGGAGAAGCCTCTGATCATCATGTTCCAAGTGAAGGTTTGTTTGATTGGGGTTCTTTGGAAGGTGAGCTGAGCAGAGTCCATGTGGTTATAGAGGGAATAAAGGGTAATGAGCTTGTTTGTGATTTGGGGGGTTTGTGGGGATTGGGATTTGAGGATCTGGGCATGGATTTGTTGGAGGGATCTGAGGTCTGGGGCTGTTTGGAGGAGGTCCAAGGGAGAGGGGTTTAGGGTTTTAGAGTCTTGTGGGAGAGAGAGTTGGAGAATAGGTGCAGTTGATACTGCCATTGTGACCTTCTCAATGACTTAGGAGCCGTTAGATTGTGTGTGTTATATGCTTAGACCCAAAAATGTCTCAAACAATAGGGAAAAGTATCAGACTAAATCAACAATCGGCCAGTATCACGGCGTAGGAATTGGATGTTGCGGTTTGTAACTCACACTCTAGCAACAGGCTACTTGCCCAAACAAAAATCTAATTTACTCGGTGCATAATAATTGGTTCTCGAAGCAGCCGAACACCCTCCGACTCCTAAGTTATGGTCCTAGCCAAATGCACTAGCCCTCGGTATTATCTTAACCTAGTTTCGTGGGCCTACGAAAGTGTTATCACACCTCAATGTTGGGCTTTTAAAGGGAAAAGGACCTTATTTTACAAGCTTTTTGAGAGCCAAGTTGAGTCAAATATCATCTTAGAAGAGCACAATTAACAGCCCTTTTATTGGAGGGGTGATTCGAACAACTATCTTGTCATTTTACCACATGGGAACCATTCCAGGTGCTTCCTTCACTTACCATGGTGATTTAGCAATTTTGCAGTTGGTCCATCATATTGCCATCGATTCAATGCATGAAATCCACTATTTATTTGGAAGTTTGCAGCCCACCAGATTTTGATGTTCATTTGAGTCCTATCCTATTAGTCATTTTAATCTTATGCCACATTGAGTCATTCTGCCCGATCAGTCTATGTTGGACGAAGGTGTACTCTAATTCAATGGTGAATTTATAGGTGATTTTCAACCTCTTCCCCTGCAAGTTGACAACCAATAGTTTTCAGGGATATTGACCGTACGACTGTTTGTATATCTGATAATTGCCCCACAACGGTTGAAGTTTATATAATTCCTGCATAATTGTTCATATAATATTCGTATGATATCGTACTGCCTTAAGATATCGCATAAAGTAATGTGTGCGATATCGCATGATCCTAGAATATCACATAATATAATGCGTGCGATATGGCACGACCTTAAAATATCGAAAGAGGAAACTATTTAAACTTTGACCTCTTATGGGCAAATCTCAAGTCTAAGGGCAGCTCGACAATATCTCTAGTTTTTATCACACTTAAAAAGTGAGCCCGTGAATGTGGATTTTAACCTGATCATATGTGGATTCTATAATAATGTATAAAATTATGTAATAAAACTGAAATATTAGTAATCAAGCCATCTCATAAATCATACCTAACTTATTTACATCGCTAGCATTCCCCCGGGCAACATTCCATTTTGTCATTACATTTAGGTGGCAAGTAGTGGGCTTTTGCCCCTTTAAATTATTCCCAATTTAGTTCACTTAAGACATTAAATCATTTAACATAGGTTTTTCTTTAGGCACAAATCATTTCATCCGGTTAGTTTTTAACATGAAGAAAGGGCCATCTAATGGATAGATTGAATGCTATATTCTAAATCAAATCAAGTCACTTACTTATATCATAGTAAGTAGCGGCATTTCTCACCTGGCTGTCCAAGATTCAAACCCTGGATACGAAAAAAAAACTATACCATGATAATGATGAGAAAGCTTCTCTGCACATTATCTTAAGGAAATCATCATAAAATAATTAATTTGTGGTGAGCCCACCTTGTCAAAGTGATGGAATCATGGTGATACCCACCCAAATGATTGAAACATAGTGATTTCCATTACTAAATCATGGGCTTCACCATGATTCTCTTATTTTGGTGGGACTGGGCTACAACTATTCTCCATTTAAATGGATGAATCTTGGGGGTGTATCCTCAACGTGAACCAATTCTTTCGAGCCATCGTAATTCCATCATTGTAATGTGTGAGATCCACCAATTTGTTTCACTTTAGCTGGTGATTCCAACCATTGCCTGAATTTAAGTAAAGGCGCAAACTTCTACTAGGACCCAAATCAAAGCTCATATACATTGCAATGCCAACCGTCTAAATGAGAGATCTTCCTATATTCAGAGTTACTCTCACCATACTATGAGAGTAAGGGTGGAGGCCCTCACATCCATATCTAATTCCAACAATCTAAATATTAAGGCCCCCACCCCTTACTCTCTTGATACCGTGAGAATAACTTTCACAAGAGAGTCTCCCTTATTTAATATATATTTGTTAGGAAAATGGGTATTAACTCTTTGGCATGAAATCCACGCACCTAAATCCAGATCTGGTTTCTCTTTTCTTTCAACTCAAATTTAGAGGCGGCAAAATCTTATCTGACCCACTAACCCGACCCAAACCAGCCCCCATTTGCACCCCGTAACCTGACCCACATATATACAGGCCCGTTCTAACCCGCATTTAAATGGGTTGGGTTGAGGTTAACCACCATAACCCTTCTAGTCTACTTAAATGTGTTGGATAAGGGTCCATCCGCATGTCTAAGCCCCTATTTGGCATGTCTATTTTTTGCCTCTAAACATCTATTTCTCTAAAGCGGACAGAGGTTTTGAAAAATAGAAGTGTTTGGTAGTGTTTTATAACCTCTGCATATTTTAGAACAAAAGAGGTAAGGCCTCTAAAATGAAAATGCTACAAAAATGGGCACATAGAAATAAGAGGTAATGCCTCTTGAAAAAGCAGAGGCGGAAGCCACTTTTTAGGACAAAAATGACCCTGACGGAATTTTATTTCCAACGAATGTCCCCTCGCATAAATCCCTCGTTCAGTCGTTCTCGTTCTTCTGCAACACAAAACCCGAATAGTCCATTTTATATAAAATCAGTCAATCTTGTGTTTGCCCTTTTGTTTAACCCGCATCTAACACAAATATAGCTTAAAAGATGGATTAGGTTTGAGCCAAGATTTTACGGGTTTAAATGCAGGTTGGGTCAGGTCAATCTCATCTCATCTGATGAGGTGAAGTTACTAAAATAGGTCAGATACAAGCTGAACTTCAACAAGTAAACATCACTTGTCAACCCAACCCATTTGCCAACCCTAAGATCAATGTCTTATATCCAACTCAGTTACAAATCAAAATTGGTCCAAGTTTTTTGTATTTTTTGCAGCTCCATTCATGTGGACCCGACTCAGAGCCATCATGATTTCTTCATTTTGGGTCCTTCCCCAAATTTAGGTTCAAGAGGATTATTTTCCCTTTAACCTGGTCTATTATTATGTCTCTGACTCAAACCAAACTGTTTGTCAGGATCATTTTGGCCAATTAAACATGAAGGAAGCCTAGCATGATCATTGTTAGAGCCGCAGAATCACCAAATATTTTATCACAACCAGGCACGCTTGGTTTGCTAAGTGTACCGTGAATCTCCTCTACAAAAAATGACAAGTAAGAAAGAATGTGAAAATTTACATGCCAACACATTCATGATTGAGTGGTGTTAACACCTTAGTTTCATAAGATGTCTAGCCCAGAATCATTCTCTGGATCCTCGAGTTTAAGTAACACTCATAAACCAATAGCCCAATGTAGCCCAAAAAAAAAAAAGAATATGAAACTTTACGCAATGTAAGGTAGAGCCAAAAAAAAAAGGATTTTGGGTTGAAGGAAATAAATGATAAAAAGGATCCAATCACCTAGAAAAGTCCCAAGTATATCAAAAGAAAAAGAATCAACTTCATATTTTGGCGCGAGTACCTCCAGGAGAGACTAAGGCTGTTGAAGTGAAGGCAAGGAAGACACAAGCATGAGGTAGGCGTCTCCACTCTTGTAGCTTTATGGTTCTTGAGATCATAGGTAAGTAAATGATTTTCATGGTCGATAAAGACAATCAATTCACCTTGAATGAAGCTAGTGAGTGGAAAGGAACTCCGTAGTCTTATTTGTAGTCTTATTCCTAGACAATCAGGGATCTTGATGCAAAATTTTTTCACCCAAACCTCTTCATATATAACAGTCCTACAACACCCATACATCCCATTCTACACAAGAGAAACAATCCAATAATGCCAAAGATCCTCCTAATTCAAAGAGGCCACTGTTAGGGCGGATCCTTTGGGGCTGTTTGGGGGCTTTACTAATGGAGTTGTGTGAAGTAAATGTTTGGAGGGTCTCTTATAATACGGAATTCCTCACTGTCACTGCCCCCTTCCATTGATATTATGTGACACTTCGATTCTGATTACTTATTTGTATTACATCTAGCCATCCAATGCAAAGCTCCATCACTGGTTGAAATCGGCCACAAATTAAAAGAGTAGTCCGGACATCACAAGGCTTCTTAATAGCTCTTTTCCATGAATCTGAACCAGCAGTATGCATTGCGTATTTGTTGGACGTTCTGGTGTCGTTAAGTTAAAACTGCATAATATTTTGTGTATCTTTGATGAATGATCATATGCAAACGCAAACCATGCTGAGGTCCTCACATACATTGGACCCAGTCCAGGGAGTTTTAACCACGGCTTAGTGATTGGATTGGCAACAATAAGAACAACTTCACCAACAAAAAACTCACCTTGATTTTGGAATAAAATCAGAATCAGACCATTACAAGAGGCCTTGATAATTGGTATGCCTTTGAAAAATCTGGGACACTCACTTAAAATCCTAACTACACTTGCTGATCCACGATTAATCTCCAATGACATTGTATTGAATGATCTCTCTTCTTGTGAATAAATGTCTTGATAGATCAAACTTGATTTAGAATAAACAAATTCCGCTGGAAATTGGAGGAAGATATCGATAAGAATTTCTTGCGGAAGATAAAGCCCACGGGACCTCACGGTTTTGTTTCTGATGGGCCTCAACCCATCAAAAGGTCTTATACAAGGTGGGTGTAAGCTCTACATATAACCACATTCACTTTCCTCTCTATAGTCAATGTGGGACTCCGGAGCGTTACAATATGTCCAGCATTTTTCATGGTTTTTAGTGGACGATGATCCAACATAGCAGAAACCGTATTCTTCATGTCTAAATATATAGGTTTCTTTTGAAGATCAGTTAACCACAACTAAGTTGCCTCCTCACTTTGACTAACAAAAGCCTTTTTTCCCCGAGACAAGCAAAATCACTTCATACAGAAAATAAGATGATTCTTTAGCTATATGACATGCTGGAAATAAAGTAGAACATAATTACAATGAGATAGCAATGAAAGGAAGCTGGTGTATGGCATGTGCACTAGTAAGATTCTGGATTGTCTGAGAGTTCTTGAATTGAAAGAGTAGAATCCATGGTGGGGCTCAACTATTGAAAATTCAAGGACTCTATACACGTATGGCTCATCATGTATGAGATGTCTCATTGTCTCAAAAATTTACTCAAAATATAAGTTAGCCCATCTAAGATTGACTTAGATGAATACTTTGATTGAGACAATCTTATGCATTATTAATGATATTCATTAATTTCACTCATTTGAATGGTGGTGATGTTGTTGTTGTAGGGATACAATAAATGCTCCCATGGCAAGCATCGAGAGATTGCACCATGAAACATGCTAGTGAAAATTGGTAGCATTTGGTTCGTTGCAATGAAGGTCGGAATGGAAGTCATTCCGACGGAATGATCATTACAGTGTTTAGTTCGCAAAAAAGTAGCGGAATGACCATTACCTCCGGAATCACCATTCTTTTATGTAGATGATTGGTCATTCTATTGGGGAGGTAGAGGAGTGATCATTTCATTCCTTTATAAATAAAAAAATTGAGATCAAAATGCCCTCCACCCTCCTCCGCCCTCCTCCTCCTTACCTCCGGTTGGGAAGGAGACCAGCCGAAAGGCCTCGGCGGCGGCGGCAGCACAACCCCCCCCCCCCCCTACATTCCACTCTCCATTTCATTTTGGCTAAAACTATTCCAGCGAACCAAACGCTACTTAAAAAGTTTTGCAATAGAGGATATATATATAACATCAAATCCAAGGGAAAACCAATAAAAATTGCTGCAAAAGAAAACAGTCGTTGAAGAAATCCTCGAAAGAATCAACCAAAACAACAATGAAATTTATCAAAAAAAAAAAAAAAAAAAGAAATCCTACAAAGAATAAAATAAATAAATAAATAAATAAAATCAAAAGAAAAGTTCCTGTCTTAGTTCAAAAAAAGGGATGGGGGTGCGTGCCTTCCAAGGTTTGGAAGAGCTATAGCTTTGTGAAAGGTTTTGCACCCAAGTAACCAACACAACAAACTTAAATAAATAGAGGGAGAAGAGAGAGTCGAAACTTGAATTTGGAGAAATACGTAGAGGGTTGGCATTTGGCACCGGGTTGCTCAAAAACGTAACCCAACTTGACCCACGAATGCAGTGCCCGACCCGACTTGCCACGGTTTATTGTCTTTGATGCCAAAACTTTTGATACCGAAACCATGACAGATGCAGTCTTATTTTATTATTTAGATCAGTCGGGGATTGATATCAATGGTTACATTCTTATTTTATTCAGATTAATTGAGATTTGATATTAAAACTGCACTGTTGCTTTTAGAAGTTGGGTATATTTGATTTTTTGTTTTGTTTTTGCAAGTGCTTGTATATGTTCTGTTATTATACATGTAGATTTATTTAGTATTTAAAATATATATATATATATGTACAAGTTTATTTGAGTATATAAGTGAGTTTATATGAGCATAATTCTTATGTAATTCTTATATGGCTTCTTATCAATCTAAAATTTCAACTCTATCCCGTTTGGATAAGTCTAGTCCAATAGCCGTTTTGATGAGTCTAACCCGATAGATGAAGTAATATTGTGAGCTTCATGTACTTCATTTCACTTCAACTCTAAATACTTCCATTTCTTTGAGTAAAAAGTTGATTCTACTACAAACCTTAACTTCAAAATAAACATTCAAATAGAATGAAGTGAAGTATTGTACTTTAACTTCAACTTACTTCTCTTCACTCACTCCACATTTGAAATCCACTTGATTTTATTCCACTCCTCATTTATCCAAACAGGCCCTAAACTAATGTAGGTCTTTCTTTTTCAAAATTTCACTCTTTGAATCCATGCAAACTAAGTGACTTACAACTAATAGATCTTTGATTTTTCGAATTACTCTAAATATAGAAGATTTTTTTTTTTTTTTTTTTTTTCTTCTTCTTTTTATATTTTTTTCTAATGATGAGAGTATCCATGAAGTCTTTGACGCAATGATACTAATCTCCTAAGTGGTATCAACTAAACCCACATAAATACATACGTACAAATTTAAAATGGTTTCTAACACCCATACAAATGCACACGGAAAAGCGTTTTCAAGCATAAGACATGGAGAGCGAAAAACCACGCAGGCCCTACCCTACTACAATTCTAGCAACTGCTAGGTGAAAATTTTTTTTTCTACAAAAAGAAAAAGAAAAACTCCAATAAGTGGATTTTATTCTTTTGTAATTGTATATTGAGGTTAGTGGATTTTATTCTCTTGTAATTGTAGATATATATATTGGGGATTGGTTTGTTTGTCTGGCAAAACCCTACCTTCTTCCCCCAAAGCCCTCTCTGGCTCTCTTCCTCCCCACTCCCCCCTCCCCCTACAAGACCCCAAAAAGCACAAGACTTTACAAAAGCCGCAGTTATTTCATCAATTCGTTTTTCCACACCATAGATAGGTAGATACACAGAGAGAGAGAGAGAGAGAGAGAGAGAGAATGGCATCCAACGGTGGAGATGCATCGAGTATCATCCGAGAGATTGAGAGGCTCAAGACAGAGAAGAGCGACATCGAAAGCCGAATTTCACTTCTCCAGGCTCAATTGAATGAAACCCAAATCGGCCCAAATGGTTGCGATCCTTCTTCTCTTTCTCCATCTTCTTCTCCTCTCCCATCTCGCTATGAGGCAGCCTCCGAACACGGTCTAACACCCGACATGATTCATCGATACAGTCGCCATCTATTGCTTCCTTCCTTTGGAGTCGATGGTAAGTAGTAATTCAGTTAGTTACTCTCCTTTTCTTTTCAAAGAACTGATTGAAGTTGAATTCTTTTTTAATGACATTGAATTTCCTTGTTGGTTTTGTTGTAAATGAGCTTATTCTTATCTGAGGTTTTCAAAATTTGGGGTTTTGATAAGTTTGTCTATGGAAATTTTGCAGCTCAGTCAAGGCTTTTGAAGTCTTCAATTCTGGTTGTTGGAGCTGGAGGTCTTGGCTCACCTGCCTTGCTGTATCTTGCAGCTAGTGGTGTTGGTAATGTTCCTAACTGTGGAAAGTTAAAACCCACTTAAAAGATATATTTATAGATGCATGATACATAGTAATGGGGTGCTTCTTTTTTTTTTTTTTTTTACATTTAAAAAGGATGGGTAGAATTGGACATGGATCAAGGTTGTAAGCTTTAATCAAATGATCCTATCCCTTAGTTTTATCTTAAAGCTTTACGGCTATATATGGTGGGAATTTATCATGTAAACCAAGTTTCCTGCATTTTCTTTATGAATGTCCAACTGGCCCTAAGATAGAAACCCAAACATGTTGGATGCTGATTTTGTGTAGAGAAGAATGTAACTGCTTATTTCCCTTGATATGGAATGGAAGACTACTTCTTCTGCCACAATGTCTGTTGCTCTACCAATTTTTGTTATATGCAAACACATTATCAGTTTTTTTTTTTTTTTTAGTGTTCTAGATTACTTTATCTTCCAATGATATGATCAAAATGCACTATCTATTTGATTATGCTGATCAATTAACCATAGTTGGTCTGAGGTAAGACAATGTGAACTTTCTTCATTCATACACGGGCTTCTTGATTAAGCAATTGCTTGCTCTTGCTTGACAGCACAATTTCAGATTCAGAGTTGATTTTTTTTATTTAATACTCATAAATATTGATTGATGCTTTTGTCTTGTCTGTAACTGGAGTAACTAATACCTCCCGTTGTCTATGAAGCTCATTTTGGTGCTGTTTATATTAGAACTGCCCAATTTTGACTATAGGATTTTCTTCTCAGGCCGCTTGGGTATTGTTGATAATGATGTTGTTGAGCTTAATAATATGCATAGACAGGTATGTTTCCTAGTTTTGTATTGTGGTTGTAGTTTATTAGGTGTAAATGCCGCTTCTATCTTCAATTACTAACAAATTTCATACATGAAAGAGAGAATGCATGGGAAAAACAAGAATAACTCCCAAGTGAATTGTTGCTGTTAGCTTCACTAGATACCTATCAATAGAATCAGGAAGCTGGGGGGCTGGGGGTGGGGGAAGGACTGGGCAACAACAACACACATAACTTATAACTCTGACAAGTTCTTTCACGCATTTCCATACCAGTTTATTGTTTCATTCTCATGTGATTAATGCTTCTGCATAGTTTTCATTACTCTATTTTGATTATAGCAGCAATGCTGGATTTTGATATTGTAATACAGATTATCCACACTGAAGCATATATTGGGCAGTCTAAAGTAAAATCAGCTGCTGCTGCTTGTCGTGCGTATGTGATATTCTTGTCTGTTTCATAGGAGGAATTATAACAGCTTTCTGAATATTTATGGGTTCTTGGAAGCACTATAATGCCATTCTTCTAAAACTTCCAACACTAATTGATCTCAGGATTAACTCTACTGTTGAGCTTGTTGAACATATAGAAGCTCTGCAAGCAACTAACGCTTTGGATATTGTCAGCAAGTATCCTTCTTCATTTTCAATAAAATGCTTTTTGTCAGCACATCTAAAATCTTATGCTTTCCAAGACTACTAGCGTTTCCTTAGATATGATGTTGTGATAGATGCGACGGACAATGCTCCAAGCCGGTACATGATTAATGACTGTTGCGTTGTACTGGGAAAGGTAAAATGGCTTCTTCATTTTGACACTTTTGTGGTAACATTTATCTTGCTGTTTATGAAATTGAAATTCTGTTTTATTCTAGTCATCTTTTAAGCATCCTCTGAAACACTAAAGTTTTCTTTTTATGACTAACCTTTTTTAATGCTCTGAGTTCATTTATAATGCTTATACTTAGAATGCTTAAAATTACCTTTCATTCAATTGTCTGATCCTTTCCATGGTTGTCATTGTAGCCCCTTGTATCAGGTGCAGCAGTTGGATTGGAAGGGCAGGTATGCTTTTCTACTGTTGTCACGGTCGTGAAGTATCTCATCATGATGAATTTCTCTTCTTTGTATTATTATTATCATCACTATCACTATCATGATTATTTTTAATATTGTCATCATCATCATCATTCACATTTAATATTGATTATCGTTTAGATGATTTGGCAACAACTCATAGTACAGCTGCAAGGTGCTTATTGTTGCAACCACAAGTCACTGGTTTAACTCAAGTTGCCAATAAAGAGAAATATATTAAGATGGTTCATTTAATTGTTGTTTTGATTTTGAGCTCGAGAAATTTTGTTTTTCTCCTTGGGTGATTTTCAAAATATAAAAGATGTCATTGCATTGTTTCATCTTTGAATTTGTGGTACAGCTCACAGTCTACAATCATAATGGTGGTCCATGCTATCGCTGCCTATTTCCCACACCTCCACCTACAACGGCATGCCAGAGATGTTCTGATAGTGGCGTTCTTGGAGTTGGTAAGTAATTGAATTAGGGCCTAGAGTAATATACATATGTGAAGTGAGAAAAAGGATTAAAAAGAACGAAATTCTTAGGTAGTTTGTATTGAGGAAGTAACCAATGATATTTTTCAGAGGATTTTATGATGCTAATATGAACAGAACTATTCTGCTATTTTTTCCATTTTTAAGCAATCTCAGATGAAGTCTGAGACTACTTAAAGTAGTCTCAGATGGAGTCAAGTTGGTTTCCTTATAAAATTGCCTTTCAAGTATGCTCCATTATTTTTATTTTTTCCCACTTTCTTGCTTTATAATTCATTTCACATTTTTATTATTATTGTCCATTTCTCATAAGGTGTTGCTATAAACTGGGCTTTTGTTCTTCTTGTGCAAACATCTTATTATTTTCAAATTCACTGTTTTCTAGTTCCTGGTGTAATTGGCTGTCTCCAAGCTCTAGAGGCTATAAAGGTTGCAAGTGCTATTGGCGAACCTCTCTGTGGACGGATGCTTCTTTTTGATGCCCTTTCAGCACGGATTCGTATTGTGAGTTACTTTACCACACTTCCTTAAATAAGTATTGTATGTTTCTTGTTCCTTCATCTTAAGTTTCCCTGAACCGATTTCCTGTTCTCCGACTCTGTTCTTTAGATTATACGTTGGTTTTTGGAAGTAATATTTGTCTTTAATGCAGCTTCAGTGCACACCTAGTTCCCAAGCATCTGCTATTCAATTTTCCATGTCTGATTAAAAAAACCAGACTGATATATAAAACTGGGATTAATTTATAAAAGCTTGAGTGATGCATACATGCAGTTTTGGACAAAGAACAAAGGAATACACACAAATGATTGAACTAACAGTGGTTAGTGTCTAATTATCAACATTGCGTTCGGGCAGAATGTTTTAGTACAAAAATGACTGTATGAAGTCCAATTTGACAAGTACAAGTTGATCGATGTTAGTTTGTTAACAGGCAAAAAAAAAAAAAAAAAAAAAACAGCTGTTACTTGCCAGACAAACAACCTTCATAATGGTGACATCGGAATCCAAAGTCACAAAAAATTTATATTTGTCTCCAATAGAATGGCCTTAACAAGCTTTGTGCTCTTGTGAAACACTTGGTAGATGACCACCACACCACCACATTGGTGAGGTCATGTAGACACAACTGCTAAGGATGTGTATCATAAAATTAGAGAAACTCTTTGATTCATGAACATAGTCTGGAATTTATTTTATTTTCTTTTCTTTTTCTTTCCATGGGTGACAAATTTTCAGTATACAAATAATCTAAAAAAATATAGGAGTTTATTAGACAACTTGCATGATTCTAATTTCTTGCCCATTGCATTGGATGAATTTTCTGTAATGAGGATGCCTGAAAAAGTTTTAGAAAGTGTTCGCATTGCGTCTCTAGCGGCTAACAGTTGTGCCTCATTGAAATGTTTGATAACCACAAGACTGAAGAGCACCCCATGACCATTATGGTCATTTTAGAATCACAACATGCCTCTAGCTGTCCCTTTCACATTGTGCATGAGTGTGCCTTGCGGAGGGTGCAGCCACTGATCCCAAAAAATGAGTTGTTCTGTAACCAGCAATGCGGGCACTTGTGATTGGTATTGAGTTTGACATCATTACCTTCCAAAAAATTAAAAAAGAATACCTGAAGTTTATGTAAACAGAACAGTAGTTTCTCTCATTTCCTCGGAAGTCTACCAAGATCTTTCTGAGCCATATAGTCTTGGTGCAATAATTGATAACCTGGTGTTCAAATTGTCCCTGTATTTATTGGCTTGTTTCTAGCTTTTCCTAGATACAAACAAGGTCCTATGACCGGTATAATGTCCCGAGACTCTGCATCCCGTGTAGTTGAAATTTAAATTGTTGTCAAAAGTCATCCTGGCTCAGAAGCACGCTGCGTGTAGGCATTACACCTTGCCTGGTTTCTAGGTGGGAAACCTCTGAGCTGTGTGCGGGGGTGTGCTTTGTGTAAAGAGCCCAGGCATGCATCTGAACACAGATTTAATGCAAAGTAAAAGTGAGACAAAAGCCAATAGCACAGTTGGAAGGTGCTCATTGTCACAACCTCTAAGGTTGTGGGGTTCGTGATGTTGCCAACGAGAGAAAGAGAAAAAATTGCAAACTAGAGGTGTTCCCCAGGGAACTGACTGATCGGTTGCTTGCCACCGAGAATGAGTAAAGATCAATTTTCGGAAACCTAGTCCTGATCGGAGCCCGCTAATCAGCCAGTCCGTTTGGTTGATACTGCCATTAACTCTCATAGGTTTTATTTATGTAAAATATTTCTTTGAAATGATTTGCACCCTGGCTGCTGTTTTTTTTTTTTGTACCCCAGCCAGCCAAGGGGGCTGGGACCCAAGAGAGAGCCCGCATATACACGGGAAAGCAGCCCACTCAAGTGGGAAGAAAGCCCACACACGTAGGAAGAAAGCCCACACAAGTGGGAAAGGAGCCCGCACAAGCGGGAAGAGGTGACGTAAAGCCCGTACACGCGGGAAGAAAGCCCACATAAGTGGGAAATGAGCCTGAACAAGCGGGAAGAGGTGACGTACCTGGGATTCGAACCCCGGGCAGCCAGGTAAGAGTTGACGCTCCTTACGACCTTGGCTGCTGTTGAGAATTAGAGTATGATGACTATTAGGTTATGATGGGTTTGGGCGTTAACATAAAATAAAATGGAGAGTAATTTTAGAAATTTATGGGCAGTAAATCTTGTGATGTGGGAAATGACCAGGGCTTAAGATCATGACCGCTAAAATGATGTGGAAAATGAAAATGGGTTTTAACTTTTGATCCCTTAATGACGTAGTTGTTCACTTTTGTTACATCCAAATATGGTTTGGATAGGTACATGCCCTCTGTTATTTTTTTCATTTTGAGATCTGATTTCAACTGAAGTTTCTGAAATTGTGTCATGTTGGGTAGGTGAAACTTAGAGGGAGGTCTTTGCAATGCGACGTTTGTGGAGAAAATGCTCCACTCACTCGTCAACTTTTTCAAGATTTTGATTATGAAGATTTCACTCAGACTCCATTATCATCTACGGTGTGTTCCTTAGCAGTCTTGTTTTTTATTTACTTGATAAAATTCTCTTTTTTTAGTTAGCTTTCCAATTGAATGCAGACACGGCCAAAGCTGAACCTCCTTCCAGAGAATGCGAGAATTAGCACTAAAGAGTACAAAGAGCGAGTTCTTAATGGGGAAGCACATGTATTGGTGGATGTACGCCCATCACACCACTACAAGATCGCAGCTCTGCCCAAATCATTGAACATTCCATTGTCCAGTTTGGAGGGTCAGTTGCCTATGATCCGTTCAGCATTGCAGGAACTTCAAGAAGGTAATGCTTTGGGTTCCGAATCATATCCCTCATTATTTGTTGTCTGTAGAAGAGGTAATGATTCCCAGAGGGCTGTGCAGTACCTCCATAAAATGGGTTTTGCTTCGGCCCGAGACATCATTGGAGGATTGGAATCTTGGGCCCAAGATGCTGATCCTAACTTCCCTACCTACTAAGATGGCATCATGATTAGAACCTTGATCTGTTCAATTTGCCCCTTAATTTCGTATATTCTGGTGTCACCTGCCCTGAGTTAACAATGGCTGAAGAAGGCTATCTTCACCTATAAACAATCATCTCTTGGAATTTGTTGCCAATATCTTAGTGATATTGTATACAAGTATTTACAACTTTAATTATGTTTCTGGTTTCTGTAAAGTGATTATTGCGGGAGTGAACTGGATGACAGGTGAATGTTGCGCGCTCAGACATATGCAGATTAGCTTGTACGCCATGGATCTAAGATCATTAAGGTGTTTGATTTGTAGAAAATCTCTCTGGGATGCTTTTGAAATTCTAATAAGGCATAGAGATCAATTTGATACTGTAGTGCTGCCAAGTATGATGGTGGAGAATTCAAAAATAAAAATGGCTATAATCATGTCGCGATCGAAGGTGTTGTCTTATAAGATTTATGACTCAACTTTATGCATGGAAGTTGCTTTAAAATATAAATATGGAACCATCAATTTTGTAGGGGGTTTCTGGATGATCCCAAGTCATCCATATATATAGATGTAGGGGATATACATGCCATGCAGAATTTAAGGTTAGAATGCTTATGTCTTCGACGAAAGCAGAAACAGCAAACACTAGGGTCCCCATGCATTCCGCAAAAATCTCATACAAGATGAAGCGAACTTCCTCAAAAACGTGGAGAGAGAGAGAGAGAGAGAGAGAGAGAGAGAGAGAGAGAGAGAGAGAGAGCAATTCATTTCCTACTATTTATACACTTGAAAAACCAGCAATGTGCGGACAACCCAATTATACATACACAGTTTCAGACATCATCATAGTTTTTATCTAATCACATGCACCAAACAGCATTTTACTTAAAAGCTGAAGATGGCATGCTTTTAGGGGACGTCTGACATTTCCATGTCATTCAACTATTGAGGTGCCAAAAGTCCCCTTATGAGACTCCATAATACTAACTAGACAGCGAAAATTCTACTCAAAACAGGGCAACAACTGTCACCAGCAGAGAATTCCTTCTGAAGAGCCATCAATATTTATCAGAATTCTTCTCCCTAGCACGGACAATACAAGGATCAGCATCAATAAGCATCTTCACCACTTCTCTCATTGTAGGACGCAAAGATGGCAACTTAGTAGTGCAATGAACAGCAATCTTCAGGACCTTGATCATTTCATCTTCAGCACGTGATGACACCCTCTGGTCAAGAACTTCAACAATACCTTTCTTGTCATTTAAATGAGTCGAAACCCAATACACAATGTCTTTTCCTTCACCGTACTCGGATTCAATCGGGTTCTTGCCTGTTACCAATTCCAATAGGACAACTCCAAAGCTATATACGTCGCTCTTTTCAGTCACTTTAAGTGAATATGCAAGTTCTGAAAAGGAAAATAAAAACAGCAATAACAATAGTTTCTCAACGTTGTTTCAAAGTTCAAAAAGTAAACATGAAAGTCAAACAGAATGTAGTTGTTTTGAATCAATTCATCAAAACATATGACAGATAGGAATTAAAATACTGAAAGATATTACTAATCACTGGCCCTGCATTGCAATCACCACATCATAATTAAATCAGTCATTTTGCAGGCTTAGGTGATACTTTCCAAACCCTGCGAAGTTAACTCCCCAGCCCAAGCAAGCAAGTGCTGAAGGAGAACTTATATTATGAAACAACACATGAAAAATCTTCAATAGAATAATAGTGTAGCTAAACAGAGGATTTGTAGATTATGAAACAGTTTTAGAAACTTACCAGGAGCAAAGTAACCATGAGTTCCAGCAAAACAGCTCGAATCTAAACCCCCCGGAGGACCCTCTGCAATCTTAGCAATCCCAAAATCAGCTATCTTTGCTTCATAGTCCTCATCAAGTAAAATGTTGGTAGATTTTATATCTCTGTGGATAATAGCTGGGGAACAATCATGATGAAGATAAGAAATGCCCTTTGCAGCTCCCAAAGCAATCTTATACCGTCGACTCCAATCTAATTCTGGTTGTGAACCCTTGATCTCCCGACGAAGAGCTTGAGACAGATTGCCGTTAGGCATGAATTCAAAAACCAAAAAATTTGAGTCCCCTCTTGTCAAACAAGCATAAAGCTTCAGTACATTTCGATGCCTGATTGTCCCTAGAATCTCCATCTCTGCCATCATGACTTTCACCTCATTTCCCTTCCGTAGTTTCTTTACGGCGACTGTTCCTCCATTCTTCTTCAGATCCAATCGGTAAACCTTCCCTGTACCTCCACTCCCAATTAAATTTTCTTCTTCCAAATGAAACAAGTCTTCAGCCTCAAATTCAGTCTGATGGAAAGATTCAAGTTTCCAATTGGGATCTGTTTTGGAAACCCCTTCGAGATCATTTTCTTTACAAGATTCATCAAGCTTGAAACTCTTGTAACTTATTATACCCAGTCCAGCTAAAACAACCATCAAGGCCAACAATATGATAGAGGCCAAAAGCAGTTTATTTTCTATTATTTTCTTGTGGGTATGGTTTGGATGGCAGACAACCATTTCAGAACTTCTCCCATTTTGAACTTTTTGGTCAACACAGAGGCCCTTGTTGCCAGAAAATGCTTGTTCTCCACCCATGATCATAAGTTGGTCAGGAATACTGCCGGATAATTGGTTGTTGGAGAAATCAATGGAACTAAGCTTTAGCGTCTGTAAATCCTCTGGAACAAAGCCGGAAAGGCTGTTCCGTGAAAGATTCAGAGAGTTTAAAGAGCTTAATTGGGACAATGACTCGGGAATATTACCGGAAAGAGAATTTCCTGCAAGATTCAAGTCGACCAAACTGGAGCATTCACTGATATCTGATGGTATCTCTCCTGTGAATGAATTTTCTTCCAAGTGCAAAGAAGACAACTGCTTCAAGTTTCCGATTTGTAAAGGGATTTTACCGGTAAACGAGTTGTTGTTGGCAGAAAGTTTCTGCAACTCAGTCAGTGCACCAAATTCAGATGGAAGCTCACCTGAGAATTTGTTGTTCTGAAGAAACAGCTGTTTCAAGTTGAGGGAAATTCCAATATCTGAAGATATACCTCCACTGAAACCATTATCTGCAAAATCTACAATTTCTGCCATAGGCAGCCCCCATATCCCATCCGCTATCTTCCCAAACAGGCGATTGTCACTGATCCTGAACCTCACCAATGACTTGCAATCAGCATATGAATCTGGAAACTTGCCGGAGAAATTGTTACTCAGTGCAAGCAGGTAGTTCAAGTTCTTGCTTTCACACAAGAACCTTGGAAATGCACCAGAAAACTGATTTTCTGATATGTCTATACTGGTAAGCGGTGAGAAGCGGCCAAAATCGGATGGGAATTCACCTGTGAAACCATTCTTGTAAACAGAAAACCCGGAAAGGCTCTCCATATCAGCAAACCCTTTGGGGATCTCCCCTGTAAAGTGGTTCCCATGCAACTGAAAAACAGCCAAATTTTTCAGACCCACAATCTCAGCCGGCAACTCACCAGTCATTTGATTATAAGAAATGTCAAATTCTTGTAAACGAGTGAGGTTCGCAAGTTCAGGTGGAATTTTTCCCGTGAGAGAGTTGGAGTAGAGCTCAATCTTCTTGAGATTTTGCAAATTGGTAATTGCTTTCGGAAACATGCCAGAGAGGTTGTTTGTGGTAAAGTCTATCACCTCTAGATATGTCAACTCAAAAATTGTACTTGGTATCTCCCCTCTACGATTACAGTTGGCCAAGTACAGAAATGTCAAATTCTTCAAATTTCCCAAACTTTCTGGAATCTCTCCCTCCTCAAAGTCATTATCACCGAGGGTAAGTGAGGTCAATGCAGAAAGATTTCCAACCCATGCAGGGAACTCTCCAGAAATGTAGTTGGTTGACAAGTCTAGGATCTGTAACTCTCTCAAAGCTGAAAAATCTGGCAAGGGACCATTAAAGCTGTTGTTTGAGAGATCCAGCACTCGAAGATTAGTGCAATTGGTTAGCTGGGAAGGAATATGGCCAGAAATTGCATTTACTCTCAGCACAAGAGAGTCCAGGCTCCGGAGGTCACAGATGGAAGGAGAGATCTCGCCAGAGAGAGATTGGTTGACAAGGGAAATTCCAGTGACTTCATGGGTAATTGGGTCACAAGAGATTCCAGAGAAATTGCAGGGAGATTCAAAATCTTTCCAGCTTTGCAGGGTATTCAGCGGGTCTTTTAACTGCCTTTTGAACTGTAGGAGGGCTTGTGTTTCAACGGTTAAGGCTGTTGAGAGTTGGAAAAGAGGTAAAAAGAAAAGGGTGGTCAAGAAAACGTTGGGAAGAGGACTTCTCCTCATTGCGAAGGAAGTTAGAGTTGAAATTGTCATTTCATGATAGGAATCTTTGGAATGTAACCCTCTTTGTATCTCCAAAGATCTGCAAAGCAACAAAGAAAAGTAAATAGCCGTTTGTTATTACATACAAATAATGATACACTAGGAAGTTCAATGAAATTTACTTAATTGCTTTATGAATGCGTGTTTGGGACTTTACTAGTAAACTTCAAGTGAAGTAAAGCCTCGTAAGAGAAAACTAAGGGGTCATATCAAAAATACACAAATTCATAATTTCCTCTTTCTTTAAAAAAAAAAAAAAGAAGTAAAAAAGCAGCATCATTTCTCTATTAAATGATAAAAAATTATCTTTTTACACAAAGTTAAAAAAAAATATCAAGCCACTAAAAATAAAAAAACTATCATAACCCCCTTGAATTTTATTCTCTCTTGATTTGATGCTTCACCTCACTTTGCATCAATTCACTGTCCATCTAAACACATGGAATAATATTCGTGTTAGAGTCGCCAAATTTTCTTGTGCAAATCATGTATTTGAGGTGTGGACTCTTTACCTAGTGGGAGCCATCTTCAATATGCCAACCAAAATTGGTTCTAGGTCAATCACCACTTTATTTGACCGAACCTGATTCATATCCAAGCATCCAACACATTTTAGCCCATGTGTATTGCTCAAATGCCAACCTGATATTTGGAAAGGACTTATTAAAGGTGGGTCCACAACCACAAAACATGTCTTGCACATGTATTCCTTATTTGCGCAAGTGGCAAATTGTTCAACTGAATAAACATTTGTCCTGTCCCAAGTATTCTGATATCCGAAAGTATCATTGATCTTTATAATAACATGACCGAAAAAACAAAAAGAAAAAGGCTTGTAAACCGTTTTTTACCCTCTCTCTCTAGAAGGGTGGCTAAGAACCCACACACTAAAAAACGCACCATATCCCTAACCAGCTGTGCTGAAGGTAGAAATTCTAGTAGTTTGGTTTTGATATTTGTTGGAAGAAGAATATTTTGGCTTTAGAAACAGTTCTGCTGCTGGACCCATGCAGTTTCTGAGGCACAAATTGGACGACTCAAAACCTTCCAGTGACATCATCATCTTGCAATCAGGATGTCAACAGTTCAGGATCACCAATAAACTGGTTTCTCATCCTTAACTTCTCCAATTAGAAGCTGGAAGAAATCGTTTGCCTTTGAATTGTAAGAGAAAAGGACATCCTTTCCTGCTTCCTATCAAAAGCAATCTCAAACACAAGAAATATCAGGGGATGTGAAAACGAAATTTACTGTGAGTGGGTGGGTCTCATTAGCCCTACACTACCTGGCTGGCCGTGAAGACAAAGTTCACTAGGGCGAAGCTCATCCGACAAACTGGTCCTACTCATTTGCACTACCTTCCAAACTGTAAACGATACACTCATCACTTTCACTATTATTGTCTTGCATCTCATGTCACGTGTCTCTAATCGATGGCACCATTCTAACATGTAATAAATATCTATTGACTACGCTATCAACAAAATAAACTAAAATTAACAGGTAAGATGGATGATGTGCATAATTTAATCTGGGTCGGTTTGGATGTGGGGTTTACTGAAGACAATTTTCTATTATTCTTCTACACATCTGAACAGGCATAACATAAAACATGCCCTCAAAAAATAGTAATAGTAATAACAACAACAACATTTGTGGTAGAAGAAGATTTCTGTTCATAAAATGACGTTGAAAGTTGAAACCTACTAAGTCACACTGGGAGTGAGTAACACGCAGACCACCAAACCCATTCTTTTCAGGTGAACCAGACCACCAAACTCCTTTACTTTTGGAAAATTGTTTCATAAAGTACAAGATAATTAGGCTCGGGGTGCTCACAGTAGTAAAGTAAAAGAATACACATCCAATCAACAATGATGTGATAACTGTTACGTTGCTTATCCGATTAAAAAACAGGACAGGATGCCCAACTTCATTACTCAAACCAACAACCCAAAAACAGCTGCTTAATTATTATTATTTTTTCACTCATTCCTTTCCTTACGAGGTGCCCAATGATGAGATAATACATGGTCTTTCTATCATAGCTTTCATTAGTAACATGGACTGTCTGTATTACATGAACACCCTACTTGCGCATAGGATAATCCCAAAAGTTTATCATAATAGGGGTTCCCCAACCACATGTGAAAAACGAAAAGAAAAAAGGCCCCAATGTTATAGAACATTTCATTTTTATTTTTATTTTATATTATCCCCACTATAATTTTTTTTACACTATAGCCCCAAGGCATATTTCCTGATTCTGCTCCTGCTCAAAGGAAAAATACGAACTTCTTATGGAAAATCCGGAATAATATTAAAACTATCATTATAAATAAAATAAATAAAACTATATGTAGGTTTAAGTACAAAATACTAAAATACATGAGGTACTATATGAAATGATCAACATACAAGTAGGTATTATGCTGTTTTTCCTAAAATTTAACAATCAAGAAACTAAAATATACTTTCAAAGGATACATCTTGGGCTTTTTTTGGAAATAATATCAAATAAATGGTGAATCCTCATATAAGGTCAGTAGCTCAATTGCAGAAATGACAAGTGGGGTTTGCCTGATGATCCGTCCAAGTAGACCCTCAGAGTACCTCCCCTAAAAATCATTTGGGTTTGGCATGGATTACACCTTTGTATTAAGTAGTTATTTATATAGTTCTCATCATCTATCGATTTTGGGATTATTGGCCCGCAAACAAGTAAACTTGTGATGATATTATAGCCAACACATCCAAAATTTAAATTACGCAGAGTAAAAAAAAAAAATACTCTATATACCACATTGTGTGTTTGTATGGAAAATTAACCTAGCCACTCATCTACATAGGGTGGGGGTGTTTAACATTTTTAGGTGGGCCCCACACACCGCATACATGAGATGATGATGAGCTCAGGGTTGGCAAGGACCTACTTATGATGAAGCGGGACGCAAAAGGCTTTCCTCCATGGAGAGTGGAGACCTCTCTCGTTTCCTTAAAAGGCTCGTACTTGAAAACAAAAGATCTGAATCCAAACCGTCGCATTCCTGATCATGATCTGATGGCTACGATTTCTTCACAAAGTTACATATGCTTCAGTAATTTATGCATGATTAACCTTTTTCTGAACAGTTCCTACCAGTGACAACAACCGTTCATCATGGAGGAACTGAAAGTCATCAGGTGGTCCCGCGTCCTACCAAAAGGAGAGCCAACTAATGGCGTCTTCTGGCTGAGGACCCATCCAAGCAAGAGCTACAGAACTTTTGCCAAAAACAGACAAAGAAGACCGAAAGCAAGAAACGCGTCTGAATGCTTTCAGTAATTCTTCCAAAACAATACAAGGAATTAACCTCGAAATGACTTGAAAGTTGAAAACCATTTGATTCTTCTTCTCATTTTTCATTCTTTTTCAAAGATCTCAGACTTCACAGTAGAAACCAAACATCAGGTTTTCACTTTCCTGGGAAGAGAGAATTCTTTCCCATCCAAAGCTTTCTCGGTCTTTGAAGAAAACTCAAGAAACGTGTTTATTTATATAAAAATCCACCTAATAAGCTCTTGATCGTTTGGTTTTCAAACTAATCGAGCTTCGAGACCCTAGCGAGAACAGAAAGAAATGATACTGCTATTGATTGAGATCCGGACCGCTTTAGATTCTTCTTCTAATCAGAAAGCACGAAGATCTCAAGAAATCTTGAGTACTCTTCGGCAAATTCAAGCGAAACTGGTGTATTTCAATTCAAGCAACAGTTCAAGTAAAATTCACATGATGATTTCAGAAGTTTCTTACCAGAGAACTGCGAAATCCGGTCTGTTCCTTGCAACAAAATCAAAGCCTCTGCATTCAGGAACTTTCTTCAGCCTATAAACAAGTTGGAATTTGCAGGGAAATCTCTGAATCTCTTACAATAGCATTCGCGTTATCCAATCCACATAAACTACATCCAAACGAAGGAAAGAAGTAATTTCTTCGTTGGGTGGAACTGAATGCGCAAAATCTGATGGATCTTGAGTTACTAGAGAAACATGTGAGGGAAGATTTGATGTTTTGGAGATTTATCCCAAAAGGGAGAAAGTCTGTAGAGAGAGAGAAAAGTTCACTCTTTTTTAAGCTTGTGCAGAATCTTAATTGCTGAGAATTCTCGGATTCTCAGACAAAATGCATGGAAAGTGAAGGAAGGAGGAGAAAAGTTTTCATTTCTGGAAGGAAAACAGTTTTCAAGAAGAGAAATGAGGGAACCGAGGAATGTGTTAATGGAAGCGGATTTACTAGGAGAGAAGCATGGGAATGGAATGAATGAGGTTTCAAAGATTGACGGTTATACCCTGTGGGAAAGTAATCCAAATGTTGTGAAATTTTACTTTACACAAAACGCACGAGTAAAGTAGTTACTTTACCACTTCTGGGCTTCACTTTTCACAGCAAATGTAAACTCAATTCTTATGGCCTCCACTCTGCTAAAGACTTTCTTGTGGGGCTCACCTAAGGTGCCACTTGGGGTCGGGCCGTGGGAATTGAAACAAGCCCTCCTCTCTCGTGATGGGAGAGGTTCAAATCTTCACCCTAATCACTCGATCAATGATCATCAGGTTTTCACCATTCAAAATGAGTACAAGTAGATCTGATAGTCTAGTCCAGTCCATTTCGATGAGTGTCAAATCTATAATTAATGACTATTAAGGGATCGTGTTTTATTGTTCACTCGGATAGATCGTAAGCTAAGGTCTACTAGATGTTTTGGCACATCTCGTGCTCAATGGAGGGGTTTATTGTTTTATGGTGCATTCAGATGGATCATCAGTTGGGATCCGCTAAATATTTTGGCACATCCCGCACTCAGTGAAGGGAGTTCCTATTTGGTAAAGTTTAATTAAGCATCACATGATCATTCAAATGTTGATGACGTTATATAAAGATGCCTTTAAGGATTTCAAACCCTATATTTGGGTCCGAATTTAGATCAATAGGCATTCCACGCGGTGTCATCATGGTCGGTTTAAGTGAAAACAGAGTAAGCCTAGGTCGAACAACTGCACTAAGTCAATATGTGGTATGATTGTGATGCTAGTCTTCAAACTAACGTTACCTCGCACATGCAGGTAACAGTACAATCGAACGGACAAGAAGGTGGGGGAATTAGCTTTTGGAATAAAATCCGAGTCAAACGATATGGAAACGAGCATAGAAACAGTCCATCAATGCGGCATTGGTAAAATCCGAGATGAATTTGGTGGAAGTTGAGAACCATTTGGTAACATGAAATCAATTAATATTTATCTTTGTGCCCGGGGTAAATAAGTTCCTCACCATCAGCATCACAATTAAGAATCGATCTATGATTGTTTCTATGATAGGGACGTATCTCACCACCAACCTATCACCCACCTTCCCGAAATTTAAACCGTTCACAAACTCAAACATCTTTTATATTAACAACAGAGATAATTTCACTAAAATATTTTTCTTTTTCTTTTTTGGTAAACTCAAACATCTTTTATATTAACAACAAATGATTTACATCTGACAATTTACTGTAGCCTGGTTGGTGAGGCATCTCCCTTCCATATAAATAGTAATGGATCAATCTCTACTTGTAGTATTGCGGGTGAAGGGCTTAAGGTGTATGTATTTTAGGTTCGATGTATGAGTCCTTACCTTCTAAAAAAAATTTAATTAAATGTTTTTCTCCCTACAGTTGAGTGGAAAGTTCAATTGATTTTATACAAATAAAGTCAAGAGCTTGTTTACCTAGAAATCACTAGGAATGAAAGAGAGAGAGAGAAAAAAAAAAACTATTTAAAATGGTTAACCTAAGATTCCTATAAACAATTTATCTGCCTAAGGTGAATTCTATTGGTTGTTATTGCTTATAAGCCACTGAATGTATTGATATTATATCCTTCTCAGGAATCAATGCGATGTGATGACTGGTGGGGGCTTGTCTTTCCATGTTTTTAACTTTGACAAGCGTCAATGGCAATAACTTCTTTTTAGATTGCAGCTGGTTGGAACCTTAGAGGAGTATCCTGAGCATTCTAGCTATTTTGATTAACAAAAAATTTCTTCTAGATGGGGCAGTATAGGAATTTATGATAGGATCCACATTCTATTAAAAAGAAGCAACAAGCTCCTGTTGGACAGCCGGCTGTAGAATTTGAGAGTCCAATGACACTAGCTCTTATAGTCTATTTAGATGCAAGAATGCTTTGAGAAGTTTAGGGTTCCTTATAAATGTTTTCAATTATTGAGTCCATATTTTAAGTACTATGAGATAGACTCTAACCAAAAACACTATTGAGATGGACGATTAATAATCAAAGGGCAAAGTTTCTATTAACAATAATCTAAAAGCTATTTTTATCATTCACTGTTTTCATATATATAATAATTACTACCTAAGGAATAACAAATTAAAAACAAAGCTACAACTAACAAAATACTTCTTAATCTCAAATGATAACTAAATACACCTTACGCACATAAGTATACCAAAATACATACATACGTTTATAGGATAAGTTCTACAACTTATCTGAGGACCTGGCTCATGATAGATTGGAATGGAGAAACGAGATTTATATAACTAATCGAACAAGGATTTGATGATGATGATATAAGATAAATTTGTGTAAGTACTCAGGCATTAAGTGGTTGATGCTTGCATTTGGCCCCCATAATGGGCTTGCATAAAGTGATATATTGCTTCCACAACTGATAATCTTGTCCTTTGAAAATAATTGATACATTGTTGATGGTTGATGGCTGATGCCATGTGCAAGATATTTTTAAGGTTATTTGGAACAACAGTATGGCCTGATTGTTTGCATTGAATAATACATAGGAATTGAATATATAGAAATTTATAGTCAAATAAACTCCACCAAAATAATTATTAGAGAGGTAATGGGTGAAGCATATTAGGTAGCAATGTGGATACAACCCCTCACTTTCATACTTAGGACGGTGGTGGGTATTCATTCCCACCTCCCCTTGATTCATTTTTCATTAGAGGGGAGAAAATTTGGTGGTCATGTTTGAGATTTATATATGTTTCTTCAAATTTTCCCTAATTTACAATTGTTTCCTCAGTTTTACATACTTCTAAAAAATAGAAGTTGTACGGTCCTATGTATTCAATTTTGATGAGACAAGCCTACCTGTTTGCATTAAAATACATTGGAATTGAATACTCGAAGGTTTATTTACTTATAGTCTTTATTTTTTACCACCATTTCTTTTTTTATTCCTATTATTTAATACGAACAAACATGGCTTAAATATGCAGTTGTTTGGTCTAAAGCTATGAAATGACCCTACCAGATACAAGCCAGGCTTTTAGAATAAAAAAAGGCAAGTCCAAGTCTAGTGAGGGTAGAGTCAGAGTTATATGTTATACAGGGTATGTATCCCCCCATCTACTCATTCCAAATCCGACATGTTTACACTTATCATCCATGTAAGAGGACATGTCAAATTCAATGGTATCCCATATGTAAGTGCCTAAAAATTACGGACTTAGTTAATAGGATTTGCTGTAAAGCTTTTGGGAAAGACGATAGCTCTTGAGGCCTGAAAAGGAAAGAAGAAGGTTAGAGGCCTTGGCTGCAGCCAACCAAAGGCACTCCGATGCCAAGTTAGTTCAACGACTTAACAAATGGTGAATGAGTGAAGATGAGAAGAGAGCTATGAATGAATGATGTTTACATATATTTGCTGATTTTATCTCATACATATATATAGGCGATGGTCACCTTAGATCATCTCTTAGTGGGAGTAGGTGGAGGTGCTGTCCCATCGGACAATACCTTTTCTTCTCAGTAGAGGTAGGTAGAGATATTGTCCCATCGGACCATACCTAAACCTTCTGCATGATTGCTGATGTGATCGTCGGATAATGTCTACCCCTTATCTATATCCGGCGCCCATCTCATCTGTCAGCATGTAGCCGTAATTCCATTAATGCTGATTAACATCTAGTACCCATCTCAGTCAACCGAGATGAGGGAGATACCGAAGACAAGTACAGCCTTATTGACGCATCTTGACACTATTGCCGAATTGCGCAGGACCGGTACATTACCGAGCTGTGTAGGCCTGAGACGAGACCAGCTGGTACTTTTACCGAAGCTAGCTCAAGTCTTGCGTGGGGCGGTACTACTACCGAGCTCCAAGAGGCCGAAGTCAAGACAAGCCTAATTGGTACTCTTACCGAGAGTAGTGCTTATCTCGTCATTATGAAAATGCCCCCACACACACCGTACATTACTTATGGGAATGCCCCCACACACCATACATTAACAGATGCGCTCCTGTCCACTCTGGGGAAAATATATTGCAACATAGCAAAGGAGGGTACTGTGTAGTTCTGTCCTATAGATTAATATCTGAAGACAAGGTAAGAATCTACAACCAAATTAATGGCTATCATGAATTCTGCTGAATTCTATCCATTGGCTGACCTAATTTCTTTACTATATAATCTCAATTTTGACAAAGAGCAATGACGGTCCACACAACTGGACCATTTGTCTCTTCTGAGAAAATTAAACCTGCACACATCTATCCATGGACAGACATGAATCAAGTGGGCACGTGAAGGCTGGCATGGCAGAAATGGGTACCTGGTGTGCTTTTTCTGCAACATATGCGTCCCATTCCTCCAACTTAAAAAAAGATATAGGGAAAGTGAAAGAGCTTCCTACAAATTAATGGTCCAACACAAGTCATCTTCTTCAATTAAAAAAAAAGCCTTTTGCAGTTTAATTTAATCCCTTCCTTCTCTCCATCTGAATGTGAGAGAATCATTCTTTAATCTAAGCAAACAAATTCCGGGTCATCTTCACATAATAGTAAAATGATGGGAGCCTTTGGCATCTATGGCTAGTGACTCATGCATACATTGTTGGATGAGCCCCAGATGCAGCTTTGTGGTGCACAGGAACCATTGATCTGAATGCATAAATGTATGATCCCACTCTTCAGATGGACAGTTCTTACTTATTTATGATCTTTCTATAAAGTTTGAACTGTGGGATATATACTATAAAACCACCCATGACATGGATGGTTGGGACTTGCGATCAAGTGACTTTCACATCCATGCATGTGGGCTCCAAAAGATATAAGTGGCCTACTTGGTTAACTCGTTGTAAGCAATAAGGTGTGGTTTGGTAAATTTACTTTTCTGTGTCTATTTAATTTAAAATCATTGAAATATATGTTTGAGTGCTGATTCAATTAACTTTAAAGCCTTTTTTCCATTTTTTTTTTTTTTGAAAGGAAATCAAAAGGAAACATTTCGAATCAACACTAATATCTAAAACAATTAATAATTTTTATTTTTTTCATGACTAATGTTTTCGAACATCGAGTTAAACAGGTAAGGTCTCCACACAAACCTAGTCATGACACCCTCATCCCCATTCCAGAAAATTTCACAACGATGATCGAAATGAAATACAACTTCCTCTATGCTACTTTTGAATTTTGATGATACGATGAATTTGCTTTATTCTAATTGAATCAAACATGACTAATTAAAATAGATCTATTTTGAATATATCTGTATATAGTCAATGAGAGGTTCAAGATTTTCATTTGGGTGTTGCGAACAATAGTCAAAATTAAAAAATTTTAAGATATTATTTAATAAATTGCTCAAATCTCGTGAGTGCTAGATCCACCAGTGGATGTACTTAGAAAATTTTAGACCTATTTGACTCAACTTTAATAGATAAAACTTGTCGATGTTGTAGCTCAGAATATGCATTCTGGAAGTCCCATTCCTCTTATGGAATCTAGAGCCCAAAAATTACTGCAGCCATCGTCTCAATGGAATATTTTAATACACCGGCAGTATGCTAACCTTCTTTCATTGAAAATGCAATACAGCCACCAAAGCTACTAATCAGTCTCATTGAAAATGCAATACAGCCACCAAAGCTACTAATCAGTCTCATCACATCCCATCACCGATAAATAGGAATGGGCCCATCCCCACAGCTTCATCTGTGGCTTCCTAATAAATGAATCTGGAATAAGGATTTTATCGACAGTGATAATAGTCATTTCTTCCCATAATTTTGGGGACAGACAGTGGGAATGGCTAAACAGTGCAAGGGTAGAGTTGCCCACAGCAAGGATGATATATATATATATCCTTGGGCTACTTTTGTTTACTGATTGGTTTCATTTTTGCACTTTGTAGATGTAATCAATCATACATGTCAAAAATAGGAAATTTTATCCAACCAAAAAGAGTGCATGGTATTGGTAGGGTAGTGAACACTCACATGAACGTCTGTCAATAGGAGGACGAGTACTGTTGGAAAGATCTTTATGAAAGAGAGAAGGCCAAAAAATAACTACAATGGTTTTTTTTCATTTGAAATTTAATACAACAGTGAGTACAGTATCAATTAATGTAAGAGGACAAAACCAAGGGCATACAATGGTCAAAGGTGAGCCAAAGGTGCTCCAAGAGAATATTTTCTAACCAGTTAATTAAGAATAATACTTTGCAGGCTCCAGGACACAGAAAAGACGTTGCTAGTGAGATAAACAAAAGAGACAAAGCTGAAGTGATTGGAATCTTCAGGGTCTGTTCTAAAAAGGTTGATGTGAAATTCTTTCTATAATCATTTGTCTTGGGTATTGCTTATGGGTCACCATTAACTGAGATAATTAAGATGAAGGGTTTTCTAGATAAAAATTTTCTAATCCGAGGAAGTATTTATAATGGTGGGTCATGTGGTAGATCACCTATTCTGTGAAAACATCTTTACTCTTCACATTTTGGAAAAAGAAATTTAGAAGGTCATGTGAACAAGGCAAATTTTCTCCAAGATAAGTTTTCTCTGCATGTAGAGTTTCCGGTCTTTTTACTCCCCTTCTGGATCTGGTGGTCGGATTGAGACGTCTTCATCTATTGTCTGCACAATTTATGTCCATCACCCAGATGGAAAAACATTATAGATAAGGGCCATACAAAAGATGACCATATTAGGTTGTTATATTTTCTTGGTACTCAAGTCAAGGGGGTTGGAATCTATGAGAGAGCTTCTCACATGCGGGAAGGCAATTCATTTAAGTGGGAAAGTAGCCTGCATGTGCAGGAAGATGGAGCATACCTAGAGTTTGAATCCTAGATAGCCACGTGAGAAATGTCACTCCTTATTAGTTGGGAAAGAAGTCGTTCTTATTAGGTTGTTATCTGAACTCTTTTTAATAGTGCAAGATTCTAAATGTATTTTTTTTTTACTTTATATACTATATATATATATATATATATATATATTTAGGCTTGTCCCATTTCCAGCGAGTAAGTATCAAGTCAATGTTAAATTGGGGTGGTTGCTAGATTAATTACTAGTCCAAGATTATGGGTGGATGAGTGTCATGTGAAAGGCTTGGACTGATTAAAGGTAGTCCAAGTAGGCCTTATAGCTAGAGTTGAACTACACGCTGTTTGTTGCTAGTAAGAGAACATTTCTTAGTAAATAAAACTGAATTTTTCCTATATTAACCTATACTTATCACTTATGTAATGAGTCCTATTCATATTATTTTTTGGACGAGAGTGAGACGCCCTTGCCGCTAAGGTGTTTCATGGTTTTCCAAATTACACTTTCATCAGAATGATATAAATCATTAAATTGATCTTGTGTGAGATTTAATTATACGTTTTTCCTATGCCTCATTAAATGGTCTAAGGATCATCTAATTAGAAAAGATATTTGGCCAACCTCCAACCAAAAACTGATTTAGGTTGTTTATACTACAAAAAAAAAGGTCTGTCTCTAGAACATTTTGAACTTTACATATGTGAGAGTAAGTTGACTGGACAATTTGATCGATGACTTCCTCACACTAGACATGTGACTGTGATCTTTCGGTGGCTGCTAAAAAGTTTATTTATAGATATGTATAGTCAACAGTCATTCATCTGACTAAACTATAAAAAGTAAGATAATGTGGAATCAGTAGTGGAATCAGTAATGGAATCAGGGTAGAAAGCAAACAAGCAAAGTCACAATGATAGGACGACTCAAATAACAAAATCAGGAAACAGGCACTTTTCACTATCAATAGTGAGTCACAAAGGACTCAAACTATTGATTCTTATTTTAGATTTTAAAAAATTGTAAACCAATTGCAAAATTGTCTGCACGATTGATCTCATAGTGATTAGAATAAGACATTGGTGCTTTCACAAATGTCATTGCTCCCAATCTTATTATAATATTGTAGCGAAATTTGACCCTATTTTTTTCAGTAAAAGATTTCAGTTTATTGTAAGTGTGTATTTAAAAAACCAATCCCATGAAAATGAAAAAAATAAATAAATAGAATTTTGGAAGATAAAACATTTTTTTATTTGAGTAGGAATATATACTGTAATAATTTTGGAGATTGTATTTGACATTTCCAGATTCAACTCTATTGTGCTTGAAAATAGCCCCAGAACAGTCCAAAGATCTATATTTACCGCATAGCTGTCTGATCCGTATGATATCGCAGCATGCGATATCCTAGAGATGTAGGATATCCTATAATCACTTGAACAGTCCGTGTATTTATTTATTTTTCTTTATTGTGAGACCACCAAACCACCATCCAAACCGTTGAATAGCTGTATAAGCGTAAGAACTGATATCGCGCCAAATTTGAGGCGTTGATCTATAACAGTTATCAAGAAACTTGCATAAAAAAATGTGGCTTATAATTTATTTTTATAATTTGCAAAACAACGTGACTTTCTTGTAATTTTTTCGATAACCGTGATAGATCAACGGTTCAAATTTAGTGCGATATTAGTTCTTACACTCATACAGCTATCCAACGGTTTGGATAGTGGTTTAGTGGTCCCACAGTCAAGGAAAAAAAGAAAAAAACTAACTGTTCAAGTCTTCTCGCTTCTGATTGTAGGACATCCTACATCCCTAGGATATCGCACGTTGCGATATCCTATGGATCGGACAGATTTGCGGTAAATATAGATCTTTGGACTGTTCTGTAGCTATTTTCAGGTTTATGACACATCGTACGGTAATTGTCCCAACAGCATGGGCGGAACCAGAGGGGGGCTGGCAGGGGCCATGGCCCCCCAAAGATTTCAAAAAAAAACCCTTTTGTTTACAATATTTTTATGAATTTTTAAAAATGGCCTCCCAAAAAAGTTCTGAAAAGACCCTATATATTTTAAAAACTATATTTACTTTTTATATGTGGTTCTCCCAAAATACTTTTTCTATATAGTGCCCCCCCCCCCTCCCCAAAAAAAAAAAATGAAGAATTTCTGGGTCCGCCTCTGCCCAACAGTTTATGCAATTGTCATCGATGTTACATTTGATAATGGAAAGAGAATGTTGTACGTATTTCTGATAATCACCATTGCCCACTTCACTGTTCAGTGACATACGCTTACCATTGAGTTGATGACATGATAGCAGACATGTTAGACAAAGAACACTCACATCGAATACATACAAACCAGAGGATTTGAAAGGTAGGGAGATAAATAGAAGTGACTACAAACTAAAAGTCTTTGAGACTCCACTTGATGAATCTAGCCCTCACATATGTCAAATTCCTCCATTACCTTCACTCTAGTTTAACACTCATAATAGTTGTATAAATCATTATATTTTAAAAAAGGAAAAAACACCAGATCCAAGGACATTTGAAACTCCTTGTGTGCCAAGCAAATTTACATGTCATGTTTTTTTTACCAACCCATCTGAGTAAAAAACTCTTGGTTGTAACATGTACAAGGGCCTTGGTTTTTATTCAGAATTCCTGAGAGGAATTTAAGATGTTAGAGTTTTTAGGATATTATGTAATATCTTGTTTTTTTGTATTTACAAATACTTTGCTTCTTATTAAGCGTTTTAAAATATCAGTCGCATGAAAGCTTTCAAATGATCTTTGAAAATTCAGACATTTCGATCATTTTATATTTTGGTAAAACTTTTGGATGCTCAAGTCCAAAAAACCATCTAGAAATTAAGATTTTCTAAATAGAAGAAATCCTTTAAATTCTACCAAAGAAATGGATCAAAAGGACTAACCAAAGCATTTTACTTCGCTTGACACTAGAATGTTCTTACATAATTTCCCTTTTATTGTGTGGCCACCCTCGGATTTGGCATTTGCCCCATAGCAATCAAAGCTTAAAAGATATTATCATGAATGATTTGGCATTTGGCCTTTGGCCTTTGCCCCATCACATCTTGGTGTCGGCACCATAAATTCATTCAGAGCTCAGATGCAGCGTCGAAAATTCGACCCCCGTTCACACCAACAAGCCGGATAGCGAGATCAGCGGTCGGAACAGTGTCGATATCCGTATTCGTCCAGGTCTTTATATTGGCCATTGGATCACCGACGGAACAAAACAAGGTTGGAAATGAGAAAAACGAGGAGACGATGTACTCGATCGGGTAATATAGAGAGTATTCTTGAGTGACCATGGGTCAAAAGGGCGAAACCTTGGGTGCGGTTACTGGCCTACCTTCACACATTTTAAGGCATTCATGGCCCCCTTTCCTTTTAGTTGACTTAGTGGGCCCACCAATAATGCAGTCAAAGGAGCGCCACAGGAGACCTCTGATTACTGGTCTGTCAAGGCAAAGTTGTAGACAGCCATATCCATGTGGGACCAGTGGGAATCTTTACCCTCTGAGGACAGCCTTCAGATTCAGAGAGCTGCCATAAATCCATTTAAATTCCAACTCCTCCTGAGTCCTAAGACTTAAGCCCTAAATCCTAATTTCTTAATCTGATCTTTTCATCTTCAATTGGCTATCATCTAAATTTTCCCATATTTGTTATTACATCCTTGCAGTTAAACATTTATACACTGTAAAAATAGATATAAAGAAGAAAAATAACTAATAATCATTACACGTTAAGATTTAGAATTTTTAGAAAATCCGGTTTGAGCAAACTGGAAAATCTCGGAAGAGGGAAAAAATTTACAGCCAATAGGTTAAGAATAAAAAGAGAAATGAATAATTGAAGAAAATCGTTTTCTATCCATCAATGATCAAATGAAAACACCATACCTTTGAAGAATAATAAACTTTAAACAATTTAGCCAATACATCATATCCAGGTCTACATTATACCCAGAAGTAAATTTTTAGAAGGAAAAGAAGAGAAGAAAAAATCTTGACAATAACAACTGATTCAAGAATCGAGGAGAATAGTTGAAGTAAGATACAAAGGGAGCAAGATAATATGCATAAATGAGTATAACCTTCGTCGAGAAATCAATATAAGCTAGGTAGAAAGAGGTGTGAAAGTAGATTTAAGTGGTTGCATGAGATAAAAGTTAGTGGTTGTAAGAAGTAAGAGATGAGTTGAGAGTTGCATGAGTGGGTAGTTGCCATTAGAAGTAGGGGAAAGAACGTGCTACATTTGTGGAATAACTTAAAAAGTCAAAATAACAACTTATGGGCAAATTCAGTGCCTAGATGCTTAGCTTTAATATATTATAATTAACCGCGAGTCCATCCTCGACATCAATAAAATAGGGCATTTGGATGTTTAGATATTAGCTAGGTCCCATGAGGATCAAAATTCTACATAATGAACATCAATGAACTATCGGTTCTCTCATTTTGGGTCGTCTATATTTTGTGTTCTTTTGGGTTCTTATGTGATGGGCCTCTGATGGATGAATGTGGTGTTGTGAGATGTCTTTTGTTTTTTTTTTCTTTCTTTCTGTTATAGTCTGATGTTCTCATGATGTATCTCTCCTTTTGTTTACTGAATCCCCTCTTTAGCAATAATAGTAATAATTTATCTATGGGAGGCTCACTTGTCCTTGATTAAACTTTTACATCCTTAAAATATCTCAAATTCAACCCAGTTTTTTTTTTTTTTTTTTTTTTTTTTTTTTTTTTTTTTTTGTGTGTGTGTGTGTGTGTGTGTGTGTGTGTGTGTGTGTGTGTTGATTGTGTCTAAAAAAACATATAAGTATTTATTTCACACATGTTCAATCTGGTGACCCATATCACTCGTAAGTATAAATTGGGCTGCTATCCATCCATGTTGAAGCACTTAGGGCTTGTTTGGTATCTCTACTCTTTTTTTGACAGATTCATCTAAAATAGAGCCATTAAAAAAAGAGCCATAAAAAAGTGGCTAGAATAAAAAAAAACGCGTTTGGTAATGCATAAATCTATTTTAAATATCACTTGCCTCTATATTTTTAAGACCCAAAAGCTCTATTTCTCATCTACTCATTTTTGGAGCATTTGGATTTTAGAGGATTTGCCTCTAAATGTCTAAAGCAGACAGAGTTTAGAATCTTGTGCCAAACACTCTAATTGTTCAAACCTCTATCCAATTTAGACAAAATTAGAGAAATAGAGGTGCCAAACATAGGCTTAGAGTTGG